>CM062810.1:190051307-190419708 GCA_031772625.1 Pinus tabuliformis | reverse complement strand
AACTCGGGAGCATTAAGGACATCTGAATGGAAACACACCACAGTTATCGTAGACTGGAGACTTATTTGGTAAACCACCTCTGCATGGATCAACATCATTGCACCAATCAAACTCTTTGTATCTAAACAATATCAAATATATGTCCACAAACCATGAATGCTAACATTGTCAATTTTACATCAATGGCATGAAAATAGTACTAAACCCATGTTGACATCAATGCCAACACATATGACTACATTTTGAGTTACATGTAGACCATTGAAGGTGCAGCCATATCAGAGAGATTGTATGAAGAAAAATATGCATGTTAGGAAGGAGATGCATGAGCTCAACGGGAGCTACATGAGGTTTGAAGTATTTTTTTTATTTTAGATTTTATCCTTATTTCAATTTGTCATCAGTTGGATTAACCACATATATTTGTTGATAGATTTGGAGCAGTTGCATGTTGATTCTTATGATATTTTTGAGGACATGAAAACCATGTATTTGACCTTATGAGTATGGTCAAGGAGTTTATTTAGTACAAGTGTGATGTGCCTACACATGTTTGTTTGAAGACAATTTATATTTCATATTTTTAATGATTGATATATGCAACGAGAGCTTGTGACCATATTGTGGGAGAATGTTGTCATTTCATGGTTTATAATAGTTTGGTTTGGTGAATATAATTCCTTTTGTTGCCAATTATATGCTACAATGATTTATGCTACTAATGGTGAATCTGCTCAGAGTTTTGTGATTAAGATTTAGAGCATGAACTCTTCAAAGAGAAGGATGCAAAGGAGTGAAGGAAGGGCACATGTTGAGTGGGAGAACCTTTTCTTCTAATGGACCAACATATTGTTGGCATTGTGTTCATTGTGGAGGAGCTTATTATGCATCTATTTGACATTGGTTTATTGTAGGAAGATGTTGAAAAAAGTTTTGTTGTGGCTGCCTCATGAATATTTAGATGTGTTAGTATGCTTGCATGGAAAAGTTGTATGCTTCTAGTGCTCACAACACTAGATTACAAATTTTCATGTATTATCATTCTTGTGTGGCTTCTATTGAGATAAATCGATGGTGTATTGGAGTTGGCACATATAGAGTGTACACATTGTTATTTATGACTTATATATCTAGATGTATGATGTATATTGTTGTTGATGCATGGAGTGAGTATGATGTTGACGAGTCTCATGAGAGTATGTATGTTGCCTATTATGTTTTGGTTTTAGAGATTGATATGCTTCTGATGCTAGGTATTTTGTTCTCACTGTCCAAGGAAAGAGGGTGTTGGCCTTGATAGCATGACGTCAAGGAGATGGTGAGTTTATGAGCTGCTGATGGTCCTATATTGAAACATCTTATGATTTTTTTTGTTTGTTATTTCTTATTTGATGCACTATTTTGTTGGATACTTATAAATGATGTTGGAGATATTATTGTTATATTGTCTTATATGCTACCAATGATTCTTTTACTACTTGCTATTTTGTTTCCCAGAGCTAGAGTTGGTGTTATAGGAGTATCCTTCTATAATATTGAGTGTCATAGATAGATTATTTTACTGATGAGGAGGATATATATTTTGTTGTCACTATGTCAAGTTATATATTACTACTACTATCGCATCATTATGTTACAGACGTCTTTGCAAAAGGGTGGTGGTTGCTAGTTTTTTAGCATGATTTTGCTACAGAGAGTGTTGGGCATCACAATTGTTATTAGACCAAAACTTGGAGGTGTTCGTCAACGATCGCATTGCTAGAGATAAGGATCAATGAGATGTGGTTAGTCCATGTCTTAAAACAAACAGGAGCGTTGGTTTACCCAATGTATAATAATCTCTGCCCAACACGATCCAGGAGTGTATCGAACTCATGACCTATGATCTGAGATGAGTTGTTGTGATCACAATTGTTGTTAGACTAAAACTTGTAGGTGTTAGTCAACAATCACATCTCCAGATATAAGGATCAATGAGAGGTGGTTATTCCATGTTTCAAAACACACGGGGAGTGTTAGTTTATCCAGTGTCCAATGGAGAGTTGATTGTTGGCGTTGGTTGTTATTTTAGTAGTTTTTGATCAGTCATATTTTGTTGCTATACTTAAAGGTTTGTGAGTATTTTGGATACTAAAAAAGGTGCTCATTGAGATTAAATGTATATGATATTAAGAGCTCCATATATGTTGCGCCTCATATCCTTGTCTATCTTTGAGGTGTTGAGAGTATCCATATCCTATCATATTCCCATGTATTTTTCTCCTACTATTGTTGTTGTATAGAGAACATATCATTACACGTGGATGTCATGCATTTGCCACATATCATTGTATTGATCACACATAGAGGAGAGCACACATGTGCATTTATAAAATCCATGTATCATTATTGTCCCATATTTTGGTGCAATGGTCATGGAGAGACACATGGTGTCTAGCATGTATTATAAAAGTTGTCGAATTTAGCTATGTATGGGCTATTGGGTATCAAAGTATTTTTTTCATATCATTGACATTAGCCTTTTTGTATTGGGAAATTTGATTGAATGATGTAAGTTAGGTCCATAGATTCATTGGTTGGTACCAGTAGAAGAGTTATATATCAATCATATATACTTATCACAACCAGGTATTTGCTCCATATAGCATTTATTTGTATTGCATATCATTGTATATCATTGGTCAAAGTTGGTTGAAGTCCTAGTTCATGAGGAGTAGTCTCTTGCACTTGGAAAGAAGGCTTATTGTAGAGAAGTGGAAGTGTTGTTACAACAACAAAGAGAGTATGATTGCAACCCTTTTACATGGAATAAAATTTTAAAATGGGTTTGAACCAAGGTATGAATTTTTTGATTATATTACTTGGAAAAGATAAACATATTCAATAGTGTTCATTCCTAGTGCCAAACTAGCCAATGATTTGGTGTAATTATGGGATGATGTATAGGCATTGTTAATGTAATTTTAAATATTTTACAAACCATGTTGAACCATTATGGAATTTTTTTTGTCACTTATCTTGTTCAAACCCATTAACTATAGTGTATTTTGAAGAGGAACAATCAATCTCAACTTTTAGCATGATGAGTTAGAATGGAGGAGGAAATTATAAATAATAAAGCAAGTTTGAACCCACTTTTAAATAGGAATAAAGGAGGATTCTAAATTTTCAACTAATAATAATATATAGAACATGCATTTTGAAGAAATTCATAGCATTTTGACAAGTAAGAAGGATAATTCTCTCCCACCCATAGCCTAACATGTAAAAGACCCAAACCCAGTTGCATCCATATTCAAGTATGAATATAAAACACCTAAGGCACCCAAACCCATTACATTTATTGGGTGTGGAATCCAATTATCTTCCTCATTCAAAGGTTTTATTTCCACTAGGTTTGGATACTTATCCTTAATGGTGGGGTGTGGGAGGGGGGCCAGTGACAACCCTTTAGCCACCTCCCCTAGTGGGGGTTTGTGGGAAGCTCCCCTGAAAGAAAAAATTATATTATAATTTCCTTGTAAAATGTTGTAATTTTCTAGTCAATTTGGAATGTTCATTAGGCAAAAGACAATAGAAATTATGTTAATTTAGGGGTTTTTTCCCGAGAAGGAAACCCTCGATTTATATGAGGGAATTGTATTACGACTGTGTATTATTTTGTGTAAGAAAAAGAGAGGAGATTGTGTGGGACCAAAGAGGAAGTTATAATGGATTTGCTATAAGTAGTGTCCCTTCAGTTCACCGGATAATATTAATGGAAGGACTAGCTAATTCTACGTGGATGTAACCCAAATTGGTTGAACCACATATATATGTGTCTCTCTTCTTTTATTCTTTTCTATGTTTGTGTTTCTAAAATATTTTTTGTTCCATTGATATGCTATTTAATTTCCAACAACATTCAGATTTGAGTATGAATATATGGAACACGTTATATAATTTGTAAAAATACATTTGATATTTTTATATCTAACCACTAAATAAATATGTTTTCTAATTAAACTAATAAATAGACCATTTCATAAAAATCTAGATCTACCCTCAGCTTACAAACACTAAAGAAACTACATAAAAACTCTCGAAATCAAATAGAAAATGTCTATTTCACCAATCAAACAAGAAAAGTCAATTATATTAGTGTTTTGTATAGCATATGAATGGTTAGTGGGTGTAGTCATATCGAGTAAATATCAACCTTTAAGCTTCAAACTTTAAGCTTAAGTTTGTACACAGTAGGATTGCAAGGTGTGAGTGGAGAGGATGGAGACAAGTTTTTTCTAACAAGTCCAATTACCAACTATAAGTGAGTTTATTTTTATCTTGGAGTCTCAAACACTATGGGGAAATTTTGTGTGTATCTTAGAGTCTCAACTAGAAAGTTTTTTATTTTATTTTCTAGAATCAAATTTGAAATTGCTTATATATATATATATATATATATATATATATATATATATATAGATACTTGTTAAATATTAACCATTTTAAAATTTATACATCTAATCATATTTACTTAATTATTATTATTATTATATATATAATAATAAATGGTAAATATATTAGATGTATAAATTTTTAAATGGTTAATATTTAACAAGTACATAAAAAAATAGCACAACCATATAAATTAAATGACCCATAAATGTTCATAGTTGTAAACAAGATTTCAAGCTCCAATGCATAAATAAGATTTTAGACTTCAGAATAAGCATAGTATTGCAAAGAAAATAAAACAACTGAAATGTAATATAAATCAATTGAATTATTCTATTTCTAATATTATAAAAAAATTATTTGAAATTAAAATTTAAAATAAATATGAAATGAAAATGACTTAGCTATTAAAAAAACTAAATATTATCCAAAAATAATATTCTTCTTTAAATATTATAAATATTAATCATTTCTTCAAATACCTTTTATTGTTATATATTTAAAAACACTATCAAATAAACACATCGCATAAAACTACAACCTCCTTTAAATAGTACACAGCAAATTAAACTACATAATTTACTTATATGTAATACACCAAAGAAGACCCCAAACTCACTTAGCTCATAAGAACTCCCTCTAAAGTAGTAGACCACAAAAACTACAAAAATAGGTTAGATGAACTCCCAACGCCCTCTCCCACTTCAAAGTGGCCAATGTGGTGCTACCCATGAGCTTTCCATTGACTCCCACTTCAACATGGCCAACGTGGTGCTACCCATGAGTTCTTCATTGACATGTGTGATGCATAGAGTAGTCTTTAATTGTGGCTTTTTGGAGTTTCTGGTAGAGTTTTGCCCACAATCGGGTGGAAACATTTGTGGCCAAATCTTGACTTTTGTTGTTTAAATTGGTTTTTAACACCCTCAAAAACCCCCCTGGCACTTTGATTGTGAATATTTAACCTATCAAACTTGTGATTTTAATGAATCCCTGCAGGATTCTAGACAAATTAGATCGGAAAATAAACTAGAAAACTTTCCAAAAGGTCACACTCAAAGACAATTCCTTATGCGTAGAAAATTTGGAAGACATCAAAGACATACTATTTTTTTTTGTGTGTTTAGGTTGAGTCTAAGTCACGATTTATTACCTAATTTTTTTTGTTTAAGTTAAGTTTACCTTAGTTAAAAATACTTATTATTAATATTGTGAGAATTTAAAACACTAAACCCCACAAAAACTTAACCCCACACAAACAAATCATAAACAACAAATCCGTCATATTCCACAACACATGCACGACGAACTAATAAAAGACGTCAAATCAACGTGTGTGATAATTCACAGAACATGTCCTTCGATGAATGCGAAGCTTGTTTGCTTCTATTTAGAGATTTTAGCAAAGATGGTGAATTGACGCAGTCGTATAACACTAAAATTAAATGCCACGGTTTGGCGACTAACGTGAACGGAACAAATAGAAAGCGTATGTAAATGAAATTAAATATTTTAGCACTCCTAGTAAGTTGGTGGGGTTAGTGGATTTCTTTAATATTAAAAACAAGATTGGCACCCTCGTTTGCTTGACCAAGTTGTTGGTGGGGTTAGTGGAGTTCTTTAATATTAAAAAAAAGATCAGTACCACAACTTGTTTATGACGGATTCTTATGATGTCTGGTTCATAGAGACTAGCGCAGTGACGCACATTTAATTATATTTAATTCAATAAAATGTAACACTGTTAGCTGACACCTAAACATGGGTTTATAATATCAATCCCTTAGGTTTATTAATCTAAGGGTTCATATTCTCAGGGTTTAATATTAGTCCCTTAGGTTTTGTAATCCCTTGGGTTTTTACTATTGATTCATAGGGTTTATCGTTCCCTTGGTTTATGATATCGATCATGGTCAACCACGATCAACCACGATTAACCATGTTTTATAAATTGAATCATGGTTAACCATCATCAACCATATTTTATAAAATCAAATGTGGTAAATCATGTTTAATCATAGTCAACCGTTGTTGAATGTCGCATTGAGGCAATGATTTTCTCAATGTGAAAATCAATCATTGTCTCAACCATGGTCCAGCATCGCATTACGATAATGATTGTTTCAATATGATAATCATGGTCAACCATGATCAACCATGGTCAATCATAGTCAACCTTGGTAAACTATGTTCAACCATGTTTTATAAAGTCAAACATGGTCAATCATGACGTTATGAAACCAGCTCAAGAAAAGATAGAAAAGATAGATCAATACCTTAGAATTCAGCCTCTTCGAGGGGGCAACCTCCTTTACATTACATAAATGAACAATTCTTGGATGATTCAAATGATAAAACCTCCTTTCTATATTTAGGAGTCTAAGAAGTCACAATATAATCCAGCCGACCTAACAATAATAATATAAAGCCACAATAATAACAATAGTGGGCTTCTATGGGGCACAACAGTAACAATATGGGCACTACATGGGTACATCAATATAATAAGTGGGTTATACTAATAACAGTAAGGGGTTACACTAGTAGTATAGGGGCCTAACATGCCCCTCTCCTTGAGAAAGCGTTGTCCTCAACGCTTGAGTAGTTCTTGATGCTTCTGTATAAAATTCTTGTCCTCCCATGTGGAATCTTCAGCAGGTAAGTTCTTCCACTTGATGAGATACTCTGTAATTGATCAATTTCCTAGCTGTCGGGTTCTTGTTTCTGTGACTGCTCCAGGTTCTAATATGATTTTTCCTTCCTCTTCAATTTCTGGCAATATTGTTTGAATTGGGATCTTTTGCAACTTTTGAATAAGTGGCCATACTTCTTCGTCCTTCTTCCATTCTTCCCTTGCTTCATTTATCCAATCTGGTTGGATAATATAAATAGCACAAAACAATGCTTCCACATCCTCATCCTTGAAGAGTCTTCCCATTCAGTAAGGTCGCCATTTTTTAAGTGCATGTAGTATTGCCAACATTTCCTTCTCATAAATAGCTTTCTTGAGATGTAGCAGTAAAAATATACAATCACCTACATCAAAACATTTTTCACTATGATGTTGATCTACCTGTTGTTTCATTTGATTTTGCACCGAAGTGATGTTATCCTTTAAAAGTTGGAGAACTTGTTGTTGATGCTCGATGTGATCTTTCACTTCTTGAACATTTTTCTTCTTGATATGTCCTTCTATCTTGATAGTTTGAGGAGTGGTAATTTCGAACAATGAATTACAAGATATGGTTGGATTCATTTCTTCTTTCTCAATGTGATCTTTCACTTCTTGCACCTTTTTCTTCTTGATATGTCCTTCTATCTTGAGAGTTTGACGAGTGGTAATTCTTGCCAATGCTTTGCAAGACATCGTCTGATTCATTTCTTCTTTCTCTGGGGTGGGGTCCTAGCGTATATCTTCTTCTTTTGATATTTCTTGATCCTTTTCTTCCTCCTCTTCATATTCTATGTAAACTAATTTCTTCTCAGCACACTTATGACCTTTAGTGCATTTGCTATCACAATTGTAACAAAGCCCTTTCTCTCTTTTTTCTTCCAATTTTTGTGGTGTAACCCTTGTAGGTTGTGGAAGGCTAGGGGAAACAACACTTCCATCTTTATAGTTGTGAGGGGTAGGCTTCCTAGTTTCTATAATTTTGCTTTCCACTATGTCACAAAGCCCTTTTACTCTTTCCAATTATTGTGGTGTTTCTCCAAAGAAGGAGTTGCTCTTTGTATCCTTATAATGTGCTATCATTTCCTCCATGAAAATTGACCACGTAACAAGTTGTTTATGAGAACAAAGCCCTTCGTAACATAAAAATTTATCTAGTTCTAAATATGAAGATGCAATACATACCTTTTGTAACAGTTGTACACCATGTAGATCAAAATATTGCTCCATCTGAAGTATCCAATTTACCGGATCCTTGCCATCAAATTTCCTCATCTTGCTTTTTCTTGATTTTAGGAGCTCGACCTTGAAATGACTGTAATTTTGTACTTCTGGATCTTTAGGTTTTGAAATTGTGAGCTATTTAGCCCTCTATGTCCTCTTTCTAATGCCACTAGTCTGATCCAAATTGGATTCTCTAAGAAAAAGTTATGCACAATCACCCAGGATGACCTGATTATAGACCTTTCCAGAAGAGCGAAGTTGTATGAAGTGCCACGTGTACAATTTTCGATATTTGGTTCTGAAAAAGATATACAAGAAACTACAGTCCGTCCTCTTTCTATACCATCTTACGAAATTTCAATCTGATTCCCAGAGAGAAAGTTATGACAATTTTCCCGAGGTCACCTATTTTGAATGTAATTCAGGAGTCTGCAAAAAGACCAACTTCCACAGATCATATCTCCGAAAATATCGCGCTAAAAGCTCTGAAATTCGGACCCAAGGTTAAGTGCGATTTCTTCTCAAATAGGTTTCTTTTGCGACTTCTGAAACGTCACAAAAAAAAAAATTATAGCGAAAATGCCACGATGACTTGTTTGGAGCAGCAAAACCCTAGAATCCAAAGCTCTGATACCAAATGTTATGAAACCAGCTCAAGAAAAGATAGAAAAGATAGATCAACGCCTTAGAATTTGGCCTCTTCGAGGGGGAAACCTCCTTTACATTACATAAATGAACAATTCTTGGATGATTCAAATGACAAAACCTCCTTTCTATATATAGGAGTCTAAGGAGTCACAATATAATCCAGCCAACCTAACAATAATAATATAAGCCACAATAATAACAATAGTGGGCTTCTATGGGGCACAATAGTAACAATATGGGCACTACATGGGTACATCAATATAATAAGTGGGTTATACTAATAACAGTAAGGGGTTACACTAGTAGTATAGGGGCCTAACACATGATCAACCATGATTGAACATTGCATTGTTACAAATATTGCCTTGATATGAAAATCAACCACAATTAAGCATGGTGAACCATGGTCCAATGTCACATTGTGACAAAGATTGTCTCAGTATGAATATCTACCATCGTCATCCATGATTATTTTAGTGTTTATAATATTTATCTTATGGTTTATATAACTTCGGTTTATAATATAAGTCCCTTATGTTTAATATTATTCCCTTGGGTTCATAGTCACTTGGGGTTTTAGTATTAATCCATTAGGTTTATTATTCCCTTCAGTTTATAATATCAACCATTGTAAACCATGGTTGAATGTCGCATAGTGACAATGATTGTCTCAACAACAAAATCAATCATTATCTCAACCACAGTCCAATGTGGCATTATGACAAAGAGTGTTTCAATATGATAATTATGATCAACCATGATCAACCATTGTCAAACATGGTCAACCTTGGTAAATCATGTTCAAACATATTTTATAAAATCAAAGATGGTGATCCATGGTCAATCATGGTCAACCATGGTCGAACATCGCATTGAGATAAATATTGTCTTCAAATGAAAATCAACCATGATTAGGCATGGTTAACCATGGTCCAACATCACATTGTGACAAGAATTGTCTCAATATGAAAATCCACCATGGTCAACCATGTTTATTTTAGTGTTTATAATATTTATCATATGGTTTATATACCTTGGGTTTATAATATTAGTCCCTTGAGTTTAATATTATTCCCTTGGGTGGGTTTTAGTATCAATCCCTTGGTTTATAATATCAATCCCTTGAGTTTATTGTTCCCCTGGGTTTATGATATCAATCCCTTGGGTTTATAATATCAACCATCGTCAGCCATGGTCGAATGTCATATTGTGACAATGATTATCTCAATATGAAAATAAACCATTGTCTCAACCATAGTCCAACGTCGGATTATGACAAATTTTGTTTCAATATGATAATCATGGTCAACCATGATCAACCATGGTCAATGATGGTCAACCTTGGTAAACCATGTCAACCATGTTTTATAAAATCTAACATGGTCATCCATGGTCAATTATGGTCAACCATGGTTGAATGTTGCATTGTGATAAATAGTGTCTTGATATGGGAATCAACCACAATTAAGCATGGTCAACCATGGGCGAATGTCACATTGTGACAAGGATTGTCTTAATATGAAAATCGACCATGATCAACCATGTTTATTTTAGTGTTTATAATATTTATCTTAGGGTTTATGTACCTTGGGTTTATATTATTAGTCCCTTGGGTTTAATATTATTCAATTGGGTTCATAATCCCTTGGGTTTTTAGTATTAATCCCTTGGGTTTATAATATCAATAAGTTGGGTTTATTATTCCCTTGGGTTTATAATATCAGTCCCTTGGGTTTATAATATCAATTACTTGGGTTTATTATTCCTTTGGGTTTATACTATCAATCCCTTGGGTTTATACTATCAACCATCGTCATGCATGACCAAATGTTGCATTATGACAATGATTGTCTCAATATGAAAATCAATCATTGTCTCAACAATGTTCCAACATTGCATTATGACAAAGATTGTTTAAATATGACATGGTCAATCATGGTCAACCTTGGTAAACCATGTTCAGACATGCTTTATAAAATCAAGCATGGTCATCCATGGTAAATCATGGTCAACCATGGTCGAATGTCGCATTGTGAAAAGGATGATATTGATATGAAAATAAACCACGGTTAATCATGGTCAACCATGGTCGAATGTTGCATTATGAAAAGGATTGTCTCAATATGAAAATCAAGCATGTTCAACCATGGTCAAGCATCTCTACTTTAGTGTTTATAATATTTATCTTAGGGCTTATGTACCTTATTATAATATTGGTCCCTTGGGTTTAATATTATTTGCTTGGGCTCATAACCCCTTGGGGTTTTAGTATTAATCCCTTAGGTTTGTAGTATCAATCCCTTGGTTTTATTGTTCCCTTGGGTTTATAATATCAACCATCATCAACCATGGTCAAATGTCACATTATGACAAGATTGAATCAATAAGAAAATCAACCATGGTCAACCATGGTCCAATGTCGCATTGTGACAAAGATTGTATCACTATGAAAATCAATCATGGTTAAGCATGGTCAACCATGGTCCAATGTTGCATTGTGACAAGGATTGTGTCAATATGGAAATAAACAATGGTCAACCATGTTTATTTTAGGGTTTATAATATTTATTTTATGGTTTATATACCTTGGATTTACTATCTTTTATCCCTTTGGCTTATTATTCCCTTGGGTTTATAATATTAGTCCCTTGGGTTTAATATTATTCCCTTCGATTGATAGTCCCTTGCTGTTTTAGTATTCATCCATTGGGTTTATTATTCCTTTGGGTTTATTATTCTCTCAGGCTTATAATATCAATCATGGTCAACCATGGTTAATCATAGCCAACCATGGTCAGTCGTGGTCAAATGTCGCATTATGGCAATGATTGTCTAAATATGAAAATCAACCATGGTGAACCATTCTCCAACACCACATTGTGACAAAGATTGTTTTGATATGAAAATAAATCATAGTCAAGCATGGCCAACCATAGTCCAAAATTGCATTATGACAAGGAGTTTCTGAATATGGAAATCAACCATGGTCAACCATGTTTATTTTAGGGTTTATAATATTTATGTTATGGTTTATATACCTTGGGGTTATAATTCTTATCCCTTAGGTTTATTATTACCTTGGGTCTATAATATCAATCCCCTGGGTTCTTTAATCTAAGGGTTCATATTCCTAGGGTTAAATATTGTTCCCTTAAGTTTTTAATCCCTTGGGTTTTTTTATTAATCCATAGGGTTTATTATTCCTTTGGGTTTATAATGTCGATCATGGTTAACCATGTTTATTTTAGTGATTATAATATTTGTCTTAGGGTTTAAGTATACCTTGCATTTATAATATTGTTCATTTGGGTTTAATATTTATCAGCCATGCTCAACCACGTTTTATAAAATCCATCGTGGTCAACCATGGTCCAATGTCTCATTATGATAAAGATTGTCACAATACAAAAATCAATCACTATCTCAACCATTGTCCAATTTCGCAATATGACAAAGATTGTATCAATATGATAATCATCATCAACCATGCTCAAACATGGTCAATCATGGTCAACCTTGGTCAACCATGGTAAACCATGTTTTAAAAACTCAAAAATGGTCATCCATGGTCAACCATGGTCAAATGTCACATTTTCACAATGATTATGTTGATATGAAAATCAACCATGGTTAAGCATGGTCAACCATGATATATAAATTACCCATGGTTAATAATTAACTATTATTAAATTATAATGATTATGAATTGATAAATAATTAATTAAAGATGATGATGATGATGGTTAACATCCTAGCTTTCATGATGAGGAATCATCTATAGTTTTTAGGAATCTTTTCCTTTCATAGAAAAAATTGAATGGAAGCATGAAATTTACAATGGAAACTACAAACTTAGTTGTGGTTAAGGTCAAGCAAGAAAACCTAATGGAAATATCACCGCTAAGATAGAAATAACATAGGTTATTAGAGAAACATTTTTTTGAGATGACATACAAACTAAAACAACAAAAGGAGAGAATAAAAAATTTCATGAATCAAGACTCTTACTATAAAGTTTGAAAACATAATGTGAATGAATTTGTCCTTTACTTTCACGATTATGTGAAACAAATTGTGCCACTTGTCATTGACTTCTTAAAGAATATTCTCACAATCAAGGATTATGATGCTAATATCATCATGGTAAAATAACAATTAGAATAGGGAATTTCATAAGTGGCGACAAAGATTCAAGACTTAAATGAAAACATCACATTGTAAGAGAAATACAATTTTATCTCAACCAATGTACACTCGTTTCTATAAAGTGAAATATATTGGTTTTCAACCAACATTTATTAAACCAAAATTATGAAGTGCATTTGAAGACATTGAGTTACTAAGGAAAGAGAATAATGGGAACCTAGTTAAGGGTATGGAAACGATCCAGTTAGAATAAATATAATGTCCCAAAGAAAAAACAAATTAATACCATTCTTTTATAGTTTGGACATTTTATATGATTGAAATAGGGATAAGAAGCAACAAGTAACTAAATTAATAACATCATATAACAAATGATGATGGAGTTCATTAATGTTACCCTTACTATTAAAGTATTTCTATTCATCTGTGCTAATAAAATTAGACCGATATCTAATGAATAAAAATTATTATCCATTGCATTGTGAATTAAGGTGATATGAGATTACTTGTGCTATGAAATGTTTGATTTAAATCATTTACTTATAACAGTTCTTGAATATTAATGAAGAACATTTTCATAAATTTTTTGGAGTTAAGAGTTGTGCATTACCTTCACTTTGAACATATTCTGTAATATTGACCTAGTTGAAATCTCCTTGAAACACAATATATGATAAAAAAGAAACACAAGTAAAGAAACAAAATTACATAAAAATTTTACTTCATTTTTCTATGCTATTGTTTTTTATGCTACTCTCTTAGAGTGTTTCCTTTACAATATATACTACATACGCTAGTGATATAAACCTATCTACTTATGTCAACCAACCACATTGATTAATATAATTATAGACACAATATAATTATACTAATTATAAATTATGTAATACTTTTATATATATATATATATATATATATATTATATATATATATATATATATATATATATATATATATATATATACATATATATATATATATATATATATATATATATATATATAAGCAACTGAGGATTCTTAAGGATTTCTGCTCTACCATGGGTATGACTGTTAACACTGACAAAACAAAAGTTATGATTATCAAATCCAAGAAGGACACTTACGCTAATTTTATGTATGACAATAATAACTTGGAGGAAGTGTATTCTTACAAGTACCTAGGAATTGATATTCATCACAAGCTCAACTGGAACCATAGCATTGAGAAAAGGATTAATGGGGGTGGAAAGCTTACTATGGTCTTGAAAATAATTGTAAAATTGCAAACCTTGTAATGTGGGATAAAAAGAAGTTCCTCTTTGAAACTTTAGTCACTCCTGTTATCTTATATGGCTATGAGGTTTGGGGTTGCAGCATCTCCAGAGAATCATGGAGAAAGATTGAGCAAATCCAGAAGCATTTTATAACTTATAACCTGAAAATTAAAAGTAATACACCCTATCCTATTCTCCTTATAGAAGCAGGTCTTTCCCCTATTGAGAGCCTAGCTATGCTTAGGTTTCTATTGTACAAGCACAAAATTAGTAACATAAACGATCATAGACTTCCTAAGCTAGCTTTAAATTCTAGCCAAAACCACCTAAGGCTCAATCGAGGGTGGCATAAAGACACAAGGGCCTGGTTAAACTATTGGGAGATCAACGAAAATGATGCATTGCAAAACATAAATAACATTAAAGATATTGTTACTTCTAAGTTCAAAAAAAAATGTGGTGTGAGAAAGACTTAGCGGCTAAAAGAAAATTAAGTTATTATAAGAAGGTCATCAACCCCACCCTAGAAGATCAAAAGTATCTCTCTATTTTAACTAGCTCAAAGAAGAAAATTAATATAGCAAAGACTAGAACGAATTCTCATGAGCTCCATAGTGAAACAGGTCGTTGGGTAGTTCCTAAAACGCCATGGACGGAAAGGATCTGCCATATATATAAGAATAGGAACATCGAGGATGAAAACCACTTCCTCTTAGAGTGCCCCGCATATAACCACATTAGATCTCAGTTTCACAATCTTTGTTACAATACTGACCTTCCTAGCCTTTTACAATGTCAAAATTATAGTGAGCTCGGGAGGCTTCTCTCCAAGCTTTTTGAGCATAGAATAAAATCTTAAATCAAAATAGATAATTTGTTTCTTTAGGTACGATAGACCATTATTTGGTCTCAGTGGACGTTAACCATCATCATCATCATCATCATATATATATATATATAAATTAATTATTATTTTTATAATTCCTTTTGTCATCCCATCATTTATTTATTTTTAAATGATGATGAGTTGGTAACTTGTCAACAACAATATGGGGAGTTTAGATTTACCAAAAGTCATGATTCGAGTTTAAAAGAGTCATTCCTTAATCCAAGAAAAAATACAACGCATAATTTTATGCTGGCAACGGAAATAAAATTGTGAAGGGCTCTGACATATTTCATTATCTTATGTTGCACCCAACAATACGCAATAATGTTTAGACGGGCTGCCCATGGTAGGTTATAATGTTTTTGCTTTTAGTAAAAAAAAAAATAGTTTTAAAATTTTTAAATAAATTTTTTAAAGTTTATTAAAGTTTTGAAAATTTAAATATTTTAAAAATTAAAAATAGATTTTGAAATTTTTTAATTTATATTTTATTTTTTTATTAATTTATATAAATGAAATGAAGTTTATAAATATTATGTATTTTGAAAAATAAAATAAAATGTTATATATTACGAAGTGTTATTATAATATATTAATGTGAATATTTATGATAAAATTTTAATTAAATTTTATGAGCTATAAATATTTTATTTAATATGTTATTATTAAAATATATTTGTTGAAGGCTTTTTATTACAATTTAAGGTGGATTTGGATTTGTTCACTTTTATTTTTATTTTTTTAATTGACAACCTAAATTGATTCTCAAGGGAATATTCTCACCATATGATTATAGTGTGTTACAAAGTTTGTTAGGTTGCATTGACTTTTAATAAATTTAAAAAATTATATTCCTGCCATGTAGCTCCTTCCCACCAATTTCCTAGGGATTTGAGATTATTCTAATTCTAATAAGTTCATATTCTAAATAATAATATCTTTCGAATTAATCACATCATTAATTTTCGGTCGAACCAATTCTAATAAGTTTGTATTCTAATTAGATGGCCAAATTAATATATAAGAAAATGTGGTTGTACTAGTATAATTAAAATTTTATTAACTACTTTTATTGATTTGACATGTTATCATTAAAATATTTTATAGTTAAGATGAATTAGGTTATTTTTTTGTCTTTTCACATGTCAATATGAAAGAAATGTGTAACTCTTATGTTCACATAGCGTTTAAAAATAATATTAAAAGAAATTAATAATAAAAAATATTTGAATAATTATTACAAGTAAATTATTGTAATGTATATCTTAAATAAAATATTCTAAAATCAATTTTATCTAAATAATATAAAAAAAGAAAGTAATAAAAAATAACTCTTTTTTATTTAAATTTCATTCAAAATTATTTTTATAGCTTAATGTGATGGAGATATAGCATTTTTTAATTGTGTAATATAGAATTGGAACATGACATTTAAAAAATTGTTTTAATGTCAATCATATATATATAGCGTTGTCTAATATGAATGAGGTGTAATTTTTATCATGTTCAACAAGGGATTGGTATGTATGCACATGCACTTGGGCACGTATAGACTCACATACTAAGAATTAATGCCAATCCATTTTAACGTTGATCCATCATGCATTGATTTGTAAACAAGAAACTAGTCGACTAGTTTCACTAACACATTTGTGGAATTAACTTTTGATCTTTGTGAAGGAAAAATTTGAAAAAATATTAAATTTACATAAAATTGCTTAACTTAACTTAGACGCCTAGTGAAATGATTGAATTCCCAAAATATATTTTAATTTTAAACATGTTTCATCCCAAGCATCATGTGGAAATCCGATAAATGTTTTCACTCAACTTCCACAAGAGGAACCCCTTATCACCCAACACAAAAGACCATACGATGCCTGCATATATTTCTTTAGTATATATATTTTATTAATACTATGTATAGTGGTGTAATTTATTTTATTTTGTTTGTATGATACACCAATGTGCACACTTCAAAAGGTTTTGATTTCTGAGTACTATGTACATAATCTATTTATATTACATATCAACCTAAATTTTTTGAAAATGAGACAAGGCTAAATACCTTTATAAAGTTGTCAAAATATTTTAATTTCTAAGGTACACTTCTAGTGTTGAGCATATATAAAAGTTACCATTTCAATTATCATATTTATTTTATTTTGATTTCTCAATTACTCAATATTAACTTTTTCATTTTACCTTTCCCTTAAAATTATATATTATGTATTTATTTAAAAATATATATAAGTATGTAAATAAGTTTTCTTTTCTAATTAATAAGTAATTAAAAGTTAATATTTCTTATTTTAACCCACGGGGCTCTAGATTGACGGTGAATGGGTGCGCTGTTAAGGCACTCGTTGCGATAGGTCACTAGTTCAAATCCCCCATGGGTACTTAGGTAGTCTTAACTAGAAAAACAATATATATATTTCTTAGTTTAAATTTTATATACAATTATGTTTTAATTTTATAATTAAGTATTTTCTATATTAATATCAAAAAATAGTTTCATAAATATTTATTATTTTAAAAAATTGATTATTTAAAAATAATATTAAAAGTTAAAATTTTCATAATTAGTTATTACTATATATCAAAATCTAATTAAAAAAAAAAACATTTATAAAATATTTTTATCATCAAAATATATTGAATTATATCAATTATATAATTAGTAGTTTTATAGAAAATTGTTATTACAAATGAACATGGTCTATTTTATGATATTTTTCAAAAATAATTTTTAATATAATAAATATTAATTGCATTATTAAGTACTCAATCACATATTAAGTTGGTTGATCAAATTCACTTGTTGATATTTTCAATGGAATAAGAAAATATGTTTTATGTTGTTTTGATTACAATTCTCTATTAGATATAAGAGAAAATTGATCGAGAAACGTACTTCTAAAAGGGCCAAAACATCCAATAATTCAACCAAACTTTGTGTATTTAATTATTATTATAGATATCACATATACACCCATATAAAATTATAATTTAAAATTTTTTGTTACCATATCAACTTCTAAACCTTTAAGCTAAAAAAAAATAGATTGATTTATGATTGGATTTATTAAAAAAACTTGAATATATAAATAAAATTTTAAAGCAAATCAAACAATTGCTTTACTCTTTTAAAATTTCATCAACCAAACTTAATCGTATTAAATATTATTGTATGTGTGACCTAGGGGAATTTTCAACTAGGACAACCCTTAAAGTACAAGTAATCAATAAAATACAAGCAATTTTAATGTTTCCTAGACGCATCCAATATCTTTATGAAACCAATAAATTTAAAAAATAATAATATACTTTTTTCCTATTCATATCCTAAATAATTTTTTGAATAATTTATTATTATTATTATTATTTTTAATAAAAAACCATTACTAGCACAGATGTGTATTACACTTGTTATGAACAAAACCTCTTTTTTGAATAACCTATTTTTTTATTATTATTAATTTTTTAATAAAAAACATTTACAAGTGTAATACACTTGTCATGAACAAAGTGTTTAGTGAAAAGAAGGTCCAAAAAATAAAAAAAAAATGTGAAGGCTTATGACATAATCTCTTATTTTATGTTGGCAGTTTTGAGGTTTCTATATATATTCACCAAACATTTCACAGGTCTTTCCTTTCAGCCTTTTGAACCATTTCTAATGACTTCGTATTCTAATTAGAAGGGGAAATTAATATATAATTAAATTTTACCAACCAAATTGATATTTTTAATGTGATTGTACTAGTATAATTAAAATTTTATTAACTACTTTTATTGATTTGACATGTTATCATTAAACTATCTTATAATTAAAATGAATTAAGTTTTTTTTCGTCAAAATATATTTTTTACACGTCAATATGAAAGAAATGTATAACTCTTACATTCACATAGCTTTTACAAATACTATTAAAAGAAATTAATAATAAAAAATATTTCAATATTTATTAGAAGTAAATTACTTTAATATATATCTTAAATAAAATATTCTAAAATAAATTTTATCTAAATAATATAAAAAATTAATTGAAAATAATTCTTTTTTTATTTAAATATCATTCAAAAAAGGTTATATCTCAATACGATGGAGACATATCATTTTTTAATGGTGTAATATAGAATTGGAACATGACATTTAAAAATTTGCTTTAATGTCAATCATATATATACATATATATATTTGGTGTGTTGTTTAATATGAGTGAGGTGTAATTTTTATCATGTTCAACAAGGCGTGGTATGTGTGCACATGCACTTGGGCATCTATAGACTCACACACTAAGAATTAATGCAAATCCATTTTAAATTTGATCCATCATGCATTGATTTGTAAACAAGAAACTAGTTGATTAGTTTCACTAACACATTTGTGGAATTAACTTTTGGTTTTTGCCAAGGAGAAATCTAAAACAATATTAAATTCACACAAAATTACTTAACTTAGACACCCATTGAAATGATTGAATTCCTAAATAATATTTTAATTTTACACATCTTTCATCCCAAGCATCATGTGGAAGTAACATAAACGCTTTATCACTCAACTTCCACAAGAGGAACCCCTTATCACTCAACACAAAAGGCAATATGATGCCTGACATATATTTCTTTAGTATATATATTTTATTAATATTATACATGGTGGTGTAAATTATTTTATTTTGTTTGTATAATACAAACACTTTTGAAGCCAAATATCTTTATAAAGTTGTCAAAAGATTTTGATTTTTATGTACCATGTATATAATTTATTTATATTGCATATCAACGCAAAAATTTTGAAAATTGGACAAGGCTAAATACCTATATAGAGTTGTCAAAGAATTCTAATTTTTAAGGTACACTTTGATTGTTGAGTATATATAAAAGCTACCATTTCAATTATCAAATTTATTTTATTTTAATTTCTGAGATACTCAATATTAACTTTTTCAATTTATATTTTTCCTTAAACTTATGCATTTGGTTAGACTTATATATATTTATTAAAAAAAAGATACAAGTATGCAAATAAGTTTTTTTCTAATTAATTAAGTAATTAAAGGCTAATATTTCTTATTTTTTATTTTAATACAATTATCTTTTAATTTTATAATTAAATATTTATTTTATATTAATATCCAAAATTAGTTTCATAAGTATTTATTATTTAAAAAGAGTAATTATTTAAAAATAATATTAAAAGTTAAATTTTTAGTAATTAATTATTAATATATATATATATATATATATATATATATATATATATATATATATATATATATATATATATATATATATCAAAATCTAATTAAAAAAACAATATTTATAAAATATTTTTATCATCAAAATAAATGGAATTATATTAATTATATAATTAGTAATCCTTTAGAAAATTGTTATTACAAATGAACACGATTTATTTTATGATATTTTTCAAAAAGTATTTTTAATATAATAAATATTAATTGTATTATTAAGTACTCAATCACATATTAAGTTGGTTGATTAATTAACTTGTTGACATTTTCAATGGAATAAGAAAATATGTTTTATATTATTTTGATTACAATTCCGTGTTAGATATAAGAGAAAATAGAAAAGTGATCGAGAAATGTACCTCTAAAAGGGCCAAAACATCCAATAATTCAACTAAGCTTTGTCTATTTATTTATTATTATAGATATCCCATATACACCCATATAAAATCATAATTTAAAAGTATTTGTTATGATATCAACTTCTAAACCTTTAAGCTCATAAAAAAATAAAATGATTTATGATTGGATTTATTAAAAAAACTCGAATATATAAATAAAATTTTAAATCAAAACAAATAATTATTTTACATTTTAAAAATTTCATCAAACAAATTTAATCTCATTAAATATTATTGTATTTGTGATCCAATAGAATTGTCAACTAGGACAACCCTTAAACTACAAGTAATCAATAAAATACAAACAATTTGAATGTTTCCTAGGAGCATCCATTATCTTTATGAAACCAATAAATTTGAAAAATAATATTATTATTTTTTCCCATTCAAATCCTATTTTTTTTTTTAATAATTTGTTATTTTTATTATTTTATTTTTAATTTTTTTAATAAAAAACCGTTACTAACACTACAGATGTACTACACTTATTATCAACAAAGTCATTTTTCAGATAACTTTTTATTTTTATTATTTATTTTTTAATTAAAATAGTTACAAGTGTATTGCCCTTGTTATGAACAAAGTCTTTAGTCAAAAGAGGAGAGAAGCCCCAAAAATAAAAAATAAAATAAAAATTGTAAAGCTTTATAATATAAAGTTTTTTTTGAATAAATTTTTATTTTTATTATTTATTTTTTAATAAAAAAAAGTTACAATTGTATTACACTTGTTATGAAGAAAGCTTTTAGTCAAAAGAGGGGAGAGGACCAAAAAATAAAAAATAAAAGATAAAATATAAAAATTACAAGTAATCAATAAAATACAAACAATTTTAATGTTTCCTAGAAGCATCCAACATCTTTATAAAACCAATAAATTTAAAAAATAATAATATTATTTTTTCCCATTCAGATGCTATTTTTTTTTAATAACTTGTTATTTTTATTATTTTATTTTTAATTCTTTTAATAAAAAACCATTACTAACACTACAAATGTATTACACGTATTATCAACAAAATCGTTTTTAAATAACTTTTTATTTTTATTTTTTATTTTATTTATTTTTTAATAAAAAACAGTTACAAGTGTATTACCCTTGTTGTGAACAAAGTCTTTAGTCAAAAGAAGATTTAGTCAAAAAAAGAAAAAAAACCCTAAAAATAAAAAATAAAATAAAAATTGTAAACCCTGATGATATAAAGATTTTTTTAATAACTTTTTATTTTTATTATTTATTTTTTAATAAAAAAAAGTTAAAGTGTATTACACTGGTTATGAACAAAGTTTTTAGTAGAGAGAGGCGAGGGGACCCAAAAATAAAAAATAAAAATAAAATTGTGAAAGATTATGACATAATCCCATATTTTATGTTGCCACCGAACAATACACAATAATCCTTAGACTCACGACCCATCCTTCAAGTGGTTATGAACCGTGTTTGGTCAAGGGAAGCGGAGAGGAAAATGGTCATTTACCAGTTCAAAGCTTTCAAAAAAGTAAGTTCAAGGTTTAAAAGAAAGAAAGAGAAGGCTCCATTATCAAACCCGGATAAAACAAGAAAGCAACTGATTCCCAGAATGAAAAAATTAAGATCTTTGCACATTCCCAATTGAATTAGACTTGAGGTTAATTAATCAACGCAAACCTGCCACGCAAGAAAATTCTTAGGCTGATTAGGGCGGAATGACCATCCTTACGCTGATTGTAGGGTCAGATCATCGAAATTCTTCTCAGCATGCCACTCATGATTTTTCTTCTCCAAATCAGGTCTCTCTCTATATATATATATATTCGCCTAATGTTCAGATCTGAAATAAGTGGTGATTCGCCGAATGTTCAGATCTGAAATAAGTGGTGATTGAATAAGGCAGTTTTGCAGGTCTCTAAATATATTCGCCGAACGTTCAGATCTGAAATAAGTAGTGATTAAATCTATGTTGGAAGGATTGCATTGCTATTAACGTTCCAGGGATCTCTGCCTCAATTGGTGAAACAAAGGAGAAAGGTTGGGTTCTCGTAAGTTAAAAGCCATGGACGTTAGGCCACGGGGTTTCCTTGCAATTTTTTTAATTCAGTTCTTCATTTTATTGGGTTGTGGGGAAGGAGAGCAAGGGAAGGAATTAGTTGTCTCCTCTACTCGGCTGAAAAATCCCGGCTGGAAGCCTGGGAATAACACATACTTGGTTTCTCCAAATGGGACATTCTGTGCTGGCTTCTATAATGTTTCGCCAAATAATTATGCTTTTGCTGTATGGTATGCCAACGATCCTCAGAGGACCGTGGCGTGGATGGCTAATAGAGATCATCTAGTAGGTTACAATTCTTCCTTGACCCTTGAGAATGGAAATCTCACCTTATCTGACTCTGATGCTCAAGGGAGAATATGGAGTGCGCCGATCAACACTTCCAATGGAACCGATGTTGGAATGGGTTTGGTTTTATTAGACTCAGGGAATTTGGTGTTCAATACAAGCACGAAGAACTATGTTTGGCAGAGCTTCGACTCTCCTACTTTTACTCTTCTTCCAACACAGAATTTCTCCCAGACAAGTAGATTGGTGTCCACAAAAAATGACAGCACCTTCGCCTCAGGTGTCTATATCTTCTTTGCCTCTCAGGCCAGCGGTCAAACGCCCTCCTTGTATTATGACAGGAGCGAATTAGAGTACTGGACTTTGAAGGCTAATAATGTAGCAGTTAGTCTGGCTGTTGATGGGTCTCTTGCTTTAAGCGAAGAGGGGAATCTTACAAGTTCAATTAACTCCAAGTCGATATTGATGGCATCAGACAGTGGGGATCCGGCCAGTCCCTTAAGAAGATTGACTTTAGACCACGATGGAAATCTCCGAATTTACAGCTGGAAGGGGAACTCATCTTCTTCTTGGGAAGTAGTGTGGGAAGCAGTGCAAGAGCGTTGCCAAATTAAGGGAACTTGTGGAGACAACGCTATCTGCAAGACCCCCGAATTGAACGACAGTACGCCAGTATGCCAATGTCCACCCGGCTTCCATCCAAATATTACTGATTCTCGCAGCTGCCAGAGAATTGTTCAATTTCCCCAGTCTTTATGCACTTCTAATTATCAGAGTGTCGATTATCAATTTATCCCGCTGGATTACGTCAATTTTATGGGGAATCAAACAATCAGGAATATTGTGAGATTGGAAGACTGTATGTCGACTTGTTTGAACAGTTGCACATGTCTGGGTTTTTCACACAAATTGGACGGCAGAGGATACTGTGCTCTCCATTTCAACAGGCTACTGAACGGATATTGGTCTCCAGATTCGCAAACGCGCACGTACTTAAAGCTGTCTGCAAAAGAGAAAAATACCTCAAATGAAAATCCATACACGGGTATGCTCTCTGTGGCGGAAAATGTTTGCGACGCTGGTTTCAGTCTGCCGTTTCCACCAAACGATTCCGATCACACAACGCGTGATCTTATAATAATTTGCTCCGTATTTGGCATAGAGCTTTTTTGTGGAGTTTTGGCTTTCTGGATTTTTCTGAGGCAGTACTCCAAATATAGAGACAGCGCCGGAATATTCAACTTGGATATTCTACTTAATCTTTCAGGCGGGGGACCCAAGAGATTCACATACGCGGAGCTGAAAACGGCCACTAATAATTTCAGCAATGAAGTGGGCAAAGGAGGATTCGGGACGGTGTACAGAGGTGTTCTTCCCGATCAGAGACAGATTGCAGTGAAGAAGCTCAAGAGGGTATCTCAAGGCGAAGGGCAATTCTGGGCAGAGGTGACAATTATAGGGAGAATCCATCATCTCAACCTTGTTCGTATGTGGGGATTCTGCACAGAAGGTGAACACAGACTGCTTGTGTACGAGTATATAGCAAATGGGTCATTAGACAAATATTTGTTCGATAAGCAGGGCAATGGCGAAACAGTTGTGTTGGACTGGAGCTCACGATATCGAATCGCAGTGGGGGTAGCGAGAGCCATAGCCTACCTGCACGAAGAGTGCCTGGAATGGGTTCTCCATCGTGACATCAAACCGGACAACATATTGCTGGACGAGAGCTTTTGTCCCAAGGTCTCTGACTTTGGTCTGGCAAAGCTGGTGGATAGAGAGCACAGTCTAAGCGTGTCGAACATCAAAGGGACTCCTGGATATCTGGCACCCGAGTACTGGATGCAGAAAACCGAAGCTATAAGTGCAAAAGCAGATGTATACAGTTTTGGGATTGTGCTTCTGCAGATTGTTAGCGGAAGGAGGAATATATGCTTCAGTCAATCAGCTGTGGAGGACGATCAATCGTTCTTTCCACAGAAGGCTTTTGATTGGGTGGTTTTAGAGAGGAATGTGGAGGAGGTGGTTGACAAAAGTATTATGAGTGGAGTAAAAAATGATGGCCTTCAGATGGAGGCGATTAAGAGAATGGTGAAGACAGCGTTTTGGTGTATTCAGAGCAGACCAGATGAAAGGCCATCCATGGGAAAGGTTGCTAAAATGCTGCAAGGAACCCTCGAAGTTCCCCAACCTCCCAAGCCCGATTTCTTTGTCAACTTCCTCCATGCCGAAGTTGGAGATCCTCCTCCCCCTTTCATATGCTACGCACTCGCTACAAGGCTATAACCTTCATAGTAGAGAAGGTGATTGGTTATAATCACATATGTATATCAAAATTTTACAACTCATTTGCCCCTTTCTTTTATTCTGCAGAGAGGCGATACGCTCATGTAATCAATAAATAGTAGATTGCAAAATAACGACTTTGTTGGTTGAATTACGATAGAGGATAACAGACACTTGATTTCTTGCGTGGTCATTCTAGTCTTAATATTAATTAGATTTTCTCTTTTATATCATATAGCATTAGATTTTCCATTTGTCCACTTTTCCTAAGGTAATTATAGACTACAATTCTAATTAGATTTCCCGTAATCTAATTCTGATTATATTTTCGCGTAGTGGTGGCGTATGCACCGTGGCCCAAAGAACATCCACCATCAGCATTTTCTCCATTTCATAGCTAGTGCTACCTAAAAATTTCAACAACAGCGATACTAAGAAAATATGAATGTTTGGACTCATAAATATTGACCTGGCCAGGTAACGAGTATTTAAAGACTAAATATATTAATGCAGGTTAGAATTATTATATTAATGTAGGTTAGTGTTTAGAGATTCTAGCATTTAGAATTATATATTAATGTAGGTTAATATTAAATATATTTGTTATTTTTATTTCCGTGGATAAAGTCTGAAATTTCTATGGATAGAATTTAAATACGCAATTTAAAAAGTGAAGTTGAGAAATAAAATTATATAAATTAAATAATTAAATATAAATGTATAAATTTATAATTAAACTTACTAATATAAATTAAAATTTGATAAATATAACCATTAAAAAAAATACATAACTCATAAATTACCACACTATTATAGAATTTTACACTATTAAAACCATTGCAGTCTATAGCATAATTATATGTTTTCACCTACATGCACTATTTCCACCTATATGCCCTGTGGAAGACTTCTTACACTCGAACTCTTGCGCATCTTCAAATTCTTATTTGAATTTTGAACAACAGAGTCTTGACTTCAGTGGAATTCGTCCTGCGATGCATATTTCCCCTCCATCTAAAAATTATTTCCCCTCCATCTATTATCTTATTTTTCTTAGTTTTCATATTTTTTCCCTTTCACCAAACAAAAGGGAAGAAAATTAAGATATATACATGACCGTGTCCATGGCTTATTTTATTGGCTAATCAAAAAATGTTTTAGAGGTATCTTCATGATACAATATATTTTACTTCGACACAAAATACTTTTAAATAAAATTTATGAATATTAAACTCTTGAGGATTCCACACAAAAGTTGTCATTATGCGGTCGCTTTAACTTATTGGTCGAAAAAGTATAAAACAAAATTTATGAATATTAAACTCTCGAGGATTTTACGTGAGAGTTATTATTATGCGGTTTTTTTAATTTATTGGCCGAAAAAGTATAAAACAAGGCCGTATAGCTAGTGTTCCCTACCACTTAATTTAATAAAATATTTTAATGTCATGATGTGTTGTATATACTCCAAACAATAATAAAATTGTAAAATGAGATATGAATATTTGTTTAACTTTTTTTAACTAAATTTTTAAATATAATTAAACATTTTTTTGGTAAATAAAAGTTATATCTATCTATATATATATATATATATATATATATATATATATATATATAATTGACATTGAAGAGAATGATAACAAGTTAATAATTATTTATTTAATATTGAATGATGGCAATTTTTATATAATGCTCATATTATAATACACATGTCATGTCATTAAAGTATAGATTAATATAATGCGAGTTGTACAAATTGTACACATGTTATTTTTATATATTTTTAAAATTACTTTTTTTTTTAATTAAAAAAATAAAACCCATAAAAATTGTCTATTCAATACTTTACACCAATGAGAAAATATAATTTTTGAATTTAATTTAAAGCCATTTGTGTTTATGGTACATAGTAATATATATATATATATATATATATATATATATATATATCGTTATTTTTGAAATTATTTATATTTATTGTACATAGTAATTAGTGATATAGTATGTATTAATTAATAATAGAGTAAACAAAAGTCAATTCTTGCCATCATTACACAATAAGAGGGGAGACATTTCAACCAATCATACTTGAAATAAATAGAAACAAATGAATTTTATTTAAAAATAATAAATTTGATTTCATAATGTTAAACTTTGTATAGATTTTAATTTTTTTTTGTCAAAGAAAAACTAATAGCAAGTCAATGAAAAACTGAATATATCTTGCTAGTAATTAATACATATCATGCACATTTTATAACTATCCCATAAAGTATAGAAAAGGGTAACAAATATATAGCTGGTTAATTGGCATTAAATGCTTTGGGGATGTATATGCACATGGTTGATAACTGGCTTAGAAAAATCCAAAAATGAGCATATACAACCCCACTCATTTAATACTTATTGGTAGGCTATTATTTTTAGCCTAAATTAAAAGTCAACCTCACCTTTAAATTTTCCTAGAAAATGATTGAAATTTTGACGAGATGTTTTGATAAAATTGAAGAGAAATTTTTGTAAATCAAAAAATTTGCCAAATTCACACCATTTTTAAGGGTCGTGGCTAAAGCTTGGTAGACAACACCTAAAATAAAGGTGTTCAACAAACCATTCTTTGAATATTTAATTTATGATATTCAAACTACGATAATATAGATGTATGATCCAATATTGCTTACTAATCCAAGGTCAAAAGTGTGACCTCATTTTCAACTAGCTCTCTGTGCTTGCAAAATGCCTACCCTCCTTGTACACTAATAGCAAGGGAATCTATGGTTAAATACAAAATCCTCAATCAAGAGGAAAGGAACACTTGGATATATGATGATATGGAAAATCACTTGTGGCTTGAGATGTGGTTAACTGCATTTCAATGCCTTCAATTTTTAATGATTTTACATTTGGAATTTAGTTTTAAACAAGGGGGTTGCGCGGTAGCTAGTCCCTGCTCTAAGCCAGAGGAATTTAGAGGTTTAGTTCCTGGGATGGGTTGACGGGACAAGATGACGTTACATGGGACCATGTTATACTTGGCATCTGCATGCCACTTCTTGAATCCAGCCACGTCACACAAGGATCCCGGCAAATGTTAGACTCTCTCATAAAACAATAGTAAATCCAAACATAAATTAATTAATTAAATATTCCAAGTTAGGAATTTGTGCCTAACTCTTGGGTTGTTCCTCTAAGATAGGAGTTAGTTTAGGTAACTCCTATATTGGTGTGTCTGGTGAGAAATTATCTCAACCAAAGGAGAAATTATCTCAACCAAATATGTCCAAGATAGCAGGCACTATCTTGAGACCAATATCTCTCATCTATTTATTTGTAACACTATTTCAATTATTTTGATGGAAGAATGTAAGAATGAGAGAGAGAATACATGAAGCTTCAGCGTTTTTCCGTCAATATTGTGTCTTTGATTTTGTCTCTGTGATTTATATATTTTTCTGAGTTAATTGCTTTTTCAACCTGTGGTATCAGAGCCTGGTTGAAAGTGGAAGGCGAACCATCACGCTGTTGAGGGAGCAATGGCAGGAAATTACAACTATTTGTGCATCGATCGCCTTCAATAATACTGTCTGCTAAAATGATATTGGCGAATTAGTTTCTGTTTGAGGGAAAACAAGTTTTTTAAGCGCAATTTTGATAGCTTTGACTGCTATTGAATCAGAGCTGCGTCTTGGTTGTGTATTTGTCACTGTTGAGAGAATTTGTGGTACGCTCTGTCCCGAATTAGAGCTGTGGACGGGAAAGCCCTGTTTTTGGATATTCGACAGAGTTTGTTAGAACGACAGGCTTGAATCCTTCAGCCTTCACACCAGACATCAAGCTCGAACACACAATCTGCCAGAAGAGGTTCTTCGAACGCTATTTTGATGTGGGCATGGCGGAGCAGTATGCTATGACACTTGCAGCCGTGCTTGCCACCGACTGACAGTTAAAGGCATTGCTATTAGAATCTGATCCATAACGTAGATGTGGCTATGAGCATGTGGAACCAGCGACAACATCACATGTTAACAAAATTTTACGGATCAACCAAACAGGCGTCCATTTTGTTAGACAAGTTATTTGCTTTCTGCAGCTTTAGTTTCATTTTGTGGATGCTACTAGATTTGATCCCGACACCATGAGACCGACTCTCAGTTTATAAGCTGACACCTTAGATGAAGATGAGAGGGAAATAATAATCGCAGAAGACGAAGACGTGCTCAGATTCAAGTTTCAACTATAAGAGGATGGGCGACAACATTCAATATTTGTTGGGGCAGCGATGCTGATAACGGTAGTGAAGCAACGCGATCATCAATTATCATCGTTGACAGGAGAGCTAGAGGATGCATCAAAGATACTTTTCAAGAGGCGAGGAGGAACCTGCATATTAAAAAATTGTGCAGGAAATGTGTTAATCTGAAATGATAATTCCTTTTTCCAAGTGACTTTTCAACGCATAAAAGTCAAGGTGTATGAGAAATCGATCTTTTCCATTTGAGCCGAGTGTGGTGACCTGTTGTGAAATAGAGCCGAAGTCTAAGCTTAGCATTACTGTTGTTGTGGATTGTGCGTGAATTGAGAAAGGCGAAGCATCTATTCTGCACCACGACGATCTCGTCCCTCAAAATATAACAAGTAGAACGTGGAACTCACAAGGTGCATGAAGAAAGTTCAAATAGAAGTTTACGGTGAACAAGCTTCTAAAAATAAGTACGATTATGGTACGTATAGTTTTTATAAAGGAAATAGTGCATGTGTTTTAAATTAAAATCCAAAATTTATTCACCTTCTTTAAAAGTAACTTTATATCACTTTTCACGTGATTTCATAAAGAGTTTCTTTTGTTTGAAAAGTTACTTAAGGAGTTATTTTGGAATTTTGAAGCATTCTCTATGTAATGGAGTAATAAGATTTTAAAGTGTGTTTTGGAGAGATAAGGAGGGGAAAATATTTTTTTAATTTCTGTAATGAGGTATGCCGTTTAAAGTGTTGAAGTGCTTTTGGGAGATATAAGGAGTGACATAAGAAAGAAGATGAGTGGATAAGGTGTGACTTTAAATTTGTTGTTTTTTAGAGAGGCTTGAAGTGATTTTATGGAGCAATAAGGTGAATTTTGTTTTGTAATATTTTGGAGTGATAAGTGTTTTGTAATGTTGGAGAGATAAGGAGTATATTTTGTATTTTTGAAGTAAGAAGTGATTTTGTATTTGGAGTGATAAGGGAAAATTGTAACTCAAAGTATTGTCGTGTTATTATCCATTCAGATTTTGAAGGCGAGTTGTTTCAAGCATTTGTCAGCTTGCCATTATCATTGCTTCAGATGTACTCCATGATTAATAAAGATATCATTTTTTTGGTGTTGATGTGTCCTAGATCCGCCCGAAATTGAATAAGGGGATCTTAGGTACACGAAGAGTGAGTTGATGATGGTGCATGCTTCATGTTTTTTTGCTTATGATTTGTGTCTAGTTTTGACACATAAATGATCTCATTTTATGCACACATAAAATACAAAGAGCAAGCACAACACCTATATTGAAATAATTGCAAGGAAGGATAATTAAGCTCCACACATACAACAACTCATCAAAGATTTCAACATCGACATTCTACTTCAACAAGCAAATTCAATCAAGTTAATGAATTTGTAAACTTCACTGTTTCAAAGCAAAGTCTACATCAACATTCTTGCAAACAAATTTAAGAACTTGTGAATCAAATTCCAATTGAATTGTACGGGTGCATTCTCGGTTGAAACCGACACCCATGTTCTGATTTGATCAGAAGTCAAGCACTTAGTCAAATTAAGACAAGTGAATTCCTTGTTTTATGTGAGTCATTCAAACCATTGTAAGCTTTTTGGGTGCATTTTCGACAGTGTTCGACACCCTTCCTTTAAAGCACAATCAAGTGAGTCCATGAGTTTTAATTCCTTGAAACAACCATCACAGCAACCAAAACAAGTTCAACTCTAACAAGTAGAGTTCGTCATCAAGCGAGCGTGAATTCCAGAAAGCTCTAACAAGTGTTCTCAGCAAGTACAATAAGCAACAAATCAAGCAAGTTGAGATCAACAAATCAAGTGAGCGTGACAGTCAAGTCCCATAGCAAGCGAGCCTGTCATCCAAGTAACAAAATCAAGTGCAACAGTTCAAAGCACAACATCTACAACAAGAGAGCCTGACTTCAAGTGAGCAAGTTCAGATGACGCAACATATTCAGTTATTAAACATTCTTCACAGTTTCATCATCTCCAGTGATGAAGCCATGGTGCACGTCAGCAAAGAAACTCTTGCTGATATTTCACGGCATCTACAGCAAACGCATGAAACCATTGAGTTTCTTCAGCTTGAGTCCCAACTTCAAAGGAATGAATTGCAAGAAAAGAGTGATACTTTCAAGTCTTTGAACCATCCAGATGATAAGTCATTCATCCCAACAACTTCAAGTGTCGAAGTTGTTCATGATAAAATTCAAATTTCTTCCAAAGCCATCATCAAGCCCTGGGAAGAAATTCAAAATAACAAGAATAGACGTGGCTTAGGATATGTCCCTGATGACACCAACTTACAAATCCCAGATTATTCCAAGCCAATTAAGTTTGTGAGTGCAGGATTTCTTGAACCACTCACCTCAGCAGGTTCTGAGAAAGTTGTAGACAAACGAAATTGCATGCAACCTGAAGTTCATGTTCAACCGAAATGCTCTCATTGTCAAAGAGCCGGTCATTTGGAAGATCAATGTTTTGATCTCCATCCGTGTTGCCATTGTGGCAAGCCCAATCATTCCTCAGCAAAATGTCGCAACCAACAAAAATCAGGCAGATTGAAGATCCATTATGACTGGATTGATCCTTGGGAATGGTCATCCACAGTCAAACGATTGTCTCAGTTCTACAACCGACTACAATCACACATAGTGCAACCAGCAGTGAACAGATGATGGTACTCTCATGCAGTTGAATGAGGGAGTACGACAGTGAAACTCTCCTACACATGAAGGGGGGGAGTTCAAATGTATTTTGAAGATTGTCTCTCCTTTCAACTGACAAAGGGGGGAAAATGTCAATGAAATTGACAAGTGGTTGTCAGACTGAAAGTCTCGACAACATCAGTGAAGTAGCTAGTGGGCATCTTCATCAGCCAGTGGGCATTTGTCATCAGCAGTGAGCATTAGCAAATTCGCCAGTGGGCGATCGACAACCAAAGCAGCAGTGAGCAGCTTTCATCATAGCAAAAGCAACATTGAGTTGTTTTTCGACATCTTCAGCCAGTGGGCAATCATCATCAGCAAACACGCCAGTGGGCGTTCATCAAATTGTGTCAGTGGACACCGGATGCTGTTTTTCAAGCAAAGGACAGTTGGATCCTTTTGCGGCTTGGCACATGATGGAGTTGTCAAGCGTCCTTCAGAGATGAATCAAGCATGCAGCTGATTCATGTTCTCTTCAAATTTGAGTTTTTTCCAGCATCCAGTTTTGGCGGTTTTTTCAGGCAATGTTTTTGAGGATCAACATGAGAACTTGGAAGATGGTTCTCGTTTTTGGATTTATCATTGAGGGGGGGAATGTTAGACTCTCTCATAAAACAATAATAAATCCAAACATAAATTAATTAATTAAATATTCCAAGTTAGGAATTTGTGCCTAACTCTTGGGTTGTTCCTCTAAGATAGGAGTTAGTTTAGGTAACTCCTATATTGGTGTGTCTGGTGAGAAATTATCTCAACCAAAGGAGAAATTATCTCAACCAAATATGTCCAAGATAGCACGCACTATCTTGAGACCAATATCTCTCATCTATTTATTTGTAACACTATTTCAATTATTTTGATGGAAGAATGTAAGAATGAGAGAGAGAATACATGAAGCTTCAGCCTTTTTCCGTCAATATTGTGTCTTTGATTTTGACTCTGTGATTTATATATTTTTCTGAGTTAATTGCTTTTTCAACAGCAAATAGGATCAAGATCCAGTCACCAATTCTGATCTTCTCCAGCTTGAACCAGTTGTTAACGCCTTGTATTCTGTTGATGGAAGTAGAGTTATTTAAGATGTTGAGTGATGGGACAAAAGCTACAACATTCTTTATTTCTGTCTTCAAGGTGGCAACCCCAATGTGGAAGGAAGGTCGACTAAAGTCAAGTAGGTATATATAAATTTATCCGAATAATAAAAACATCTTTGCATGAATAAAATATTATTAAGAAGTTGTTTATCTCCAAGAACGCAAACACCAATACTCTAAAGAGTAAGTTAAAACGATCTGAGTTCAGAAAACATGTTTAAATGAATAACTTAAACCAAAGTTGTTTATCTCCAAGAACTCAAACACCAATGCTCTAAAGATCACAATGCTAGAAAGTGCCAAATTCTTGATAAAAGTTGCCAGTGGTTCACAACAGCTAGTCTGAATTACTTATGTTTATTCAACAGATGAATATCTTGGATCCCAACACAATACCTACTTTTGCTCACTGTAAAAACAACTATTAAATATATCATATATCATCCACATTCCCACGCAACAGGGCCATTTCTATTCAAAGTTCATTTCTTGAACAAATGGTTTACAAAATGATTTTACCTTTTTTGAGAAAACGTTATGTAAGATAAGATATGGCAGTTAAAAAGGTATACATTAAAGCAACTTTACAGAAGCCTCCATCGGCATATAGCTTAGAAAGTGAGCCAATCGACTGTCGGAGGAAAGGGAATTCAAGACCCAACTCAGTCTCAAACAGAGGGAAAAAGAATGGATAGTTTTCTAAGAATCTCGACGAGGAGGACGCTATTATTTATCTGGATGATGGTAAACCCATTGAACATAGCCAATCATCAGTTCTTCATCGACTGTCCTAATATGTGAAGGCACTTGAGGCTCCGTCTCCCTATTCCAAATGTGACATTGGTCCGAAAAGGGTGGACATTCTTAAGTGGCTTGGACACAACCTTGTCATAATGCGAACATGTGGCTATGAGCAATTATTACTTATAGGCATAGTACAAAGTCAAGGAACCCAATTCATCCAGATCTTCGAGGACAGGTGCTAAACTGGAGCAAAGGCAAGCATCTGTATTCGCACTACCGTAGCAGCACCCACATGATTGTTTTGTCATGAGAAACACAACCACGTATCTCTCATGTTGAACACCAACTTGCATGCATACTTAATACCTTATTACAATAAACGCCAACCTACCTGCATGCATACCAAATGCCTTATTTTGGCATAGAGAAATCATCTCGGTAGTGGGCAGTGGAACAAAGGTTAGCTTGGCTGTCAGCTAACCAGTTCTAGCTTTAGTTCTTCTGCTCGTGGTCCATATGAAGACCTTGAACCAACTAGTTCTAGTTTCAATTCTTCTGCTCAGTTCTTCTGCTCGTGGTCCCTTCTTCTCGTGGTCCATATGAATACCTTGAACTAACTAGTTCTAGTTTCAGTTCTTCTACTCAGTTCTTCTGCTCGTGGTCCCTTCTGCTCATGGTCCATATGAAGACCTTGAACCAGCAAGAGCCATCTTGCCTAGTACCAGCGGTATACCAAACAGTCTGGCAACAGTAGCTCTAGAGCCATGTTTTCAGGTGCAGAATCAAAGCGAGTAGTTCCACTAGTAGTAGTTCAAGATGCAGCAAGGGTAGACCATCAATTAATTGTTCTTCCCTTCCCTATATTAGGTGAGGTGGGTGAGGCCCTGATGGCTCCTAGCTTCTATAAAAAGAAAAAAGTTTCAAGGTGACTGGCCAAAGAGGTTACAGATATGGGGATAAAAGCAAAGGTAGCTGATAGGTGCAATTATTTAGCCAATTTATGTGGTATTTGATTGCTGTTTGTAGAGGTATAATAGCATATGAGGCGCTTTTTTGAAGACCAAGCACAATATCTATACTAGGAGATGGGGCATATTTATGATAGGAGTTATATCCAGTAGCTTGGGCACATTTTCCAGGGCACATATTTGATAGGAGTTATAACCTATAGCCTGGGCACATTTTCCAGGGCTGTTATGTGCCTTAGTTACAGCATAAAAGGGAGCAGTCTTAACCATTGTTTCTGGTGCTTGCTGACTGGGTAGAGGGAGCGCACTACTTTAGATCTTCTTTACCCATTTGCTATGATGCCTCTTATTTCAGGCATTAAAACAACAATTATTCTATTAGAAAGTGATTGACTAAGTTTAGCAGGGCAAGCATATGTCTTTTAGTCTCAATTAGTAGTGAAGTGATTGTTGTTTTTAGCACTCAGAAGAGGACGCATGTTGGGTAACTTCATCTAAATTGAATAAGCATGGCATAATAGATAGTGCAGGTGTGTTCTTGCAGCTTTCTTCAGACTTATGAAGAAGCAACTTTCTTCAGACTTTCGAAGAACCAAAGCTAATGCCTCCTGTAGCAAAAGGAAAATGGACAGAAGTAGCTTGCCTCTTGCAGCAAAAGGAAAATAGAAAGAAGCTAGAAAGCTGGAAAATGTTGCATGAAGATAGGTATTACTCTTCATGAATCATTAATGTTAACATTTGTCTACCTGCTCTTACTTATAGTTGAGATGAGAAGATGTGCCTTCGCTTATAACCTTATCCTTTATATATAAAACAGATAAGCATACCTTGATGGTGATAACTCAATGCCTCTAGCAAGAAAAGAATGCCTCTGCAACAAAAAGCCCCAACAAAGATAGGGGAGTTGAAGCCTGCAATAGAAAATCAACTTCCAGGCATGGGAGAAGTGGCTAACAAAGATAGAAGAGCTAAAGCTTGCAACAGAAAATCAACTTCCAGGCATGGCGAAAGCGGCCAACCATCAACTTTCAGGCATGTAGGAAGCGGTCCTGTTATTGAATTGTCGAACTCCCCCTTCATGCATCACCACCGGTATGCTCTACAACTGATAACAACATGCACCACCCCCTGACAGCTGGTTGTTGTTGCACCACATGGTAACTTCAACATGCACCACATCGTAACTTCAATGCACCATCTGGCAACTACAACTTGGGAACTTGCTTTAGCTTACCATTATAGCATCTAATATATGTTAAACTGTGAAACTAATGCTAGCATTAGTTGACACTATGTTTCCATTAGTTTACACTATGAAATAGATTTCTGAAATAAGTACACATAATATATGATTTTGGCCTCTTCGCCTCGGGAAGAGGCCAAATAACATGGTGAAACTATATGCCTCTGAAAACATTGGTTTATAAGTGGTAGGGACTAATAACAAACAAGTGAATTAATAGAATAACATTGTTAACTGACTACTATAGTCCCTGGCCATTCCCAGATGGCAGGGACTAATAATAGAGGATTTTGGGATCTTACTTTAGTTATAACTAGTTGTATTTAACACTATACTCGGTTTTACAAAAATCTTCATGATTGATCTAAACATTATAGTTAGTTTATAAAATCTCATGTTTTAAGAATATTGACTATTCTAGATGATGTTTATCCAAAATGATAAATCTAGAGTTTAATTTATAAATGATCTTTTATATAAAAATTTAATAATATTATGAAAAAGTGTTTATAATAGATAAATTATAATTTGGTAGGGATTTAAAAAATTATCATTAATTTAAAGAAAAATCAAACTTAATAGAATTTGGGTGAAAATTTGTTTGGAATAGATTAACTACAATTTGTTGGGGATTAATAAATCATGATTACTTGAAACTAAATGTAAGTTTGACATAATTTACCTCTTATTAGCTTACTCATTAGAAGAGTTTTCTGGATTGAATCACTGCGGACATGAGAGTGGAGTGATGGCATGACCTTGGGGCCTCCTATTGTCACAAGGTGCCTTTTGGGCACATCGCGATCCCTTGAGTGTGAATCATTAACGTGTTTCACCTTTGCCTCATGGAGCACAAAGTTGCTCCATTTGAAATATGCCTCAAAGAAAGCTCACTTATATAATCTCTATATCCTTAATTACTTAGTGGAATATAGTGACTCTTTGATATAATGCAAGCAATGTTACTGTCACTTCTACTTCAATTCGTAATTCCATTCATAAACACATGAGCATTATACCCAAGATATAAATCCATCATAAACATCATCATCCACATGCACAGATTTATAATGGAATGACCTTCTAGCCTTCTTTTATTAATGAATCAACCTTGCAACAATATTTGAGACAATGGTGTGGGTTGCAAGAATACAAAGCCAAAAAAATGAATGTATAGAGGTTCCAACCTTGTTGCACCCTTTGGAGCCTACTTGGATCCCTCCAGCACATTCATAGGTTGTCTCAGCACCCTACAAGTCATCTCGACACCTCCGTAGGTCATCTTTGTACCTTGCGGTTCACTATCACTGTCCTTGTCCCATCCTTGTCTGAGGTCTCCATGATCGTAGGCACCCAAGCATTTCTTTACTCAACTCCTTCACGCCCTTCAATTTTCACTTCCTTTCACCTTCATTTGCAAGACCGGTCATGCTATCGAAGGTTAGTTTAGTTCATTCAGCTTCCTCCTCCTCCATCTTGTGACTCCTCTACTTATACAAGTCATGCCTCATGTTGTGCCACCTTCTCACGGGTCGACTCACCCTTATGGTTGAGCGCCTTGGGCCAACTGATGAGCGCCAGTATTGCAGCAAGGATATTATAACTCCTTGGCTACCAGCATTACTTATCAACCCAGGGTTTTTACAAACATGGAGGTGACAGTGATGTATGCACAAGTAAAAGTGATGGTTCTACATGTTGTCATTGTTCAGTTGGCGAGAGACCACTGGGATTCCAAGCCCAACTTCTATAGAGTCATAAGAAGCTTTATTATTTGATGGAATAAGGGAAAATCTACTCTAAGAGAGTTACTCTACTACAGTAATGTAAAAAAACCAACATGTAATGCTAAACCACACCATACGCTAATTAACCATTTAAGCAGCTATGCTAAGCAAAATTGCTAAATAAACACTAAACAAATGCTACTATCCAAGTTGAAGAAGTAAAAAAAATCAAACAATACTAATGTGAAAGAAAAGAAGCTAAACTAAATCTGTTTTCATTTCTTTGGTTTTTTTTTTGGCAAAAGCAAGTATGCAAAGTAATTGTTCTTGTGGATATGATAGGTGGATGGAAGGTGTTTAAGTATGGCTAGAAGGTTTATGAAGTGGTTGGATGGTGTGGAGACGTCCTAGGAGGATTTTTGTGACTTCCTAGAGGTTTCCCATCAATTCGGTCTCAAAACAAGCCGTTTCAGGAAAACCTACAGGATGTACTAGAAACCTATAGGATGATCTTGTAGGAATTACAGGAAACCTACAGGATACAACCGAGAGCTAATTGTGAGGTGTTGGAGGTGTTGGGAAGCTTGGGAAAGGTGTGTGATGGGTGGAATGGAGTGTTAGAAGTTCTAGGAGCACTCAGGAGTCAATATCCAAAATAAGAGATGGCTAGATTCACTCAATGTATCTAGGGTAATTTTAATGAAAAATGATGAAAAACTAGTGAGGGTGATGGTGAAACAAGGGATGGCTAAGGTGGATGGAGTGGAAGGTGGTTGCTGGTGATGAAGTCTTGGTCTCCTCCTAAAGTACCTTCTTTTCTTAAAACATGTGTGTCTTCCCAGAACTATGCAACAAGATACATTTTCATAAACTAGAAAAGCATGAATCAATTGCCTATATTATGCATGAAGAATGTTGTTGAAGGGAATGAAAGCATGAGTGGCATCTTATTGCAGAAATGGAGATGGAAAAAGATGACAATGAAATCTACCTTGCAACATTAACCAAATACTGAATCAAAGACAACAAACTCCAAAGCCCATACAAGAACTAGAAATATGTGGTTTTGCGGCTGCTGAAGGGTCCCTTCCTCAAATCATGGTCCGAAAGGGAGGAAGTGAGGTTGAGACACCTGATGACAACCTTGTGGTGATCCTTTTCGTCCTTTCTAACTTGCAACTTGAAAGAAGGCACAAATGGAAGCAAACTATCACACAAACAATCTAATCTACACTGTTATAATGGAAATGCATCTACTAAGCAAATGAACAATTAAGCTATGAATATACACTACCATATATGTACAATAAAGAGGAGCCTTGGCTACTAGAGTTGGGCCCTAACCCAAGAGCTTCAGCTCTCTGAGCTAACTCAGTGCTAGCTCAAAACAAAACTCATTCTTATTACCAAAACAATAGATAGTATCAAAAACTGTCACAAGTCTTGTAACTCAAAAATAGAGTAGAGTTTTACAATATAAATCTGAATCCTAATGAGATCCTAGGCCTCTCTACTTATACATCTAAAGTCTCCAATGACTTCCTTAAAATTAGGGAGGCTCGGCTCCCAAACTCAAGATAAACTAGTGCTTTGTATTTCACTTGCTCGGTTGCCTTCTAGTCCTCATGATTTGGATGTTTGCACTCCAAGCTGATGGAGCAATATTCAAATGGAAGGGTAGTAAATGAGGAGGATTTACCTCCTATAATCCCTCTCGCTTGTCCCATTTGAGTTTTTACCTTAATCTTTGCCAAAGTTCCTTGCTTTTATCCTTTAATCCTACATTAAATGCACACTAGACCACAAAGAAAAATATCCAACTCTAACACATCTCATAAACAAAATATAATCAAAGTATCCAATAAGTTATGAGGATAGTTGGTTTGACTAGGCTAGGAGGTGAATTAAGGCCCATATAATTACCCGATGATGAGGCTCGTCATCACCCCCTACTGAAAGTGTTGCTCATCTTCTGAGCAACTTAGTCAATATCCATATCCTTCATGGCTCTGGTAGCCTCTTTGACATCCCACACCACTATTGTGGTCTCCTCTTCTTGTTCATAGAAGCCTGCTTTCTTTTCTACCTCTTCCAACTGCCTCTTTTCTTCTTCTTCTTTTCTCTCTTCTAGCATCCATAAGAATAGTGGTGGACTGAGTTTTAGGCCTATACAATTGACCTTCAACCTTTGCATAGATTTCTTATACATAGGTGTCATGTTGAGTGCCTCTCTCAACCTTTGAGGGGAGTGATATTCTCTTATCTTTAACTTGTATGGAAGTGTGTTCTATCTCCTTAGGAAATCATGTATACTATCATCTCCTAGTAGCCTAAATATGTCCTCAAAATGTGAAATTGCTTGCTCTTGGGTAGCAAGACATCTAGGTGCTAGCTGAGGATCATTTGCAACCAAATTATGGGTATTGATGAGGGCAATGGGATGTGATTGTTCAGCTCTGATCAAAAGAGGTTCAATTTTCTCTCTGGCCAATATCCTTTTCATATTTGTAGCTCTTGACTCCTCATGGTTCATCCATGATGTTAATGCCATTAATTATAGATCTCCTAGCTTGGCATTAGGGTCCCAAACATTCATGTCTATGAGGGCCATGTTGTGCAAATAAAAATTAGCCCTTTTGTCCCTATTCTCTAGTGTGCTTTGATCATAAAGATCAATAACCTATCTGTAGTCCTAAAATGGCATGTTTCCCATTTGTGCTACTGTCTTAATTTGAAACTGCAGCCATTGTTCTTTTAGGTAGAGAACATAGGATTTGGCTGGCATCCCACATTGGATTGCCTCCAAGGAGAGGCTGGCCATACATGCTAGTTGGTTCTCTCTTTCCTATAGTTGTCCCCTCAGCCATGCATTTTCTGTCTCTAGTTGATTTCTCATTATAGCTTCTCTATCCCCTAAGCCACTTAGTTCTCTGCCCATTTCTTTGATTTTATCTTCCATGTGCCCAATGTCTTCCACCCCTTTGATTTGGTGATCTTCATCCATCGTTGAGTTCTAGCCTTCTCCTTCTCAAGCTCAAAGAATAGTGGGATGGTAAATTTTTGAGGTATGACCCTGCCTCCTTCAATAAACTGGTAATGAGAGTCCAGGTTAGGTTGGGGCTTGGGTTCCTTTGTCTCTGGGTCCCCTTGTTTAGCTTCTTGCTACTCCCCTACCTTTCTTTCCAAATTCTGTGCCTCATGTAGATTCAGCAGAGTATCGTGTAGGACTATTTTTTCTTCCTATACATTTTGCTGTGGATCCTATAGGATTGCCTTACCCTTTGAGGAAGTTGATCTAGTAGTAGGCCTCCTGACATAGGTGATAGGGGACTTTAGGGAAGGAATTTTGTCTTTTTGTGTATGGGAATCTTCAATCTCAGTAGGAATTTTTATCGATGTTTGTGGCTTCCCCTGTTGTATTCTTGTGCTCTTTCTTGTCCTAAAATATAGTGGGGTCTACCTTTGCCTTTTTCCTTTCTGCTTGATTGGGGTGCTAAGAGTAGTGAGGGTAGTTGTTGCCTCCCTCTCTGTGCCCTCTGGAGACACCCTAGGTGACTCCTCCTTGTGTTTTTTCCCCTCTATTCTATTGCCTTCTTCCTCTATGTTTTTCCTGTCTTCTTCTTCTTGTAGATCTTCATCACCTCTATCAGTTTTCTCCTTAATTTCCTCCTCTATTTCTTCATCATCCTTCTTCATCATATTCATCATGTTCCTTTGTGTCATCTCCTTCTTCATCCGTCTCATCCTCATCTTGCTCTGTATCCTCCTCTTCCTGTTTTACTTCCTCTTCACTGATAGTAGGACTAACATCATAAGTGAGAGCTTTGATGTCATCCTATGCAAGCATGTCTCTGAAAATTGGCTATGTTATAGGGGTTCTGAGGTTTTGGAGGGCATCTTCAATGAGGATCCTAATCAACCCATGGTGAGCCAATTGTTGGGAATTCCCCCCCTTCACTTTGATGCTTGAGTCTATGAGTGATTGAAGAAAGAAATATGGTATGTAGAGCCTATGGTGAGGGGGTGTTTCTACTCCAAATATTAATTCTTCAAGGATCGTGAAATGTTAGCCATAAAGAAAACTATATCTACCCTCACATGAGGGTCTTTGATGAGTTGGTAGCCTACCTCACTCCATGGGTATGGCAGACTTTCCCTCCTTACTCCATTTTTGTCCTCAGTGGGTTCTTCACCTTCTAAAAAGAATTTTCTTTTTGCCACCTAACTGTCTCCTTTGTCTTCTTTTCTCCATGGGATTCCTAGGGGAAGTGTGGTGACCTTGCTGATGAGCTCTGGGGTGAGATCTATAGTGAGGCCCCTTATTACAACAGTGGCATGGATTCTGTTGTGTGGAGTGAGGGAGAGAGAAAATTCTTGAGCCACCTCATCATCATACCCTCTGAATTTTTCGAAAAACCCCATCCAGTTATGTCTTGTGAAGATTTCAAGAACTTGGGGGTGTTGTTGGATTCTCATAGTGTTTGTGGGCTCTCTCCTATTAAACCCTCCTATCATCTTGCTGGTGAAGCTTGAGGAGAAAATGAGAGGGTTGAAACAATTTTTCAAATGTAGGAGAAAAATAGAGTTGACTGTGTATTTGATTCCCTTCACATAGTTGCTAACTTCACTCAAATTTAGAGTATCCTTGGTTCATTTACTTGCAAAGGGGGATGTAATTTTAGAGCCTACCTCTTTAGACTGGTTGCAGTGGCCAATTCCCATGATATCCCTTCTGAACTCTTCTTTGCCAATCCTGTAGACAGCCTTTGTGTATCCTATAGACTATATCCTCTAGGAATTCCTACACATGCTCCTGTAGGAATTCCTGTGCAGTGAACGATGGACTTTGCTTCTGGTGAGTGGCCTAGGTTATGAGAGCAACTTGAGTGAGGGAGTTTTGAGGAGGTGAAATGCACGAATGCATGGGAACAATGTTTTATTTCCTCGTATGGTGATTCGGGATGAGGTGGTGTGATGGAAGCAAAGGTACGTTGCCATTTTTCCACCACTAGTCCCCGCTACCACCTCATCATTTCTCACTTCTCATAATCATCTCCCACCTCGTAGATCTACAGTTTAACCATTTTTTGTCCTACTCCTTCTCTGTCTTTGAGTTGACTGCAACCACGTGTGAGAGGACACCCAGTTATGCATGTGCTGACTGAACGAAGGTGGCCAAGTTAATTGGACACCTTTTCACTTATAAACCAACTATCTCGTAACCCTTACAATTTTTTACTACATGATGCATATGAGAGAGCGAGTGGGATACTTACCTATGGTTTCAATGCTATGTTGTAGTTGTCGAAGACCAGAGGTGCTACTGTGTATATTTGTTGCATGCCATTCTTCTTCCTCCTCTTGTTGTCTACTAATGGTTTCTTTGTGTTTGTAGGTATCTGTAGATGAATATCCGATGCTGCTACTTTGGAGCTCCTGGATCAGACTGGTGAAGACTTGTTGCTGGTGTGATTGGCATTCTGTGGGATAGGCTACTACAGGATTTCCTACGGGATGTCCTGTAGCTGCTTCTCCCTCAGAATTATTTAATCATTTTACTTGTGGGGTTATGAGGATGGTGTGTTTAAAATGGAAACAAGAAATGCTAAAAATAGAAGTGCTAAAAATAGCACTACTATAAATAGTAGTTTGGGTATCAGTGTTGTATTGAGCAACAAGGAATGGAAGTACTAAAAATAGCATTTCTATCTTTAGCAATTCATGATGGATTCCAATTTTAGTCAGTCCCTGGACTAAAATAGGAAGTAAAATTCGAATTTGAACTTAACAGCTATTTGAAAATAAACTAATTAATTCACCATGAGTTAATTAGTTGTGAAAAGTCAAACATGAAGTCTATGTGAGGACATGCAACAGTGTCTCTATTAATTGAGGAATTTATCCATCAGTTAAAGAGATAAGGATGAGCTCTAATTTGAGTAGTAATTAGTTGGCTCAGTTAACTGAGTCAAGTCTAGTTAGATTGATTTAAACAATTTGTTCAAATTAATGTGAGTTCAGTTAGTTAATGCATGCTTGCATATAACTGCTACTCTTCAGATAACTTAATATTCTCTCATGAATAACTCATGCATGTCAGTTTAGATAGAGACCTAGTTGAGATCAGAGGAGGGACAATGAACTATCAGTTGGATGGATTTTTCCGATAATGGAAGCTCATCCATGGAGAAGGATTTATATCCTTTAGGATTGCATAGTTAGATCGGAGGTTAGTGAGTGTGTGAAGAGGCCAATTCACACAAGTGATAGCACTGGACCCCAAGCGAAATTTCGCAAAGAAACAGGAGACTTGGAAGGTAGAGCAGAAGGTTGGAGAGAGGCCTTTTACTATCTATGAGTAGCAGAGGGATTGAAGAGAGAGCATGATAGCTTGTGAGCTGATTCTTTTTGTAATCCAGACTATATTTCCACTTGTATGATAATATAGAGTTGGGGTTTTAGGCTAAGGCTTTCCCCAGGTTATTTCCTTTGTGTTATGTGTGATTGATTTCTCTTTCTCAGTTAAATGTGTTCCCTTGATCTTGCTCAATTCGATTAAGCTTCCGCAAAGTGTTGTAGAAGTCGATCTTGTATTTTGTTTTAGTATATTGCATAATCTATTGATCTACAATGGGAATTTCTACATGGTATCAGAGCTATCTGATCTATAGAGAAATTTCTACATAGTATCAAATCAAAGGTGATCAGAGTTGTGAATGGTATATGAAGAAGAGAAATCGAAGTAAAATATATATCTATATCTATCTATCTATATATATATATATATATATATATATATATATATATATATATATATATATAGATATATATATAGATATATATATATATATATATATATATATATAGATATATATATAGATATATATATATATATATATATATATATATATATATATATATATATATATATTGGGTCGAGAGTTTGCAGAGTAGATATGAAAATTTCTATACAAAATTTTCAGAAACAAATAGCAGATCTAGATTCCTTGCGGAAAAAAAACCAAATTCAAAATAAAATTAGCTGAATCAGAGTTCGAATGAGGTAGATATCGCTGATTTAAAATCAGTCCTTTTTCCAGAAAATTTCGTGATAGCGGGAAAGATGAAACAAATTGGTGTGCTAGCCAAGAACCTGTATGCACTTGAGGTACAAGATGCATGCAAAGCCTTGAGGAGCAAGGCAAAGGTTAGATACTTGGTGGTTGAGAGGGAAAGTAAAATACCTCTCAACATGTAGTGCGAGAAGAAGTCTCAGACAATTGTGGAGGAGCCACAATTGGTGAAGTAACTTTAGGAGGTTGTGGAGCAGCCACAACTAGAGAATCCAAGAGGAGACCGAGTGGAAGCATCCACTCATGTAGAGAACTCCAGTAGGGGGAAATTTTGAGCCAAGTGGGTAGAGGGATCACATGCAACCATACCTCCAATTGTGAGGTGGGGCGATGTGGAATGACAGTCCCAAGAAGGCTGGAATAAGGGCAGGATCATTGAGGTACCCAACCTCTTTGATTAGACTTTTCTACGAGAGCCCCGACAAGGAGTTGCAGGACTGGCTGATTGGGTAGAGACAGATGTGGATGGAGTGGCAGAGAGAGCTATAGTGTAGGAATCCCAAGATAGTGCAGAGCTAGTAGGTTGCAACAATGTGATAGGAATAGGAGTGTTGCACCAGTGTAGGATGGCATAAAGAGGTGTGCAATGGTGCGAGATTCATGGAGTGTTGCAGCAACTCAGAGGTCACAGATGTTGGGTTGTGTTATATTCTTTCCATGAGTAGCCCACGTAGTTTATCGGGGGGTTATAAGTGGGGCGGAGCCTCCCCTTCATTGCGCCGATTGCATAGCAGGGGGAGCCGCAAGGGTTTTGAGGGGTGCAGGTAACCCCACTCTAAAATTTTGGTTTCGGACCCTATATTAGGTTGGGCAGACCTATCTATGGTTTTGTGCATGTTCTTCGCACATGATTTTGGATGCGATGGTTTTTGGTCCATGGTTTTGGACGTGATGGTTTTCGATCCATGGTATTAGATGCTTCAGCTTGTATAAATATGTATTGTAACATTGAAAGGAACATAATGAAAAAAAGCTGGTGGTCCCAGTTTTGTGATCCAGGGGAAAATCTCTTTGTATATGTGTTTTATGTGTTATGCTCTCGCATCTTTTATTTTCTTTGTTTTAGAATTTGTATGCAGGTCATTTCTGTACGGGGTTAAAACCTACATTTGGTATCAGAGGTGTTTTCACTTCAAGGGGACGCCTTTGTTGCTGAGGGCTTTCACTCGGGCCTGTGGTAGACCATGTTCTGTGGGAGATCTGTGAGATCAATTCTGGTGGTGAAAGAAGATGGCAAGCCATGGAAAGATAGAGATCAAGAAATTTAATGGTCGGAGTTTTGAGTTGTGGAAACTCAAGATGGAGGATCTGTTGGTGGATAAAGATTAGTGGATCACGGTAGATCCAGGTACTAAACCAACAGGAGTGTTTGACAAAGAATGAAAGAAGTTGGATCGGAAGGCAAAGAGCACAAGATGATTGTGTGTCTCAGATTCAATATTATTGAATGTATCAGGGACTTTGTACCAATCTAAGTCTCTGGTGAATAAACTGTTCCTACAGAAAAAGCTATATAACCTGAGGATGAAAGATGGAGACTCGATGACAGAGCATCTAAATGCATTTAATATTGGGGTAAGTCAGTTAGCATTTGTTGATATCAAAATTTCATAGGAAGATAAGTGCATTAGTTTGTCATGTTCTCCACCAAATTTGTGGGATAGTTTGGTTATTGCAATAGGTAGCAATGAAACTGCCTTGCAGTTTGATGAAATAGTCTCATCCTTGCTAATGGAGGAGATGAGACAGAAAAATATGGAGAGCTAGAATGGTGATGCCTTATCTGTACGATGACGGTCCTAGAACAGAAACAAAAATAAGTCATCGACTGGAAGATCTAAATCTCTAGGAAAACCTGTAAGGGTGGTGTGCTGAAAATGTGGAAAGGAAGGGCACTACAAAAGGGACTGTAAATCTAAAGCTCCTGACAAAGGAAAGGTATCTGATGATTCTACTTCTGAAGAGGCAAAAACCACCTCATATGAAGGTGGGGATGTGTACTTGGCTTCTTCAAGTACACATGTAGATCATGAGCCATGGTTGATTGACTCAAGTGCATCCTTTCACTTCACTCCCCATAGAGAGTGGTCCTGCGAGTATGAGAAATATGATGGTGATGATGTCTTCTTAGCGGATGATAGGTAGGCTAGAATCATTGGTCATGGAAAAGTAAAGTTGAAGTTGCAAGGTGGAAGGGTTAGAACACTTCCAGGTGTTCTGCATATTCCTGCATTGGCCAGAAATCTAATTTCTGTAAGCAAGAGAGATGATGTAGGTGTAAAAATATTGTTCGAGAAGGATACCTGCAAGATGGTTTGGGGAGCACTCGTATTGATGCAGAGAGTTTGGATTGTAACTCCTTACAAGTTGCAAGGTAGCACTATTGTTGATGGGTGCAACAACTCTGTGGTTCTTGAAAGTGGAGCAGAAAATCTAGTGGTCTCTGGAGAGAAGACTATGTTGTGGCATCAAAGGCTTGGACATATTGGAGAGAAGGGCCTTCGAATACTTCATGGTAAAGGTATGGTAGAAGGTATGAGTAATAACTCTCTGGATTTTGATTTCTATGAAAATTGTGTATATGGGAAGCAGAATCAGGTGAGTTTCCCCTCTGGTGGTAAGAGGGTGAAACAGATATTAGAACTTGTGCACAGTGATGTGTTTGGACCTATGAAGATTCCATCACAGGGTAAGTCTGTGTACTATGTATCATTTATAGATGACTTCTCAAGGAATACATGGATATATTTACTTAAGAAGAAATCTAAAGTCTTTGACAGGTTTAAAGAATTTAAGGCTTTGATGGAAAACTAGACAGAGAAGAAGATAAAGGTGCTAAGGACAGATAACAGTGGAGATTTTTACAGTAAAGAATTTGAAGAATTATGTAAGAAGTGTGGTATAGCATGAAAAAAGACTACTCCATATACACCTCAGCAAAATGGAGTTGTAGAAAGAATGAAAAAGACATTGATGGAAAGGGCAAGAAGCACGCTCAGTGGTGCCGAGTTAGGACAAGAATTCTGGGTAGAGGCGGTAGAGACTACATGTTACCTGGTCAACAGATCACCTTCATCAACATTGGAAGATAAGACTCCACAAGAGGTATGGACTGGTAAGAAACCTTCTCTTTCACATCTGAGGGTATTTGGATGTGATGCATATGTACATGTTCCAAAGGGGAAAAGAGCCAAGTTCGATAGTAAATCTAAAAAGTGCATCTTTATTAGGTATAAGGATGGTTTAAAGGGTTATAAGCTTTGGAACCCACTAAAAAGGAAGGTTGTGTATAGCCGAGATGTGGTGTTCAGAGAGGTGAAAGATGTTAGTAAACATGAAGTCCAACCAAAGGAACTTGAGAAGATAGAGTTTGAGTTAAAGGAGGAAGAATCAGACTATATAGTAGCGGAGGAATTAGAATATGAAGAGCCACAAACTCCGGGTGTGAGAAGATCAGTTCGAGAAAGAAGGCCGCCAAAAAGGTATTGTCCATCTGATTTCTGTTCAAATTTTGCTTTATTTATTACTGATGATGATCCCAAAGGTATGAAGGAAGCACTAGATTCAGATGATCGAAAACTCTGGAAAGAGGCCAATGGTTGATGAAATGACATCTTTGCAGAAAAATAAGGCTTGGGATCTGGTGGAGTTGCCGGTTGGAAGGAAACCCATTAGTAGCAAATGTGTGTTTAAGAAGAATAAAAATGCAGAAGGAATGGTGGAGAAATACAAAGCTTGGTTGGTAGCAAAAGGTTACTCCTAGGTGCCGGGAATTTATTTTGGTGATATTTTTTCTCCTGTTGCCAAGGTAGCTTCTATTAGATTACTTTTTTCTGTTGATTTTGAGGTAGAACAGATGGATGTGAAGACAAAATTTCTTCATGGGGATCTGGAAGAGGAGATCTACATGAAGCAACCTGAAGGTTTTGCGGTGAAGGGTAAGAAAGAACTGGTATGCAAGTTAAAGAAGTCTCCGTATGGGTTAAAATAGTCACCATGGATGTGGTATCAAAAATTTGATACATTTATACGGGGACTTGGCTTCACCAGAAGTAAAGCAGATCACTGTGTGTATTTTAAATTAATTAGTGACCATGTTATTTATCTGGTCTTGTATGTGGATGATATGTTGTTGGTTGGGAATGACAAAGAAATTATCCAGGATTTGAAAACCCAATTGTCCTCCAAATTTGACATGAAAGATCTTGGTGCTGCAAACTATATTTTGGGCATGGAAATTAAAAGAGATTGGGAAAAGAGGAAGCTATGGTTAAACCAGAGGAAGTATGTCAAGACAATATTGTAGAGGTTTAATATGCATGATAGTAAACTAGTGAAGGTTCCTATTTCTGTAGGTGTAAAATTATCTGCTGAACAATGTCCCAAGACACAAGAAGAGGAAGACGATATGTCCCGTGTTCGATATGCAAGTGCAGTTGGTAGCCTGATGTATGCGATGGTCTGTATTAGACTAGACATTGCACATGCAGTGGGAGTATTGAGCAGGTTTATGTCAAAACCAGGGAAGGAGCATTGGACAGTAGTGAAGCAGGTTTTCAGGTATTTGCATGGCACTAGTGATTATGGTTCGTGCTACCAAGGAAGACCAGGATTGGATAGAGTTTTGGATATCTGTGGCTTTTTTGATGTGGACTGGGCTAGAGATATGGATCAGAGAAGATCTTCAAGTGGGTATGTGTTTAACCTATTTGGAGGTGCAGTTAGTTGGATGAGTGAGAAACAATCTGTAGTGGCACTATCAACTACAGAGGCAGAATACATGGCAGCCACTCATGCAAGCAAGGAAGTAGTTTGGTTGCAGAGATTGTGTTCAAGTATGGGGTTAGTACAAGGAACTATAAAGATAGACTGTGACAGCCAAAGTGAAATTTTCTTGGCAAAGAACCCTACATATCATTCAAAGACAAAGAACATTGACGTTCCGTATCACTTTGTGAGGGATATGATAGAAGACAAAAAGGTGTTGCTAGTAAAGGTGGACACTTTGAAGAATACTACAGATGCATTGACAAAATTTGTGAGCTCTGAGAAGTTCTCTTGGTGTGGAGAAACAATGGGCATTGCAAGGTTGGATAAATGACTAAGCTCTCTTGTGGACCCCTGTGGAAAGAAAACAACAAGTGGGAGAATGTTGGGTTGTGTTATATTCTTTCCACAACTAGCCCACGTAATTAATCGGGGGGTTAGAAGGGGGGAGGAGCCTCCCTTCGTTGCACCGATTGCATAGTGGGAGGAGTCACAGGGGGTTTGAGGGGTGCAGGTAACCCCACTCTAAAATTTTGGTTTTGGACCCTATATTAGGTTGGGTGGACCTACCTATGGTTTTGTGCATGTTTTTCACACATGATTTTGGACGCGATGGTTTTCGATCCATGGTTTTGGACATGATAGTTTTCGGTCCATGATATTGGATGCTTCGGCATGTATAAATATGTATTGTAACATTGAAAGGAACATAATGAAAAAACGTTGGTAGTCTCGGTTTTTGGATCTAGGGGAAAATCTCTATGTATATGTGTTTTATGTGTTATGCTCTCGCATCATTTATTTTTTGTGTTTTAGAATTCGTATGCAGGTAATTTTTGTACGAGGTTAAAACCTAAAATAGAGGGAGAACTTGTCAGTGGCAGGTAGAGCTTCAGCATCAAAGTATGTTTCTAGCCCAACAGACAGGTCAGTGGGGAGTTCTTTTTGTTTCTAAAGTTGCTGGCGCAACCACGCTTGGTAGAAGTGTTGTATGGAGAACATACCAAAGGTACAGGAATGGGTTCATGTTGAATGTCTTTCTTGTTGAAAGGGAGTATTGGAAATGGCAACAAGAAATGCTAAAAATAGAAGTGCTTAAAATAGCATTGCTATAAATAGCAGTTTGGGTACCAGTGCTGCATTGAGCAACAGGGAATGAAAAATGGAAGTGATAAAAATAGCATTGCTATTTTTAGCAGTTCGAGATGGATTCCAATTTTAGTTAGTCCCTGGACTAAAATAGGAAGTAAAATTCGAATTTGAAATGATTTATTTATAAATGATTTATTATTATTTTATAATTCTTCATATGTTTATAGTTTTATCTCACACCGAATATAACTAATTTTATACATTTATATATAAATTTATATATATTGATTTATTTATTATTATATTTAATTTAATTTTTATCTATTTTTTACCTAATATATCTGAATTGGACCTTGCTCCCTTAGTTAGGTAACCGTTGGTGTCTCTGCTCTAGCTATTTAAACAGGCGAAGCTGGATCTGTTTTTCAACTTGTCCCGACGATGAACCACACTAGTTGGTTCGAAACGCGTCGAAAAAAGATTGATTATGTGATTTTGCCGAAGATTTTCTAAACAATGTTATGGATCACAGAAGTCTAAATTCATTAATAACTTAACAACTGTTTGAAAATAAATGAATTAATTCACTATGAGTTAATTAGTTGTGAAAAATCAAACATGAAGTCTATGTCAGGACATGCAATAGTTTCTCTATTAATTGAGGAATTTATCCATCAGTTAAAGAGATAAGGATGAGTTATAATTTGAGTAGTAATTAGTTGGCTCAGTTAACTGAGTCAAGTCCAGTTATATTGACTTAAATAGTTTTTTTAAATTAATGTGAGTTCAGTTAGTTAATGCATGCTTGCATATAACTGCTGCTCTTTAGATAACTAAATATTCTCTCATGAATAACTCATGCATGTCAGTTCAAATAGAGACCTAGTTGAGATCAAAGGAGGGACAATGTACTATCAGTTGGATGGCTTTTTCCTATAAAGGAAGCTCATCCATGGAGAAGGATTTATCTCCTTTAGGATTGTACAGTTAGATCAGAGGTTAGTGAGTGTGTGAAGAGGCCAATTCACACAAGTTATAGCACTGGACCCCAAGGAAAGTTTTGCAAAGAAATAGGAGGCTTGGAGGGAAGAGGAGAGGGTTTGAGATACGCCTTTGACTGTCTATGAGCAGCAGATGGTTTGCAGAGAGAGAAGGATAGCTTGTGAGCTGATTCTTTTTGTAATCGAGACTATATTTCCACTTGTATGATAATACAGAGTTGGGGTTTTAGGCTGAGGCTTTCCCCGGGTTATTTCTTCTATGTTTCATGTGTATGATTTCTTCTTCTCTGTTATATGTGTTCCAATTGATCTAGCTCAAATTGATTATGCTTCTACAAAGTTTTATTGTAGAAGTAGATCTAGTATTTTGCTTTAGTATATTGCATTATCAGGTGATCTACAGTGGGAATTTCTACATGGTGACATGTATGGAAAAAAGGAGTGGAAGAGTGGAGAGCAAAGGATACTCAGGTAATGCTCTTTACTCCTCTCTATGTGCTCGTTTTTTTTTTTTCTTTTGAAGACTTGAAGAAACTGTTGAAACTAGTTTATTTTTTTTTGAATGGTGAGTGCAGGGATGATGATGGTCGACGAGGTGAGGTGTTAGATCATGAATAGGGTGAATTTTAGGGACCTAAAAAGTCCATCAAATGCCTTTGGATTGCTTCCTGTAGGATTTTTGGGTCACTGTAATTCCTACAGGATCATCCTGTAGGTTTTCAAGGGATCTTGTAGGAATACAGGGGAACCTATAGAAAACACAGTCTTTGCATAAATCGAACCAATGGAGTGGAAAAATGAAAAAAATGATGGAGGGATGCATGGTAAGGAGTGAAGAAAATGAATATGTGAGAGGCAGGGGTCTCCTTGGGATCCTCTTTTGCTACTTGATTGTCCTTCTCACCCACCTGCAAATGGAAATTTCATGATAAATAAATAAATATATATATATATATATATATATATATATATATATATATATTGAAAAACAACTAGGTTGCCTCAGAGAGGTTTTCACCCTAGCTGTTTTCCCTGGGCGCCTCAAGAAAGGTTTTCACCCAGGGATCTTCTTATTCTCTTTTTCTTTTTGTTCTTTTTTCTCTTTCCTTTTTTTTCATCACTTGGGCCACCTCAAGAGGTTTTCAACCCAAAGATGGGACTCAAGCACCTCATGGAGGTTTTCACTTGAGTCCTTATTCTTTTTTCTTTTTTCTCAGTGATTTGATGAGGGAGGAGCTGGAACTTGCTCCACCATCATCATTGTTTTATTGATATCATCAACAAACTCTTGTTTTGATAAAGGCCTCTTGTACATTTTCAATCGGTGTCCATTAACAAGCAAAGGAATGGATTCTTCATCTATGGTTCGGATTTTCACTGAACCGTTATCATGGCATCTTTCCACAACATATCATCTGAGCCACCTTGTCCTTAACTTTCCCTTGAAGTCTTTATACCTAGAATCATATAACAATGCACAATCACCTTCCTGAAATTGCTTATGCTTAATATTTTTATCATGCCAGATCTTCCTCTAAAGTTGAACTACCTATATATGTAGGAGGGTGGTTGAAGGGAAAGTACCCCTAGAGTCCTTTGGGCTGAGACTCTACCAGACTGAAAATTGCTTATACAAAGAAACACACACACACAGCCATCTTTTTTACTTTTAAGCAAATTCTAATGTTTAGGGTACATACCTAAGGTCCTACGTCCGAGAAGATCGTTAGGGTGCAAACCCTTCTTGGAGTTCCCTTCTTCTTTCTCTGACCTGCAAGACAAACAAATCAAAGAACACAACAGTACATGTATAGAAGTTTATGTATAAATCATCTTTATGCTATAAAGTTAGTTATAAATAATCTTTAAGTAACTACTTTCATAAGAATTCAACACAAGAATCTCATAAGCATAAAGAAAGATTATTCGGGAACAAAGACGTGTTTCTTTATATATAAAGGCAAATAAAGTACATATATCGGAAAGATATCACCTGAACACCTTCAGCAGGCTCCAAGCAAGCTTCCTCCCGGATTCGTTCCAGCCTCCAGCCTTCAACAAGAGCTCCTTCCAAGTCTTACTCAATGATGATGTCAAGGATCAATGATCACCAATACACATGGAAACAAGGGTTTCCTATGCAAAATGGGGGAAGTGCAGGATGCACCAAGGACTTCAGACCTGGTCTAAGGGAAAAATCTCAGCATAATAATCTTGCTCTCCTTTCTCTCTCCCCTTGGCCTTCCCTTTGATGTCTTTTTATACCCTCTCCAAAGTAGTTTTTTAGTTAGGAGTTGGTTGGGAACAGTTGGGCCACGGGCACTAACAGGTGATCCAGCAGGTAAACCCGCGATCACCGCCCGAAAAAGAGGAAATTATATTTTTTTAAGTGTTTTAATAGATACACGCGGGTTGGGTATAACAGACCCGCGTATACACGCGTTTAACACAGGGCAAAGTCGCGTACAGGGAATAAAACACTGTTTTTTAAATTTTTGGACCAGGTCTGGAAGGAGGGGTTGCCCTAGGCCATAAGTGCAGCATCACAAACCATAAGAGTGAGATTTGGAGCTATAACAGAGGGCCTGCATTGTGAATTCATCAAAGCCATTCAATTGGAACAATCTCTCTTTTTGTGCACTGCTAAGATCCAGATCTAGTTGGGCTGCCATCCTTAATGTGTTATATTCAAATTCAATGGACATCATGGCCTTTTTCTCATAAACCAGCTCATAGGGTGTGAATCCAATGGTTGTCTTCCATTTGGTATTATAGGCCCAGGTGGCCTCAACTAGTCTTTCTGCCCAATCCTTCCTCTTGCTTCTCACCACCTTGGTTAAGATTCCCTCCAGTGCTCTGTTGGTCACCTCCACTTGCCCATTAGCTTGTGGATGATAGGGAGTGGATGTCCCATGCTTGATCTTGTGATGGCTGAGTAGGTCTTCAATCATGTTGGAGGTAAACTGGTTGCCTTGGTCTGTGATCAGCTCTCTAGGGTACCCAAATTTGTAGAACACATTCTGCCTTAGGAACTCAAACACCTTTTCTTTTGTTGCTACCTTAATTGCCTTTGTTTCAGCCCACTTAGTCAAATAATTAGTTCACACAATAATGTACTATTTTTTCTCTGAAGGAGGGTCAATAGGCCCAATGAAGTCCATGCCCCACTTTTCAAATGGCTCGAAAGTCACTTGAGGTTGTAGAGGCATTTCATCTCTTGCATTAGGCCTTCCCATCCTTTGGCACCAATCACACTAACTAGTGTACTTTTTCACATCCTGATGAAGAGTGGGCCAATAATAGCCTACTTGTAACACTTTGAATGTTGTCCTCTTTGCTGCAAAGTGACCTCCACAAGGCACATCATGACAGGTCAGAAGGATGTCAAATACTTCCTCCTCCATGACACACCTTCTCAAGATTTGATCTAGGCCAAGTTTGAAAAGATTTCCCCCAATCTAAGTGAAGGGGGTACTTTTCCTTACTATCTTTCTCTTTTCTTTGGAGGACAAGTTTGGTGGGAACTATGCTGATACCAAATAGTTTGCTATATTACTAAACCATGGAGAGAGAACTGAAATAGCAAACAAGTGCTCATCTGGTAACTAGTCATCCACCATTCCTTCTTCACCTGCAATAAAATTTACCTTAAATAAAAAGTTTGCAACCACATTTTCCTTACCAGACTTATCAACAATAGTTAGATCAAAGTGCTGTTATAAAAGTAACCATCTTATAATTCGATCATTCACATCTGGTTTGTTCATTAAATATTTGATTGCGGCATGGTCAGTATGCACAAATGTTTAATGGCATGTAATGTAATTCCTGAATTTGTTTAATGAATGCACAACAACCACGAGTTCCTTTTCAGTCACTGTATAATTTAGTTCAGTCTTTGATAAGTTCTTACTGATAAAATAGATAGAATAAGGCAGTTTTTCATCTATCTGACCTAGGGCTGCTCCTATGGCTTTGTGTTGGCTTATGGGGGCCTGAACCAGGTTCAGAGTTAGTTAGTGAAACAAATCCCTACACTATTGGCCCTTTCGGCATCATCCCATGGAGCGCGGATTGGAGTGTCACCCGAAGCAGTATGGGGGGATGCTAGAACCAGGTTTCCGCAACCTTGAGATGGGTGTGATGTCGGTTTAGTCCAAATATACCCGCCTTCGTGTAGGTTGCTTCGCACTCCGTTCCACCCTTTAGTACCCTTACCAAGAGTCACAATCGGCTTCCGCATAGCCCTAACTAGGGGCTGAGATGATTTCACAGTGTTATGGTAGTGAACTACGCTATTTCCCAACCTAAATTGAATATCTTAGTTATCTTATTGAGAGCTCTTAGTTATCTTTGTGTAACAGATATTCTGACTTGCGTTCACTTAACCAGTACGATTATACACATTCACACATCATATAATCATTTAGAAGTGAAATTCATACCTAATATAACAGATGCATAAAACAAGAAATAAAGACATAGAATTGATAGAAACGTCTCTTTATTAATACTTCTAGATAAGTACAGACTCAACTCGCCCTGCGCACTCAGCTGCAGGGGTCCATGCACTTAGCTGTGAACTACTAGGCCTCTGCGCACTCAGCTACAAAACCTTTAACTATGCTACAACCCAAAACTTAGACTTACACTTCAGAGCTATCTCACATACATCATTATTCCTTAGACATTATGTGATGCCTTGACTACTTAGAGCTGCGTTATATTTATACAATCCCATGGTCCACAAAGCATGGGTAGATATTCTACAACCGACATTACATTATAAAGATAAGGGCAAACAACCCTATGACTCTTTTACAACTACGCGCTTCGCACCCACAAAATGTGGAGTCTTTAAATTGGAATTACAAACATGGACCAAAATCTGGGCTCTAAGCCCCAAAACTGCCCTTGGGGTATCCCATGCCCAACATTCCCCCAACACAAAAATCATGAATTGCCCTCGAGTAACTCTGTAGGTGTGGAGATCTTAGCACGAAGACCTCCCAACTCTGATTGGATCACTGCAAGTTCAACAGGGCACTGTGTGGCTTCCTGCTAAACTTCCTCTACACGTCATTAAGTGACTGCTGCGGTTGAACTGCTGCCCTGAATCCTCTCCTAAGTTGATTGCAGCTGCATGAGATTTTCTTCAATGGATGATGTAATTGTATACGCCTCATCGATCCATGGTTGTAGACATCCTTTTAAAACTTCCTCTTTATGCCGAGTGGCATCCACTTGTTACTTGAGCACCTTAGCCTGCTGCATCCTCGCAAGCCTCTGTGTAAGGGAAACCATCTGCGTGGTACCTTTTACCTCATCGTACTTCTGCTATAGCTCCCGCACCTCTGTCTTTAGGTGCTCTATGTTCGGGTCCTCCTACACGATGCTGAGGACCTCGAATGACTGCTCAAACAGCTTCATGCACTCTGTCACTGCACTCTCAACCACCACCATTGTTGTTGTGATCACGGTGGTGTGCTTTTCTCTAACCTTTGGCATAGTTGAAGGTTGCACCTCCAACTATAGTTCTGCTATCTGAAGGTTCAACTCCAGCTAAACCTTGGCTATTATTGCTCTTGCGTCGTGCACCCCTGTCACTAAATTACGTACGTGTGCCTCCAGTGGTTCCTCTACTTGGATGGCCAATTACAGGACCATCTAACTGGCTTCCTCCACAACCTGCACTATCTATTTGTTCTGCTCCACGGCCTCATTGTACTGTAGGCTCAACTACTCAATGTTGATGCACTACTCGCTCATTACCTGTATAGAGCGACTCTCCCCGGCCCGAAGTTCTACAGTGACTCCATCATGCAAGAGAGAGAGAATCTCCCGAGGGAGCGCAACTATGTTTAACCCAATCCCTTGCAAGCTATTAACCATAGGCATGTTGGCCTCATTCTCTATCATGAGTGCTACATCTGGTAGCACTATTGTGTTGGTCATCTTGGCGTGCAACATTTCCTCGGCCACTGAAGTGCCGACTACAAGGCTGGTGGACACTATGCCAACTTGTGGAGTGCACACCTGCAACTCCTGTATTTGTGTCTGGAGAGCCCCCAATACCAACTGGTGTTTCTCCTCAAACTACTGGAGGGCCTTCATGGTGACATCCCTTAGTGTTTCACCGATATCATGTAGATCCCCCTTAGTGAGGGTGATTGGGTCAAACAAAGTCTTTGAGGCCTTTGTCTTCTTTCGCGGCCCCACTTGGTCTCATGGTCACAGAAATTTGAGATGGGTGGACGTTGTCTACGGGTCCGTACCACCTTGTTCTATGTCTGTCTCTGATTCGGGTGAAGGTGACTTCTGTCCTTTGCACTCTTCTTCTGTTTTTTTCTGCTGCTCTGCCAACTACGTAGCGTCGTGCGCCACCTGGGCCATAACCACTGCTTCTTCATTCCTACACTTTTCTGGCAGCTGTGCCATCCAAAATTTGGTCTCTTCCTTCCTCCGTTGCATGACAGACTTCTCTTCTTCCACCACGGAGCCAGCTAGAGTGCGCCACTCTGGCGGCCAAGACTCAAGGACTGCAAAGATTACATCGTCGGTCGCCAAGTATGGTAACTCATGCCACGTCTTCGTGGGGTCCTTCCACGCCCTGATGAAGACATTCTGAAAGTTGGCTTTGAACTTTGCAAAGCTATGCAGACTGTTGTAGACAGTGGGTGATAACCGTGGCTTTCGATTGATCCGCATCCTGAAGTTCATCTCCATAAGCACCCAAAAGGTCTTTCTCTCCCTTATCCTCTGTGTGTCCCTTGTTGCCCATAGCAAAGCGTACTTCGCTACCTCTAGAAGGTCTTGCACAATCAATAGGAACTGGCTATCTTCGGGCAACTCCCATGCCACTAGTACTATCGACAACAGGAGCCATGTGTAATGAAATGTTTTTACCTACTCATGTGTCTCACGGCAGTTCATAAGGAACTCACCACATAAATAGTCTGCCCAGTTGAACTGAACCCTTCTGCGCATTGTGCTGCTAGTGTAACCACTAGCGTGGGCACCTCATCTATGCGACACTTCCGCATCAATTTTCCTACCAATATCTGTGTTTCTTTCTCAACACCTCTGAGCCATTTGCATGGCTCCAACTCTATCATTCTAGCCGATGCATTTGTCTTCTGGTGCATTAGCTGTATAGTCGCTAAATGTGGGAACTTCTCATGGTCTGCGAGGTCCCAATCTTCAAATTTTAATACAAGAACCCATCCCAAGTGCGGTCCCTCAAACATAATATCATCTGGGAGCAACAAATTTTGCAGAGAGCTCTTGCTCTCATCTATATCCTTGGGCACCTTGGCTTCACCCTTCCATGGAGGAACATATGTAGGCAACTTGGTGAGAGGGTCTGCACCCTGGGTTTTGACTTCCATCTCTACATCCTCCACCTCCACCACGAGTTCTTCAAACTCTTCCTCCTCATCAGCCTCCAAATTGATGGCCTTACGCTTTTCCTACAATGTGAGCTTGGTCCTCAGTGGATTTCTGGGCGAGACACACACCGGTATCATGGCCTGATTATCCTTCTTAGGTCTTGATGTGCATGGTGATTTAGGGACCTCTGCGATCATTCTGGCACTTTTTTGGGCTTCTACTTCCACAATTTTCTATGCGGCTACATCGGCTGTCACTACACCTATGTCCATGGCTTCTTCGGGTACTGACATAATGTGATTCCACAGTTCTCTCAGTATCTCTAGTAATTGCTCAAGCAACGAATTTGCTTTTAGAATATCGAATAAGTCTTGGTTCATGAATATCTGAGCGCGCAACAACTCAGTTCTCAAATTGCCGTGTTGTTTGCTGGACAACCATTTGTAATTTATATCGCCTTTTGAATTTGAATTCAACCGTTCCCCCCACATTCGATCCATTAATGCTAGATTGGCGGCAGATTTTCAAGAATCTAGCCCATAAAATTTGCCTTAAATGCTTGCCACCCACTCCATTTGGTCTCAAACCAAGCATCAAATTGTGAATAGTGACTGTAATAGTCACTTTCTAGTACACCTGTAGCACATCTGCCTTCGCACTATCGTGGACCCTATGACACCTTGCTACTGCGTGCAGTCCTAACATTGCACAGTTCCTGGGTAGAGTAGTTTATAGTCTCGTGCCTCCTTTTAGCTACCTGGAGTGGTAAGAATGTGCTTCTGTCAGCTAGTTAGATGGTTGGGCCTCCTGTGTATGGCCTCAACTGACTGCCATTCACTTTTCCTGGGAAGGGTTCTCCATTCAACTTAACCAGCTGGATCGCACCACCATCGGTAATCTCCTTAATAACATATGGCCCCAGCTAATGCATTCTGAGTTTCCCTCAAACTTTATCAAACTTACTATCATACAACAACACGAAATCATTCACCTTAAAGGTGTGCAGCTTAATATGTCAATTGTGCCATGCCTTTTCATGCTACTTCTGGACCTGCTGGTGAAATCTAGCCAAAAATCATTCTTCTTCGAGCTCATCCAGCTACATGAGCCTCTCCTCCAAGGCTCCATGATCTGTCATACCTGTGAGTGCTGCTATACACAGACTAGGCATGATGTATTCCATAGGCGTTACAACTTCCACTGCATAGACAAGCCTAAAAGGTGTTTGTCCTATTAGCTTATTGCATGTCGTTTGATAAGCCCATAATACTACAGGTATGCGTAGATCCAAATCACTTTGTTTCGCATTACATACCTTGGTCATTGCAGTTTCTAGTACTTTGTTGAATGTTTCTATTGTCCCATCAGCCTCTGGGTGATACAGTGTGATCCTCTGATGATACACCCAAAACTCTTCCATCAGCACGTTGATCGTCTCTTTTAGGAAGTGTGTACCGTAATCACTCATCAAGATCTTCGAACATCCAAATCGCGTAAGTACATGTTCAAACAGAAACATCGTGGCTATCACGCCAGTGCAATATATCATCGACTGCGCTTCTACCCATCGAGTCAGATATTCCGTCGCAGTGATAATATACCTCGCGCTTGTCTTTCCTTGAGGCTGAATAGGTCCTACAAAATCTATTGCCCATTTTTCGAAACGCTGCAACATTATTTGTGGATTCAAAGGCATTTCATCCGTCCTTGATGGTTTACCTATTCTTTGGCATACATCACATGCCTTACAATATGCTCTTGAATCCTGATGAAGGGTTGGCCACCACAACCCTATGCGTAGAATCTTCTGCGCAGTTTCTCTCCCTACATAATGTCCTCTAGCAGTGCCCCCATGATTGTCGGTGAGGATGTTGCTTTGTTCAAATTTAGATACATACCTTCACAGTATTTCATCATTCCCAATCTTATATAGATGCCCAGCAATGATAGAGAAATCTGTCGTGTGCACCAGTAATTCCTTCTTTTGCTTGATAGAGTATCCTTCCGGCATAGTTCTAGTTGTTAGAAAGTGTATTATATCTTCAAAATATCCATCCTCTACACGCAGCAAAAATCTGCGTGTCAGGTAATCCTTTCTCCAAATTAGTAGGTTCCTGCCCTGTCTCGATGTGTGACAGGTGATCTAGTCCTGCGTTCAATCATCCAGGCTTCACAACAACTTCAAAATCGTATTCTTGGAACAATAAAAGACATCTGCAGATGCGCACCCCCAACACAAGCTTATTGACTAGGTAATTTAGCATGGAATGGTCTGTATACATCTTAAAGTGGCCTCCTAGCAAGTAGTGTTGATACTTTTGGAGCGCATACACCATAGCCAGTCCCTTGCGTTTAGTGGTGGAATAGTTCTTCTCTGCTTTGGATAATCTGTGACTTGTGAACGCAATAGGGTGATCCAAGCCTTCTCTGCCATCCTGTGTTAGTATTTCCCCCAACGCTATACACAACGCATCAACATGGATATGATACTCTTTCTTTGAGTTTGGGAAGACAAGAATCGGCACAGTAACCATTTTTTCTTTCAATATATCCAGGCTTTTCTTACATTCATTGTTCCAGTAGAATGTGACATCCTTCTTCAATAATTTTTCCATCGGCGCAGTGATCTGGGCATAACCTTTGATAAACTTTCTATAATATCCCGTATGTCCCAGAGTAGCGCGCAGCTATTTCACACTTCTTGGCACTTCCAAATTTAGAATCACACAATCTTCATGGGGTCTACCATTAGCCCTTGTCTACAAACCACGTGCCCCAATAGGTTCCCAAAAGGAACGAGAAACAACCACTTCTTTAGGTTGAGTGCGATTTGGTATCTTCGGCAGGTATCTAGCATCAAGTGCAAGCTCACTACATGGCACTTAACCAGCCCAAATACAGTCCAGTCATCAAAATAGACCTCCAAGAACTTATGAATATATTCCTTAAATGTCATAACAACCATGCACAAAAGGATAGCCGACACATTCTTCAATCCAAATGCCATGACAGTATATTGAAAGAAACCCCACTCAGTCACGAAGGTTGTCTTGCTCCTATCCTCTAGCACGATTTTTATCTGGTGGTACCCTGAGAGCCCATCAGTGAAAGAATATGCTTCATGACCACCTACATTGTCCAATACTTCATCTATGAATGGAGTTGGGAATGGATCATGCACACAAGCTTCATTCAATTTTCTAAGATCCAGACATATCCTTATCTCATCCTTCTGCTTCTTCTCTTGCACCACCATTGGGCTTACCCAATTGGATTCTTCCATAGGCTCAATGATGCCTACTGTGAGCATTTTGTCTAGTTCTACACAGACCTTCTCTTTATATTTTGGATTTAAGAGGTACGACCTTTACTTAACTAGCTTCGTGTCAGGTTTTAACATGATCTTCATTACTCCTAAATCTCTGATTATTCCTTTCAAATATGTAAACTTAGTCAGGAATAAGTCTTGATATTCATGGAGTAATTCAACGACCTTATCCACCATCGCATCATCTCAGTAGTCTCCAATATTCATGAACTTGGGCTCTGCCTCCATACCAGTGTTCACCTGCTTCGTTTTCACCGGCACGGTTATATCAAGGTTCTCAATATATGGTCCTTGAACCTCATGGTGGCTTTCAGTCTTTTGAATGTTAATTTTCCACAGATCTTCATCCTCTTCTTTAGCATCTACATTATAACATTCCAACGCACAGCTCAGCTGAGTAGCTCATTTAGGCTGCGTTAGGTCTAAATGATCCTATGGGATCCTAAAGATGGCTTTTTTCACCTCTTGTAGCACTTCCTCAATGCCATCAAACCCATCCTCAAAACTAAATGTCATTATGAACCCTTCGAGTAGGATATCTCATTCTCATATCCCATGGTGAAGCTCTGTTTCTATATACCAATTCATTGGAATAACATCCAGGGTATGACAGAATAGCTGAACCCACTTAGGTTGTGGCTTTTCTCCATATGCCTGTGTCCACTTGTCCAGATGCGCACGCAGGTCATCCTATCCCTTATACTTGTCTGTTAGTCGCATCTTCGGCTTCCCAAATTGTACTCTCATCATTCTCTTATATTCTTTCCAAACGTAAAAAATCCCTTTTTGCATACCCCACCATCTCATGAGCGTAGCGCGCAGTACCCAATCCAAGGCTTGGAAGCATTTTTTTTCTGGCACCTCCCTTTCAAATGCATCCAAGAAGCTATCTACCTCATTCAGAGCATCATAAGTAGGCAGATCTCTTACTTCTGTCGACACGCAGTGCAATGACTTGGTCATCATATTGTAGTTCAGCATAGTTACTTCGTGTAACCGATTCTGCCAGCGCTCTATTTCTTCATCAGAATCCGAAGTACAGGAGCTCTCATTCTCCCATGTAATCTACCCATCCATGGTGGGATTTACCCAGTCTTTGTCTCACGTTGTTATCTTGTAGATACAGTCTAGATCATCATCACTTTCATAGTTGTGGACTGGCTCCATGTAGCATGATCCTTTAGCAGGTTCTAGGGGTATAATTATGCGCAGTGACTTCTTCTCAAAGATCATTTTCTATTTCTTCATATTAATTACCCTGTTCATATCAGTAGCCAGTCAATTCCCAAGAGTGTGGGGTAGGGATTGCTGTCATCAACAATCTCTATCACTTCAAAATCTGCCAATGTGCTCTCTCCCTCCATATCCACAATGATTCCATGCAATCTCCCCATGGGTATTATTTTCTACTGATTCGCTATCCTTAGTTGAATCGAAGATGATTGCAACATAGGTCTCCCCATTCGCTCCCATGTCTGTTTTGGTAGAACATTCGCATCTAATCCCAAATCCAGAATGACTTGATCCATCTCATATTCTCTGATCTACGCAGTGAGTCTCATTTCACGTCCTGTCCTTGTCTTATGCTTTCTAATTTTGTAGACTATGCGCAGTTCACCTGGCATGGTCCCTGCACACTTATTGATGAGTTCCTGTAGCCCTTTCACAACCTTACTGTCATGCAGTAACTTCATACAAGTTTCCAAGAAATTTGTGAGCATAGATGGGTCCATTTCTGATTCCGGTTTATCCTTGATTCTTGAAGTGGAGGCATGAGCGAAGCTCTTCTTAGCTTCCATGAAGGTTTCCCAAGTGTGGTCCAAATCAAGATCAGCTTCTTTCATTGGGGCTTTGCGAACCCATGTATTGTCTTCTAGCTATTTTCCCTTGTCATCTCCCTTCACGATTCCACTTCGAAGCACAATGTTTACATTTGAGTCTTCCTCGCATGGCTCAGAGCTCATCATCTGTAGGTTCTATGTCAGGGGAGGCCATAGTGCTCCTTTGTCGCTTATCCTAGCTATCAGCGTAGTACAATATTTTGTCTCATTATCAAACATCGTGCAATATTTGCAAAGCAGGCACGTTGGATTCATGCAATCATGGGCATAGTGTCCTGGCCCTCTGCAATTGTAGCAAATCAAATGTTCACGACCTCTTCCAGGTCCTCCTCCACCTCAGCCTCATATGCACCCCTGAAATCCTGTCCACGCCATCCCTGCATTCTGGTCAAGGGAGTGCGTTTCGACCTGAACTCTGTAGGTGGGTGATCTATCCATAATAAATTCATAGCTTCTGCAAGTACATGCGTCATGTCCCACCAACCTACAAAAGTTGCAAAACAACTGTTGTGAATTTTGCGTATACTTCTATAACAAGTGGTAGTTGTTCGTGGCATGTTTTCCTACTATTTGATAGATAGCGCACCACAAAGCAGGCGTCGTGCTAGGTCCTACTTAAGCTTCTAGCCTTAAAGGCATCGGTCCTCCTCTTGCAAGGCAATTCGTAAAGATCGGGCAATGGTCTTTGTCATGACCCTGGCTCTTACATTTTACGCACCACACTTCTTCGTGCACTTCTGGTCAAATCATCCTGTACTGTTTCAAACTCTGCATCTCAAGGCACAAATTCTTCAGCTGTGCGTGGATCTGCTGAACTCCTAGGTTGGGATCCTGCATCGGGGTCTCATGAAGCCTCATGGAAATCTCCAAAGCCTCTGCTTGAGTTGTTATCTTCTACTGCGATAGTGCACTCCTTAAATGTGGTAGTAGTGAAGCTACAAACCACTCGCGATGTTGTCCATCCATCAGATTCATGTTGGCTTTGCAGATCGTACATTTCATCCTCTGATCTAGTTCCCAAGGTGTCTTGCTTGGTAGCATCGTGATCTCTTTGAATCCCACAATCAACTACGCTTTAGATTTAGGCCTGCTAAATTCCCTATTTAGCGTTGTTTGGATATCTACGACTCTCGCATTCAGGTTATCGTTGGAGTACTTAATATACCAGGTAAATACACGATCCTACAGGGTGCTAACTAGTGTCGCTTTCTTTATATGGTCATCTGTAACACCTTGTCCTTCCCATATAGCCCTTACAACGAACAAGAATTGGTCTGGATCCTCATTTCCCAAACCTTTGAACACAGGCAACTTCACTATGCTTGCCACACTAAATTGCGGTGGTGGTGGAGTTGGTATGGGTCAAGATGGAGGTGATGGTGGTGGTGTGGGTGGAGGAGGAATTTGTGGAAGTCTTTGTCTTATCAGATGAATAGCATTTCACGGAGAGACCTTCATGAGATCTTCCTCATCCCCTTGCGGAGGTAAAATCAAGGGTCTATTTTCTAGACCGTTATTTCCTTTGTTCCTGTAAACCTTTCCACTTCGCATAGCTCCGAACATCAAGGTAACTGCATAACCTGCTTTTCGCACAACATCATTTTAATCCAAGTATTCAAAGACTTTTCATACTTACCTCACAGTCCTTTGAGAAAGCATCACTCTGCCTCACTATAGCTAACTAAGGTGTCAACCGCAAACTCAGTGACAAATCCTCCTATAATATGATCGAGCCAATGATCGACAACGCACGTGATATTATCCTCTGATGCTTCCAATCTTCGCACTAACTCTAGGGTCAACATAATAGGACTGTCAAGCTTCCACCTTCCTTGGCTATCTTATAGCTTCATAATCCACTCGTATAGCTCAGTAGGGAAGGACGTGAAATTTTTTTTGTGGATCTCCGTATACAGGTAGTTGTCTAGCCACTCTTCTTTTGATAGTCGCGAGTTTCTGTTCTCTTGTGCCATGAACTCGTGAATTCTTCTATCCAACCAGATTTCGATTTCTTTCTTAGTTGGATTCCAATGATACGAAATCACACATCTCTCATGCAAATTCTGGTCCCAGCAACGAAACCATTTGTTGGCTTATGGGGGCCTGACCCAGGTTTAGAATTAGTTAGCCAAAAAAATCCCTACACTACTAGCCCTTTCAGCATCAGCCCGTGGAGCACGGCCTAAAGTCTCACCCGAAACAGTATGGGGGGATGCTACAACCAAGTTTCTGCACCCTTGAGATGGTTGTGATGTTAGTTTAGTCCAAATATACCTGCCTTGGCGCAATTTTCTTCTTGCTCCGTTCCACCCTTCAGTACCCTTGTGAAGTGTCACAATCAGCATTCGCTCAACCCTAACCAAGGGCTGAGATGCTTTCGCGCTACTATGGCAGTGAACTGTGCTATTTCCCAACCTAGACTGAATATCTTACTTATCTTATTGACAACTCTTAGTTATCTTCGCATAACAGATATTTTGACTTGCGTTCACTTAACCAATACAATTATACACATTCACGCATCATATAAGCATTTAGAAGTGAAATTCATACCCAATATAATAGATGCATAAAACAAGAAATAAAGACGTAGAATTGATAGAAACTTCTCTTTATTAATACTTCTAGATAAGTACAAACTCGACTCACCCTGCGCACTCAGCTGCAGGGGTCCATGCACTCAGCTGCAGACTACTAGGCCTCTGCGCACTCAGCTGCAGAGCCTCTACCTACGCTACAACCCAAAACTTAGACTTACACTTCAAAGCTATCTCGCATACATCATTATTCCTTAGACATTCTGTGATGCCTTAACTACTTAGAGCTTCACTCTATTTATACAATCCCATGGTCCACAGACCATGGGTAGATCTTCTACAGCCAACATTACATTATCAAAATAAGGGTGGAAAACCCTATGACTCTTTTACAACTACACACTCCGTGCCCACAAAATGCAGAGTCTTTACATTGGAATTACAAACTTGGACCAAAATATAGGCTCTAAGCCCCAAAACTACCCTGAGGGGATCCCCCGCCCAACACTTTGTGTGAGACATCAACATGAATATGAAAGGGGAGGGCCTTGTTTGGGCCTTGGAGAATTAGTGTAGTGGTTAACTTATCCTTTAGGATGTCTAAGGCCTCTTAATAGCTTTTTTACCATATAAACTTAGAATATTTTGCCAACAAACCAAATAAAGGAGAGGCTAACTTGCGGAAGTCTTTTATGAACCTTCTGTAGTATCCATCTAACCCTAGGAAACTTCTGACATCTCTCTACTTTTGAGGAGGTGGGACCTTTTGGATGATTGCCATTTTGTTTGGGTCCACCTGCAGTCCTTATTGAGATATTGAATGACCTAGCATGGTCCCTGCAGTTATTAAGAATTCACATTTTTCAGGACTGAGAGATAGGTTCATTTCAATGCACTTGTGCAGTACTTTTCCTAGGTTAGACAGGGCTTCTTGAAAATCACAACCATAAGGTGTAAAATAATCCATATAAATATCCACCACATCATGGACTAATTCAGAGAAAATACTCAAGACTACTCTCTGGAAAGTGGCAGGAGCATTGCATAAGCCAAAAGGAAGGACCCTATAGGAAAAAGTACCCCAAGGACAGGTGAATGTGGTCTCATCCTGGTCTTCTAGGCAGATCTAGATTTGGCTGCACCCACTGAATCCATCTAGGAAAGAGAAAAACCTTTTCCCTGCCAGGCTGTCTAGAACTTGGTCAATGAAGGGTAGAGGAAAATTATCATTCTTTGTGGCTTTGTTCAACTCCCTGTAATTGACAGAAATCCTCCACTTACCATTTTTCTTGGGAACTAACACCGAAGGCGAGACCCACTCACTGTCTTAGATAGGGTAAACGAATCCTGCATCTAGCAGTTTTTGCAGTTCTTCTTTGACTATATCTTTAAGAGTTGGATTCATCCTCCTTTGTGGTTGTTGGACCAGCTTGCAACCTTCTTTGATGTATATGTGCTGAGTACACAGTAAGGGGTGCACTCCCTTCATTTCCTTATAACTCCAAGAGAAGGCTTCTAGATTTTCCATTAACATGTTGCATAACTTCTCCTCTTTGAGAGCAAAAAGAGATGGATTGATTTTAAAGGTTTTCTCAGGGTCGAATTGTATGGTTTTGACACGGAGTGGGTTGGAGTCAGCCAAGCATAAGTCAATTGGATTATTTTTTTGGGTTTCCTTTACTACTTCTTCCAAAGGTAATGAACTGGGAGTTGGACTTTGGAGCAAGTGTTCAATCAAGTAATCCTCATCTTTTTGTCCTCCTCCCATGGTTGCTTCCAAAGCATAAAGTTGGGTGGAATAAGCCTCATCTTCTTCCTCCTCCTCCAACCATAAAGGTAAATCATGCTCTAGAGAAGGTTGAGCAGGAGGGTATAGGACTAACTTCTGGGACATATGCCTCTTCTTGATGGTCATATTCCTAGCTCTGCAGCTAATCTAAGCATTGACTATGGCAAACCATGGCCTCCCAAGGATGAGAGGATAACCAGTAAGCTTAGCCTTAGACTGGAGAAATAGGAAATTTGCAGGGTACTCCCAAGAGTCAATGGAGACCATCACATCCTCCACAATTCCCTCGGGGGTTACTGTGGAATGGTCTACAAGTTGCAGAATTGTTGTGGTCTTCCTCAATGACCCTTAGAGGTTGAGCTCAAGCATGGTGTCCTTTGTCATCACATTAATGGTAACCCCAAGATCAATCAAAGTGTGTGGGACAATGGTGCTGTTGATGTGCACATCTACTATAGGGCTTCTAGGGTCCAAATATTTTGGACATATTACCTGCCCCAACATTAAGTTAGACCGTTGTCCAATGAAATTAATGGTAGGGGCATCCCTTTTTCGCCTCCCTGGATGCTTGAAGCATTTCTCCTTAATCAACTTATTATAAATGGGAACATCTTTTATTGCCTGGAGAAGGGGGATCTTTACACATAGATTTTTCAATTCTCCCAGAAGTTCAGTCTCTTATGGGGTAGGCTGGAGTGGTTGGGCTAATCTCTCAGGAAAGGGTGGATTTACTTTAAGGTTTTTTTCCTCTCTTTCTTCCTCAACCTCCCTAGGTGGAGGGGGAGGTTGGTTATCTGGGAGAATTCTCCCAGATCTCTGGTTAATCTCCTGGATTTCCATAGCATAAGCTGGATATGAGGTGTCTCCACTGTATACTTGTTGAGCCTGCCTATTGTTCGGGTTTGGATTTGGCTAGGTAGGCATATGGGGTTACTTGGGTGGAGTAGAGTGTAGGAGTTGTGGTTGGGTAGGTGGTGGAGGCAATAGAGATGGAGCATTTTTGTATCGAGGCCTCCACCCCTAGAGTGGTGTATTCCGCTGAGGTTGTGGCAGAGCGTAAGGTTGAAATTACTGGCTGGCTTGCTGGGAATGATACTGAGATGCATAGGACCAAGTAGTGGGTGTAGAACATGAAGGATGAGCAGGGGGTGCCCAAAAAGGTATAGCTGTGGTTTGGTTGGGGTTGTAATATGCATGGGATGACCCTTTCATGCCCTGTTGGTATGGCCTAGGCCCAGGAGGTCTCCTTTGGTTAATGTAGCAAAGTTTCTCAGTGACCCATTCAGCTCCTTGATATACAAATTTGAGTCTGGATAAAGAAGGCCACTTGTCTGTGGAGTGGTTTTCTTCACAGACCAAGAAAATTTCAATATAGTTCAATGGATATTCATTCCTAGGATGCCTCCTGGTGCATCTTGGACAAATGATGGCCAAGGTTCTCTCTACTTCCTCCTGCTTCCTTTTAATGTTCATGGTGTCCATTTGCAAGGCAAGGGTTTACAGCATCTCACTTTTGAAATCTTCCATCATGTTTCCAATTTCACCCTTGATGGATGAGTTGGAAGATGATGTACTGGCCATAGGTTGACTACCACTAGGATTCCATGTCAAACTTCTATAGAGTGAGAAGAAGCTTGATTCTTTGATGGAAGAAGGGCAAATCTACTCTAAGAGAGTTACTCTACTGCAGTAACGGAAAATAACCAACATGTAATGCTAAACCACACCATATCCTAATTAACCATTTAAGCAGTTATGCTAAGCACAATTGCTAAATCAACACTAAACAAATGCTACTATCTGAGTTGTAGAAGTAAAAAAAATCAAACAATATTAATGTGCAAGCAAAGAAACTGAATAAATCTATTTTCATTTTTTTGGTTTTTTTTTTTTGGCAAAATCAAGTATGTAAACTAATTGTTCTTGTGGATGTTACAAGTGGATGGAAGGTGTTTGAGGATGGCTAGAAGGTTTATGAAGTGGTTGGATGGTGTGGAGGGGTCCCAGGAGGATTTTTGTGACTTGCTAGAGGTTTCCCATCAATTCGGCCTCAAAACAGGTCGTTTCAGAAAACCTACAGGATGTACTAGAAACCTACAGGATGATCCTGTAGGAATTACAGGAAACCTACAAGATACAACCGAGAGCTAATTGTGGGGTGTTGGATGTGTTGGGAAGCTCGGGAAAGGTGTTTTATGGGTGGAATGCAGTGTTAGAAGGTCTAGGAGCACTCAGGAGTTAATATCCAAGATAAGAGATGGCTAGATTCACTCAATGTATCTAGGGGAATTTTAATGAAAAATTATGAAAAACTAGTGAGGGTGATGGTGAAACAAGGGACGGATAAGGTGGATGGAGTGGAAGGTGGCTGATGGTGATGAAGTCTTGGTCTCCTCCTGAAGTACCTGCTCCGCTTAAAACATTTGTGTCTTCCCAAAACTATGCAACATGATACATTTTCATAAACTAGAAAAGCATGAATAAATTACCTATATTATGCATGAAGAAAGTTGTTGAAGGGAATGAAAGCATGAGTGAGATCTTATTGTAGAAATGGAGATGGAAAAATATGACAATGAAATCTACCTTGCAACATTAAACAAATACTAAATCAAGGACAACAAACTCTGTTGAGAGATTAAATTGTCAGATTAAATCCCTTAATATTAATTGTCAACTCGGGGTTTGTAAACACAAGTTTCCTTGCACTTTCTTCGTTTAGGGTTAAATTAGAGTTTTAACATTTCCTTATAATGATTCGTGGAGTAATAAACACATTAACACTTACAAACATTTAGCTGTCAAAAGCAGACCCAATAATAAAATTTAATCTAGAGATTTCAAAAACCTTTACAAACTCTAGCATTCAAATCTGAACTCAACAAACTACTGAGCTATGAATCTCAAGCGATAAAAATGGAATTCTACTCACACAAAACCTTACTCAATCAAACCCTCAAATGCTAGTACCAGACCTTCTATTTGTAATAACAGTTTATTCATCACTCAGCAAGCAATCTGTAATGATGGTGATTCAATCCTTAAGTAGACAAACAAACCTGTACTAATAACCATTCAATCCTTAAGCAATCTACACAAACAACAATTCATTCCTGAAGCAACTAAGTAGTCTATAACAATTCAATTCTTAAGCAAACAAGCAATTTATACTGATAGAAACTCAATCAAACAATCAATTTGTACCTAATGGTTTGTTACCCTATTAACAAAGATTTGAAAGTTAAGTACTGATCTGGAGCAATCACTCTATTCTACTCTATCACTCACTAATTTATTGTTATACTCGCAATCAAGTAATCTACAGGTCTTAATTTGATGAAAGCAACTCAAACACTCAACCTATTCAGCACCTAGCAATTCAACCAAACAATTCCTAAGAAACTGTACTCTAAACCATTCTGTAATCACACCAACCCTTACTGGCAAATAACCTTACTTGGAGCCAATGTACTGCTATTTGAAATCTGATTGATATCTGACTCCTGAAAACTGGAATCAATCACCTCACAAAGCAAAGTTTCTATGGAAACAACCAAAATATCCCATCAATTAGCACCTATGAAAATTGCCAAACAATCCCATGAGTCTAATAAAGAACAAAACAAATCAATACACTTATCTTCATATGAAATCTTAATATCAATATATAATAGTTGAATTACCACAATATGGAAGGCATTTATATGCTTTATCACTGAGTTTGCATTCTTCATCCTAAGGTTATATGGGATTTTCCATTGCAAATTTTTTTCACCAAGGAATTCAACTGGAATAAAGTCCCTAACTTGTTCCATAATGGCTTTGTTTTAGCTTCTCCTTAAACATTCACTAATACTGAATTCGAGACGCATAATTGTATCGTGTACTTTATCTTTCTATCCAACTTGGTCCAATATTGTGTTGACATCCATGATAGTGCACTACCTAAATCCACAAAAACAACTAATCTTTGTCCACCAACAGATCTTCCATTTTGAGTTTTCATAGATTAAAAATCAACCCATTGAATTTCTCAATCTCTATCTTTGAACTACTCCCATTTCCTTTTACCACAATAATCAGTTACATAGATCTCCCATTGTAACAGGGTCTACCACAAACCCAAGTAAGACCGGTTAGCCACAAAAGTGTCCCCTTCAAGCCAAACCGCTCTGACATGAAATGTAGGGTTTAATCATATATAATTAATTGTTGCAAACAAATGATGAATAAAATAGAAAACAAAATGGCACATACACACATTCACATTGAGATTCGACCCTAGAAAACTAAAAGTATTTTTCAATGTATTCATCTTTATAGTATTACAATACAATATGTATATCCTATGACATATCTAAACTACCAATCCATTTATGCTATATTAAAATATAACCATAGTACCTTAATTGAAACTACAACACCATGGAAAAAACCACCTTGCACCACAAAATTGCTGAAGGTGAAAACCATTTGCTGAAAATTTGTAAACAATAATGCAAAAACCATCAAATATTTGGAAAAAATTACAAAAGTTGATCTTTATGAGTGAGTGATAGGAAATCACACATTTGTTCCAATTGTTCAAATAGTAATTACAAGATCCACATGTCTATTTCTTCAACATCCACATAGTTTGTTTGCGTAATGCATATACACAAATGTGATAAACAAAGATCCAACTAAAGGCACTTATGTGTTGGAAGAGGTCTTTGATAAATGATTGAATGAAATTTGGACATAAAGAGTAGTCCTACAAATAATAAAGGTAGGATAAAGAACATTGGAGTCATCAATATGTGGTGTGGATTTTATTGAAGCCTTAAGTCAAATTCCACTAAATTTGAGAGGTTGTTGTTACCTACATAAAACCACAAAAATAGTTAGACTAGAGATAAACAAAATAAAACATAAATAATGTTGCACATATTCTTAAATGGATAAGTAAATCAACAATTGACAAAAACAAGAAACAATTTGGATTAAGGGAAGCAATGACTCTATCTTCCAAATCGTTGAAGAAATTTTGTCTACTAAGAGACACAATGGAGGATATGAGGGTTATGGAGCTCTTTTCTAGTCTCTAATGGAAGGTTATCCTTCCATTCCATTTGCAATATCTCTCTCCCAAAAGTGTTGAACAACTTGATGATGGATGCTCAAAGGTTACAAGGAAAATGCTATCAATATTTGAGAACTTGTGATGAAAAAAATAAAATTGATTTTGGGAACATGACCTTACACTCTTTCTCTTCATGAAATGACTATCTTAAGGGTCCTATTTGTAACTTTTTCCTAGATCATCGTCATGGTTGTTGGTTCATCGAATGAGTTTGGATGCCATTTTGTGACGATCATGCTTGGAGGACATGAGGAGTACTTTGGGGGACCCAAGTCGTCTCTCTCAAGTCTGTGGGAGGTGGAGGGTAGCCATGCAATCTTAGTACTTTAATTATGATATGATATTAATCTTTCCTTGTGTAATTATTTGATAGAAGGTTACTTTTTGCATATATGCATAGCTACCGAAGGCTTACGAACATGGATCTGTGTAAATCTAGACCGATCATTTTGCATGGATTAGTAAAACTGAATTTATATTGTTTAGTCAATTATTTTTAGGTTGTTTATTAGAAAGGTTGCATAACCATTGTTCTACTTAATTAATGATGTGTTCCATTGATAACCTATGTAGTTGCATGAGAAATTTTTAGGAAATAACACCCTCGTACACCCTCATACACCCTTACACTCTCTCTCTCTCTCTCTCACACACACACACACACATAATGACCCCCTCTATCTCTATCCCTCTAGTTCATTATCCAATTCAACAGTCCAAAATTATGGACATTTGGTGCAGTGGGTGTTTGCAATGATGAGGAAAGGGAGAGGGATTGAGGAAGTAGTGGATCCCAAATTGCATGGAAATTTTGATTCAGAAGAGGTGGAGAGATTCTTGAAAACAATAGTTCTCTGAATTGAGTATGAAAAGGATGTGAGACCTTCCATGAGCGAGGCCGTCGAAATACTTTCTAAACTAGATTCCTTTACCACAAAAAATTTCATGTTTCCTTTCGACTCGACGGATTTCTCTTCCACAGCAAAGGGTGATTCCTATTCCTCGTCTTCCGTAGTACAGAGTTAACAGCGTGCCAACCAGAGGATTCCTCTTTACTCACATGCATTCATATATCCATTATTGTTGTAATGTAATGAAAGCATATATCCATCATTAGGACAATGTAATTAAAGAAAATGAAACTAATTTGTTTTCATTATTTTCATCATTGTATCTAAAATCATAATCCTTTCATGGATGTAATAGGATTAAAATCATAACCCTTTAATGGATGTAATAGGATTAATGATGTAACAAGATGAAGAATTTGATTTTCATGGCAGTCCATCTATCTGTTTGGTTTATTTAAGAATTTTTTATTTTTTTTTATAAAATATCTCACTTTATTTGAGAGAGGAGAGAGAGAATTTGTAAGTTCGAAGCTGGTAGTTTGTAATCATAATTTGCACATTTTGTTTTTTACAATTTGCAATGCATTTCCCCTATTGGTTTAATGATTTCTTAAGGATTCACATTTTATCACTTTTCTAACTAGTGCCCTTTCTAAGGAAGAAGGCCCCCTTCTTTAGTAAAGTATGGTTTATATCCATAACTTAGTTATAGTTAAAATTTATATTTCTATTTATTTATGTATGTATTTTATTTTTGGTATGGTTGTAATTCTAATAAATTGCCAATTTCTACAACTTCAATCTTTATTCATGTATTTGTTAAGGAATTACAACATCATGTGAGTTAGGTTTTTTGTTGTAACTTTAATATAGCTCTAACATTTCTACAGGGCATTGCAACTTGATCAGACAAAATCATGGAAGGCAATGTGGGGCAACATGTTTTTTAATGTGCAATAACTGAGCTGCTGTTGTGGGGAAAAATGCCTATGCAGGACGATCCTATCCACCTAAGGCGTGATAGTGCCTTAGCAACAAACGAATGCAGCTACTTCGGTTTCTTCCTTTATGAAATATGAAAGCGATGAGATTGGTAGACTTACCGTTATCTTCCGGTTGTCCCTCGATCTAAATCCTCTCCTCTTTGTGTGTCCACAGCTACTTGCCTCCTCGCTTTTGCTCCCACGAGATCACAAGAGAACAGCTACCTGTGACAATAGAACAGCTACATGCAACAAGAGAAGGACACAATACAAAGGCAAATATACATATTCATAAATGATTCAGGATTAGAAGTAAATCAAATACACTAATGCAAATCATACAATAAACACCAGCATATAGGAAAGAACCAAGAAGCTTTATTGATTGATAAACAAGGTTCAGGAAGAGATACAACCCATAGGGTTCCAACCCAGCATCTCCTTCCCAGCAGAATGGAATTCCTTCTTCAGCCCCTTTCAAAGCATAAACACCCAATGATCTAACCACAAACCAACAGCAATTCTTTGCAATTACAATAATCCAGCCTCCCTAGACCTCATGAGAGAGCTCTATATATAGGAGTTTTGGAGAAAGGATGAGTCAGCTTGAGGCTTGCATGGAGCTGACTAGTGTCCTCTCCCACTTCAGTTCTTGAGTCCACTTGGAGGTTCTTGCTTCCACTTGGAGATTTGGAACCTCTTACTCATCACCAGTCGAATTCCCTGATCCAAGTGTCATTTTGGAAGCTTCCTGGGCATTGACACCTTGAGAAATGAGTCTGCCACTTGTCCAGTTACGCTCAGCGCAGGTAGCCTTCTTTGTAGTTGACATTCAGCGCAGGTAGACAGTGGAGCAGTTGACATTCAGCGCAGATGCTCAGTGGAGCAGTTGACATGATCCAGAATTGCCTTGTTTTTTAGTGTTTTCAGGTGGAGAACTTTTGTAAACTGCTGTGGTTTGCTGGCCTTGTTCCTCTAGGGGTAGGAACAACATGTTTAGGGACTTTGGATCCCTTAATTATTGACATTTCATGCTCAGTGATGCAAGGCACAAAAATGTCTATAACAGTTGCCCCCTAAAGTATGAGGCCGTTTATCGGGTGAAATGCTTTATCCAGGGGAGTCCGAAGTTCATCCATTTGCTGGGAGGAGACCTGTAATAAGATACAATACAATACATTATGATTCATTCTGTTTTCATGATCTAGCTGAGGCGGGCATTCCCATGCTCAGTTTTATAAATACATTTTGGTACATAGAACAGACGATCGTCTGATGGTAGACTAATAATTCTGGCGAAACTATCATCCTTTGAGTAGGATGATCATCTGCTGCAATGATGTACATAACAAATGTATTTATTTTCCTGAATATATATCGCAGCCCGGATGGATGAAACTAGATCCGGGGTCTTCAAAACGCGTTCGATCTTCACTCTAAGTACAAGTCGATCCATGTGAGAATTGCGCTGAAGTCGAACATGGAAAGACATCGCTTGATTACCGGTCAATGATGTAAACCGTTAACAAGCGCGAGAGGAATCACCGATAATGATAATGACCCTCAAGGTACTGCAGTACAATTCACGTGGTGTGAATAAAGGACTTGGCGTCGAACACCACGCAAAATCTTCTGGTCGAAGGTCATTGATGTATACCTGTCGCCGGAAGTGAGAAACTTGCCATTGAGGCATGCAAGCTTCAAAGTACTGAAGGGGTTGTTCCTAGATCAACTTCTTGGATAATGAGCTGATGTCGACAAGAAGCGATCCGTCAAAGGAGGGCCTTAATGAATCCCACATCAGTGACACGGAACGGAGCTAATGATTTTAGTGGAGGTGAAAACAACCTGTGACATATGATTCAGGGTGGCGGTCATGAATGGATGAAGGATAATGTATGGCAGTGGATGGGACCTGGTTGACTCTTTCTGAACGACTTCTCTTGAACATATGGCGACACTGATGCGATGGATTGGTAGCATTACCCCAAGTATGGATGGTGTGGCAAAGACCATGGTGATGTGACCGGTGAATGAAACAACCCAACCCGATGTGGTACGGAGGAAAAGTGTCATGTTCAAGAGCGACCTGCTACCATCAAAGACTTCTTGATTTTTTCCCAATTTTTCCCCAGTCATTGCTGACCAGTACCTCTTTATTTTTGTCAAGCTTGAGGAGGATAACATATGCTTGTTCTATAACCTGCCCTTCGGGCAAGCCCATCGCTATGTTTTAACGAGCCTAGCGATAGTGAAACTCGTTCTCGTCTAAAGACAAGTTTGTCGCTATTTAGTGATTTTAACGAGTCTAACGACAAGGAAAACTCGGCCCTTTTCATTTTTAGAGAGTCTGAAAAGGTACATAAAGTTAACTCCACAATTCCTTTTTCGTCATCTAATCCCTCAAGTCCGAAAAAGTATAAAACAATACAGAAGGGATGAGTTTTCGATAGTTTTAACGAGCCGAACAAAACAAGCGCTCGATCTTTTTGTGCAATAATCCCTCAGGTCCAAAAAGATTAAAATCTAGAGGAGGGATAGCTCTTCCGGTCGTTTAACGAGCTGGAAGGCCAAAACTCGGCAATCTTTTCATATTTTACGAGTCAGTTGAAAAGAGCTTAAAGAAGACTCGTCTTCTGAGGAACGAGTGATGAACAGGGATAGCAACTGATTCCAGGTACAGGTTGGAATTTTCCAATCACGATAGTGTCACAAGGATGGCTAGGTGAAATCACTCTTTGCAGCTGTTCCTCAAAATGGGTAAACAATCATATGGAGGTAAACAATCGGCCAAATGAACGGTGGAGGTGACGGTGCACAAAACACGACCAAGGTCTTTTTACGGTTGATCAGGTTACATACTCAATAGTTATTTACCGGTATGGGTTCATTTTTTAACGAGCTTGAATGCGGCAAAACACTGCTCAATCTTATGTTTATTTTTTAACTAGCATGAACTATCTGCTAAAACTGCTCGGTTCTTGCGTTTATTTTTTAACGAGCATGAACTTTATGCTAAAACTGCTCGTTTATATGGTCAAATTTTGACTTTTTACCATTACTAGCTTTTCTCTTTTCAAGGATAGTACTGCATTTTCAATTGCTGCATCAAACTTAGTTAGAAATACATAATCATGAGATGAAAACCCTAATATTTTGCTTTGAACTATGTAAAAAGCCATTAAAAAGTGTTTTTACCTCTCATTTTACCATTTCATTTGCACTTGGTTTGTTGGAGCTTTGGAGGTGCCTCTTCCCCCTTGATTTTCACCAGCTGATTTCGGGAGATTCTGCGGACGATTCTCGGCGCCGTCTGGACCAGGTAGGAGCTAAACCCTAGCTCTTTCTTTTCATGGTTTCCTTTTTCTATTCTGTGCCTGTTTTCCAGCTTTTCTGAGCCTCAGGGGTTTTGCCAGGGCGCCCTAACTTCAGCGCAGGTTGCCCATTCAAAACCTGCGTTGAATGTCAAGCTGCCTTAAGGCAGCATGACCTTCAATGCAGGTAGGACACTGCCTGCCTGCGTTGGGCTCAAAAAACTGAGTTTTCAGCACATTTTTTGATGAAATTTCGCCAGTTTCTCATCAAATTCAGGATCTTACTCATTCTCTTATTTGTTTTGCAGGAACCTTTGAGCAAAATGTCCCTTACATGGCAAGAAAGAGAACATGAAGAAGAAGATATGATTGCTCTCCATGACCCTGTCACGGTGAACGCGCTGCGGAACTGTGGCCTGCTGAAGTTTTTCCGTATCTCTAGTATGAGAGCACAGATTACTTTGCTGCAGTATATGCTTGATGCTTGGGATCCCATCAACCAAGTATTCCAGATTAGGGGAAAATCCATCCCCTTGACCATAGTGGACATTTACTTCTTGACTGGGTTGTCAAGGCGGGGTGCCCCCATTTCTTTGTCAGGTTCGGCCCGGGGGAATGACTCCGTGAGAGACTATGTTCGCCAGTACTGCAGGGAAGGTTCCCAGCCGAGCAGAGATGGAAAGGTTGTTATCCATGAGATTACTGATAGGTCTCTCAGGTCCATTCTGTATACTATTGGTAGGATGGCCGGTAGCGCATCTTTACATGTTGCCAACAGGTCTTATGTGCAGCACACCTTGGAGTGTCTCCAACCGAAAGTATTCAACTGGTGTGATGCAGTACTTGTTCAGATGAAAAGTCAATTGACCAAGGTAAAGGACGGGAAGCTGAAGAACTTTAGATTTGGTTCTATCCTGACTGCCTTTGCCTTGGAGAAAATCCCACTGATGCAGCCTCAGTATATTGTACTCGACTTGCCTTCTCTGACCGAGCCACGCATGCAGAGGTGGGTCGATCACATGTCTAGGCATGCTGGTCAACCTCAGATTACTTTCACTGATGCCTTCCTCAGGTGGTTCGAGTGCCAGGAGATGGTCTTTTCCGAGTATCCATATGTGGGTATGGATTTCCGAGGTGATCCGGATTTGGTGCTACCGGATGGCGAACAGTGGGGCGCTCTTGGTAAACTCTTTGACCATATCACTGTTTACTGTCTTTATTCATAATGTTGCTGTGCTTTATTCTGTCAAGACTTTTAATCATACTCTTGGGTGCATGCAGATGTTGGTCCTGTTCGTCCAGCAGTTCGTCCGAGACCGCCAGTTGCTGCCCCAACAGTGGAGCCTGCTAGGAGAGTCATCCTTCGCGACCTTGACGACACCGAGACCCTTACAGCTGTGCAGGAGCAGGTTGAGAGTCTTACTCTCGGTATTCCGGATGTACGGATCGACAAGTTACCTTTACAGTTGCCGCGGCATACTACTGGTGTGCCTAGACGATGGACTCGTCTCTTGCACATGATCGCACAGGCCGTGACGTGCTATCATGAGCACCACTAGGCTAGGGTGCCCCCTAGCACTTTTGAGTTTTTGGGTCATGCGACCAATTTTTGTCTTGGTTACAGAACATTATGTATAAACGATAAACAACTTTTATATATTTTGATTTTCGAGGTTTATTCTGGTTGATTTACGTGATCCACTTGCATAACACTATTGCATTTCTTTTTATAAATGTCGTAAATGTCTATCTAATACATAGTTTGCTAATGAATCGGTTAATGTGTTTAAGTTTCTGGAAATATGCTGGTATTGAATTGAATCAAACTGCCTTTCCAAAATCTTAACCCTTAGAAACTTTCGATAAATAGCTGGATTGCGGACAGAATATATACCATTGAGTTGTAGTATCACAAGTTGTGAGTCTAGCCTGACGATTAGTCGGCGTATACCATGGGCGATGGCATCAGAGAGGAGTTCTATCAATGCGCTATACTCAGCGATGTTATTCGTTGATTTCCCAATACACACACCTCTGAAACTCACTAACTCACCGCTTGGATCAAAAATGGCCCAGGCTGCAGAGGACAGATTCCGTGAACTACGACTCACTCCGTCGGCATATCCCACACATGTCTCAGAAAAGTTCGACATCTGCAACAAATGAAAAAGGTGGATTACTCGACCGAAACAAAACCCTTTAGCGAAAACAAAATACAACAAAAGCACTCAGGTTACTATTTAGGCATAGTAACGCTTGAGGTACAACCCGTTGCGGGGGTGCGCCAGTGGGATTCCGTCATAATCCATTAACTCGTAGGCTCCTTTTGCTAACACTCGTTTAACAATATAGGGACCCATCCATAAAGAATTAAATTTTCCTGCTCCCAACTTGTCGGATTCTTGGTCGTAAAGCAAGACCAAGTCACCTTCAGAGAAGACACGGGGTTTGACATTTTTGTCGAACTGCGCCTTGACTCGTTTCTTATGGGCTTCGTTAGCCAGAGCGGAATCATGACGGGTTTCATCCAATTGGATTAATTCCAAGAAACGGGCCTCTTCTTCTGAAGTTCCGGGGAGGAGGTCAACTGCGAGTTTAAGAGACGAAATTTCACACTGGATTGGTAAGACTGCCTCTAGGCCATACACCAGTTGGAACGGTGTGAACCCAGTGGCATTTTTTACCGATGTTCGGTAAGCCCACAAGGCTAAGTACAGGATTAGGTGCCACCTTCTTTTGTGAACCCCGATCATCCTTTGCAACATACGCTTTAGGACCTTGTTGATTGCTTCAACTTGTCCGTTGGCTTGCGGATAATACGAGGTAGAGCTGTCGTGAGATAGCCCTAGCTTGGCAGCTAATTCAACCATCATGTGATTGCGAAAATGCGATCCATGATCTGTAACTATAGCCTACGGTACGCCGAACCTGGCGACTACATGATTGAAAAAGAAAAGGGCAGCTGTTTCACCAGTGTTATCCAATGTAGGCATCGCCTCGGCCCATTTGGTAAAATAGTCAACGGCGACTATAATATACCCATGCCCCCCGGTCGAGGTGGGGTTACATTACATGAAATCGATGCCCCATTTGGCGAAAGGCCCAACAGCAACTATTGGCTGTAAAGGTGCGGGTGGTCTTCTGGTTTTGCTATCAAAAATCTGACATGCATGGCAACTTCTGACTGCGATTATGCAATCTTTGAACATGGTTGGCCAGAAGTATCCTGCTCGTAAGATCTTTTGTGTTGTTGCATATCCAGATTGATGTCCCCCACACGCGCCTGAATGACACTCATTCAGGGCTTTCTCGGCCTCCTCATGGGTAAGGCACCTCCTCAGAACTGTATCGATACCACGACGGTAAAGCGTATCACCGACGATCATGTAGTCTTTAGCTTGGTATCATATACGTTTCTGTTCAGAGTGAGAGGTGTTAGGCCTGAACCTTTGGGTTTGGAGATAAACTATGATATCTCCATACCACTCATCGCTTGTTGATATCAGAAACAAATTTTCATCCACGATTGACTCTTCCGATGTTTCATCGTTGGATGACGATGGGAGATCGCATAATAATTCCGCGAAAACTAGAGCTTTCTTTGATTTGGATTTTACAAATTCCAGATCAAACTCTTGAAGGATCGCTATCCATTTTGAATATTTGCCCCCCAGCAACTATCGCGACAGTATATACGTCATGGGGTTGCAATCTGATAAAATGGTAGTTTTCCGAAAGAGGACATAATGTCGAAACCTTTGAATCGCTTGAACAGCTGCAAGCGCTAGTTTTTCAACATAAGAATATTTGCTCTCTGTATCATTTATGTTTTTACTTAAATAATATATAGGATGTTCAATTCCATCGACTTCTTGTACTAAAACCATTGCGATGGTCGTATCCACTGCAGCCAGATACAGGTTAAAATCTCTTTGATAGTCCGGGGCATACATTAATGATGCTCTTACTAGAGAATCTTTCAGAGCATCAAAGGAACTTTGCTCGACCTGATCCCAGACGAAAGGTACATCCTTTTTCAAAAGACGAGTGTAACCTTTAGCAAGTTCTGCGTAATTTGGAATGAACCTCCTCAGAAAGTTTGCTTTCCCTTGGAGTTTCTGAATCTGAAGCACATTTGAAGGTGGAGGCAAATTAATGATTACCTGAACCTTGCAAGGGTCGAGACGAATCCCATCCTTAGAGACTACAAAGCCAAGTAAACGACCAGAACCGGCGCAAAACACACACTTGTGTGGATTGAGTCTTATCTTGTAGTGTCGACAACGTAGAAATATCGCTCTTAAATGCTGCGGATGATCAGTCCGCTTTCGCGAATGAGCCGGAAGGTCGTCGAGATAGGGTTGAACGATGTTCTTGATGTCATGGAAGGCATAATTCATAGCCCTCTGAAACGTCGCCCCTGCGTTCTTTAAACCAAAGGGTAATTTTCGATAAGCGAATGTGCCCCACAGACAAATAAATGCAGTCTTTGACTGGTCCTGTGGGCGGATATTTATTTGATTATACCCGGAAAATCCATCCATAAATGAAAAGATTTCACATCCGGCGCATTCATCAATTATCTGGTCGATGAAGGCTGTAGGGTAGTTGTCCTTTGGACAAGCTTGGTTTACATCCCTATAGTCGACACACACTCTAATTGTCCCTTGTTTCTTCATAACAGGGACAATATTTGATACCCAATCGGTTAGAGGAACCGGGTAGATGAAACCAGCATGGAGAAGTTTCTCAACTTCTGCCTTAATGGCAGCGGCTTTCTTAGGGTGCACCTGTCGAAGCCGTTGTCTTACTGGTTTGACATCAGGATACATTTTAATTTCATGTTCAACAATACTCGAGTCAATGCCTGGAATTTTATCATATGACCAAGCAAAGACATCTCTAAACTCGCGAAAAAGAGCGTCATATATTTCCAGTTCCGAAGGGGAACAACTTTTGCCGACATAAATATTCTCTACAACATTGGGTTTAGTCGAGATATTTATGGCTATAGTCTCTTCAATATTGGATAAGTTTCTCTCGGAATCCACCGTGTTTACAGTATTTGTTAGGAATTCAAAAACTGAAGGGTGGTAAAGGTCATGTTGAGTATCTTCTTCACACTCCGGAAGAAGGGAACGATGGTGGTGATCATTCCATGGTGCCCCCTCAATCAACATTTATTTTAGGATTCCTTCGTCAGTCCCATGTACTTTTGACCAAGGATCTAATGGGGTGCCATATTCTCTAGACCTATCTACCCAAACGCTTGACGAGCGTTGACTTCGGTTTGCCTCCCATGCCCGAAACATTGATTGCTACAATATTTCTATAGGGCTTGGGGGCAAAACCATTGCATGATCCATGACGACTTTGTCTTCTGCGACCTTCAAGGAAGATATCATGTTGCACGTCGCTACAAACGGTATATTTCCTATGTAGATAGGAGGTGGTAGCGCGAAAGTTCCCATCATTGTGGGGTCTTTCAATAGTCCTACTCCGATATCTTGAATTGAATGGTCGCTCCCATGGATCATGGGAATGCTTCCTGTAACTTGTGAACCATTAGGGAGGAAGTTCTGTTGGTCGGCGACCGTAATCCCTCCTTCAAACGGGAATGCGATCTTCCTAAAATAAGTCGACACTACAGCTGCCATGGCATATATCCATGGTCTTCCCAGTAGGATGTTATAGTCAAGATTGCCATCAATGACTTCAACATCAATTTCCACTATTTTTCCCCCTAGTTCAACCTTCAAGTTATTTAGGATTCCGTACGGGGTGTACGTCCTTCCGTCGAATGCTTTTAGTGTTGTCGAAGATCGCAACAAGGTTGGAGATCCGAGAGTTTTCCAGCAACTCATTGACATGATACATGTCGATGCTCCCTCATCAATAATTGTTCTGTGAACAGTTTTGTTGAGTGCTTTCACTTGAATAAGGAAAGCTAGTTGAGCTGGTAACTGAGGATCATATCCTTTGTGATCAAAGGATACAAGATTGGAATCTTTAGGATCCACTCCACCAATAGCCGATAACAACGCCTGCCTCTGGGATGGGCAATTTTGTAGCACCTCAAGAGTCGACATAGCGGATGGCGATTGGGCCAAATCTTCCACTATGTTATAATGCTACGCCGCCCTGGCGCGACGATTAAATGTCGACTTGTGTACTACTCCTTTTGGCGGTTTTATTGTTAACTCATGAGTGATGGGGGGTACAACTTCTGCCGAAGTTGTCGTCGAACTACTAGGTTGATCTTTACCTTTGTCGTTCGACACCTGTGGATTCCCGTAATCTTTGCTCCTTGTCGAAATCAAAGCATCATTTTGTTGCTTAGAGATCGATAACATTAGCACTTGCGACGGGGAAGCATTTCCACTATCAACCATATTTTGACCTGGATTTGGAAATGGATCAGTCAACACAGCTGAGGTTTTAGAACTCTTAAAGAATTTCTTTAGCTCAGTTCTTAACGGACAATCTGTTGTCCGATGATCCTCCTCATCGCATATTTGACAAGGAAATTTCCTATTTCCAGGAGGGTTTGAAGAAGTTTTCTAAGGGGATGACTCACCCTGTTTCTTCTTCTTCCCTTTGTTTTGCTTCTTCTTGCTCCATGGTTGATTGGAATTTTTGCCTTTATCTGCTGATATGGCATTTATTTCCGAAGCAAGAATTTCTTGATTTGCATTTTGATTCGAAGTCTTACGGGCTTTCTTATTCAAATCCCTTGTCGACTTTGCGTTTGCAGTGCCAATCACACCATCGTCGGCATGAGAGTCACTATTTGATCCAGGAGGAGGAGGAGTTGAAAATTCTGGTCTAGGGGCGTCAGGTATCTTGTCATAGAGCGTGCCAGACTGAGTATAAACTAAGTCTAGATACTGTGCATGAGCAATAACCTGCTCCTCTGTTACGACCCCCCCCCTTGGCCACATCTTCCGTTATAGCGGGAAGTAGCGACTTTATAAACCACTCAGCTAATAGCTGATCTGAAACATAAGTCTTTACCATTCTTTGACGACGACGCCACTCATGTATATGATCGGATATATGTGTGGCTGTTGTCTGCTTGAAATTGGTTAATATTTCTGTTCCAGTTTCATACCTTATAGGTAACTGAAAATGGGTTAAGAAAGTCGTGGCTAGGGAACTGAAATTGTCGAAAGAGGCTCTAGGTAATTCAATGTACCATTTAGCCGCTGGACCTGTCAATGTCCTCTGAAAAAGGCGAAGCCTTATCGAATCATCATTCAAGGTATTCGACGAACACCACAGATGAAAAGTCATCACATGATTCGACGGGTCTTCGCCAGGATTTCCATTGAATTTAGGAATGTCCGATGGAAGCTTGTGAGGAATCGCTGGCCACCAATGGGCATAAGCAATTGGATCGTTCGTCAATCGGTGTAAATCTGGTAATTCTAAAGTTGCCACGAATGGTAACTGTTGATTCAGGTTTGGCGAGGCGTACCCAGGATACAATGGAATCACCTGAGCAGTAGGCCTTTGCACACCAGCATAATGCAATTGATATTGGTATGACTGATACGGCTGGTGGATTTGACCACTGTAAAGCGGTTGATTTAACCCGTTTTGAATATACGGTTGTCCACTATTCGCAAAGATCTATTGCTGAGATCCTTGGTACACCTGTTGGAATTGTGGTTGTTAGTATTGCACCATCCACGGCTGTGAAGCCATGTTCTGTTGTGCTATACTAACCGACGGACCAAGATGTGGGGTAATTGTACCCGTTTGGACCTGTGTCGTCCCGGCAGTTGGCGATTGTGGTTGTGTCGCAGGGTCAAGGGGCTGTTGCATTACAACCTGAGGTTGACACACAACAGGCATCATTTGAACTTGCGACACTGTTACAATAGTTGGCGTCATCGAGATGCTGGACATAGGTACACATTGTTGCATAGAATACACAACTCTTGGCTGTTGGGGTAACATAGGTACCCAACCACTTGTCATAACTCCAGTAAAACCTGAATACGGTTGAGAACTGCCGTATGGGTATCCTCCCAGAGGGGGTAATGAAAGGGCATATTGCCCCCCATACGGTAACAACCCGGAACTCAAAGGTATGGTCGGCCCTTGGGTACTGGATGGCCCAAATTGACCTCCATAGGGATCAATTTGTCTAGTTTCAACATAAGAATTACCGAATATTATTCCGAAAGAACAAACTGGAACAGACCACACTGTCGAAATGGTCCCTGGGTGGACTCCTTCTAGCTGTTGAGAGCTAGTTGGGACAGATGGTACGCCGGCAAACATCGTCGGAGTGGCGGCAAGGAGCTCTGCCGTCGCTGTGTCGTTCGACACAGTCCTAGATGTCGACGGTTGCTCAGACATTTTAAGTCTATCCAATAAATTGCCTAGCGATTCTACAGGAACTTCCACTAGTGATGGACAAACTTCTGATGTCGCAGGAAAAAGAGTGACCCCTACTCCAAAATGAGTTGGAGTACTGGCTTGCGGGTCCTCTAGAATTTCCTCTATCGCAATCAAACCAGGTGGAAGAGGAAGACCGTCAGGTCCGTAAAAGATTTCTGGTGCCGAAGAAGGGGTTGTTTCGACAGCGACAGTTGTTTGAGCAACAAGACTCTCTGGACTGGTTACAGATGGAACTGGTTCAGTAATGCAAGTACTTGTTCTCGGACCAGGATCAGTGCTACTGTCCCTCTGTGGCTGTCGAACTTCTTCAATAGAGACAGGGTTTCCAGAAATGCTTGGAGTAACCGGAATCTCAGATGTTGTTGGAACGGTTGTTCTAACTTTGATGGGAGATTTTGAACTGGTTAAGCGAGTTCGCTTTGTCCGTACTACTTTCGATTCCGGAGACAAAGACGGTTGACTCGCAAGCCTCCGTGAACGACGGGGTTTCAATTGACTTTCTTCTACGGTTGCGGATTAATCGATCAACTAAAATACAAAAGGGGAAATTTTGTTTCCGAATTGAATGAATTTTATTAGACGCTTTTAGACACAACTTGCTTTTTCAGTTTTAAAGAGTCGAGAAAAAGCTAAAGATGACTCTAGTCTCCTTCGATGTTTTAACGAGCCCGAAGTGACAAATGCTCGGTTGGACTTTTTCTGTTATAGAGTCTGAAAAAGGCCAAAAGAAACTGCTCTGGAGATCTAGGCAGAGGGTGTGCCAAACTTTTCGCAAAACCACAGAATACGTTTTACGGTACAGGTGGTCGATCTTCGTGAATGCTGTGTTCACTGGATTGCGATCAGTAGGGCAGCCGACACGGCTTCCTAGGGATAAAGGATATATGCCTATAGGGGTCTCCCAATATATACGCGACGGTACATGGGAGCACAAGTCCGTATTAGTGCTATCGTCTCTCAGGAGGAATCACCCACCTTCTTAGAGATCGACAGTCACTACGTTTAACGACGCCGAAACACGTCTCTACCTAGACCTCTACGATGAGCGTTATGTTGCAAAGTGTTGTTAGGTTCATTCAATATATTTTAAGTTGATCTTTTTAAAGTTTGTCTTTCAGGATCACCACGAGATGTATTGGTACAAATTCCTAAATGCAGTCTAAGATGATAAGCAAGCTTTATAATCTTTCAACTTTGAAAATCCTAGCTACTAAGGGAAAAGAGAGCGACTATCTTTTCTCAAAGAGCAATCAGCACACTCTAATGCACTCTTCTTAAATCCAACATGCAAACTTATCAAAATGCAAATGCACAATGCAGGTGTTTGTTTTCACTTTCTTAGTATAAATGCCTACAAAGAAAGCTTTTTGTACAACTTCAAATTTGCTTCTAAATGACTGAAAATAAACAAGTTTACTTTTTCCCAAATCAGCAAGGGTAGAAGAGATTACAATCACTTTGCGATTTTTTTCGAAAGAAATACTCGTTTCGACACTTAAAAGTGACAAATTCAAACCAATAAGCAAAATCAAATGATAATCAAACTGCAAACAGCCAATGAACTCTCTCCTAAGATCACAATCAATCACTCAATCAGATCTGAATCAAGGCTACAGGATGACTATTTCGCTCATGCAAAGGAAAACTGTAAATGACGCCACAAACACATAAAAACACTTACAGTCTTTTTGTAGAAAAATGAGGTGGAATACAAGCAAAGAAAAGGGGTATCAGAGGTGGTACCTATGCTGGTTAAAGGCAGCAAAAACAAAGATCAAAACAGGGCAAAAGACAGCAAGGAACCCCAGCTGCACAAGGCCACACTGGTTCAGCGCAGGTACAACACTGTCAGTTTGACATTCAGCGCAGGTACAACACTGTCAGTTTGACATTCAGCTCAGGTAGCCTTCACGGGACCTGCGTTGAAATGCAGACTTCCTTCACAGTGTCTGCGCTGAAAGGAGAAACTCTCGTTTCTCTTGGTTTCCGGGTCACAAAATGCTCAAAAATCAACTGTTTCAGGCCAAATCAGAAACACAAGCAAGGTATAAACAGAGGGATGCTTTGAAAGGGTACTAACGACTATCACAAAGGATCATCAAGTCATTTATGAGTCCATTGTTGAGATCATAGACAAAAACCCAGTGAAGGATCAAAGCAACAACATTCTACTTTGCAAAGCAATTCGATTGTTGCCGTTGAGTCTATGAAGTAAACAATGATGCAAACTCAAACAAAATGACTAAAACAAACTTTTCTCCCCAGTGGAGTCGCCAATTTGTTGTGGGGAAAAATGCCTATGCAGGATGATCCTATCCACCTAAGGCGTGATAGTGCCTTAGCAACAAACGAATGCAGCTACTTCAGTTTCTTCCTTTATGAAATATGAAAGAGAGGAGATTGGTAGGCTTACTGTTATCTTCCGGTTGTCCCTCGATCTAAATCCTCTCCTCTTTGTGTGTCCACAGCTACTTGCCTCCTCGCTTTTTCTCCCACGAGATCACAAGAGAACAGATACCTGTGACAAGAGAACAGCTACATGCAACAAGAGAAGGACACAATACAAAGGCAAATATACATATTCATAAATGATTTAGGATTAGAAGTAAATCAAATACACTAATGCAAATCATACAATAAACACCAGCATATAGGAAAGAACCAAGAAGCTTTATTGATTGATAAACAAGGTTCAGGAAGAGATACAACCCATAGGGTTCCAACCCAGCATCTCCTTCCCAGCATAATGGAATTCCTTCTTCAGCCCCTTTCAAAGCATAAACACCCAATGATCCAACCACAAACCAACAGCAATTCTTTGCAATTACAATAATCCAGCCTCCCTAGACCTCATGAGAGAGCTCTATATATAGGAGTTTTGGAGAAAGGATGAGTCAGCTTGAGGCTTGCATGGAGCTGACTAGTGTCCTCTCCCACTTCAGTTCTTGATTCCACTTGGAGGTTCTTACTTCCACTTGGAGATTTGGAACCTCTTACTCATCACCAGTCGAATTCCCTGATCCAAGTGTCATTTTGGAAGCTTCATGGGCATTGACACCTTGAGAAATGAGTCTGCCACTTGTCCAGTTACGCTCAGCGTAGGTAGCCTTCTTTGCAGTTGACATTCAGCGCAGGTAGATAGTGGAGCAGTTGACATTCAGCATAGATGCTCAGTGGAGCAGTTGACATGATCCAGAATTGCCTTGTTTTTGAGTGTTTTCAGGTGGAGAACTTTTGTAAACTGCTATGGTTTGCTGGCCTTGTTCCTCTAGGGGTAGGAACAACATGTTTAGGGACTTTGGATCCCTTAATTATTGACATTTAATGCTCAGTGATGCAAGGCACAAAAATGTCTATAACAGCTGCATGTATTCCTCTCCTCCCGCCACATCTCTAGTTAGGGTTTGTAAGCACGACATGACTCATAATAACTTTCAACTCATATCTTTGATTTATTGCAATGATGTCATCGAAATATGAATATTATAAAATAAAATTGTAGCCAAGCAAACAAATTGTTAGCTCCCTATAATAGTAATATATTCCCCCATTAGTATTGTCATTATAGCCCCTATTGTTATTGTTGTTGCTGTGTTGTCCCCATATTGTTATTATTGTGGTCCATAGAGGCCCACTATTGTTATTGTTGTGCCCTTACATTATTATTGTTATGTGAGCTCTGATTATATTTTGACCCCTTAGAATCCTATATATAGAAAGGAGGTCTTGTCATTGAATCATCCAATAATTACTCATTTATGTAATGTAAATGAGGTTTTCCCCTTAAAGAGGTTGATTTTGAAGTGGTTGATCTATCTTTTCTATCATTTTGTGAGATGGTTGCATAACATTTGGTATCAGAGCTTTGGATTCTAGGGTTTCGCTACTTCAAATAGGTCCTCATGGAATGTTTGCCATAACATTTTTTCTACAAAGCTTCAGAAGCTTAAAACAAAACCCATTTGAGAAGAAATCTTGATGAACGTTGTGACAGAATTACAAATCTTGTATCGCTATATTTGCGGACATATGATCCAAGGAAGTTAGGGTTTTTGCAGGCTCCCGAATTCCATCTCAAACATGTGACCGTGGGACAATCATCATAACTTTCTCTCTTTTCTGATCTTGTAATTTATGTTTTTGAACTGCCAAGTGTGATTTAATTTACAGCATTTGAATTTCTGTCTGAGTGAAAGCAGATCTGCAGTGTGAAGTAGTTAAATTTCCTTTTCTGCATCTGATTTTGAATTGGTTTTCCCCACCTGGTTTGAGCAGGAGAAATTACTTGCACCAGTGCACATTGGTGTGCTATTCACTTTCTACATGATTGGTTTGGTTTTCCCCACCTGGTTCGAGCAGGAGAAATTACCTGCACCAGTGCACGTTGGTGTGCTATTCACTTTCTGCATGATTGGTTTGGTTTTCCCCGCTTGGTTCGAGCAGGAGAAATTACCTGCACCAGTGCACATTGGTGTGCTATTCACTTTCTGCACGTTTGGTTTGGTTTCCCCCTAGTTCGAGCAGGAGAACTGTTCCTGCACCAGTGCTAGATAGTGTGATGTAGTAAGCCTCTTTAGTTTACTTCTAACAGCTTTCTTGCTTTCATTAACATTTCACAATAGGATAAATTGAAAAGATTGTTTCTTTATTTCTGCAGACATTCATCTTTTTGATATTCATAACACTTGCAATAATCAAGCATTGATTTCAAGAATTAAAAGTTAAAGTGTAAGAAGCTTTGATCGAGTACAAGAACCAGTTTCTTGGTACTATATCTGAGTGCTTTGGACTTGAGAAAGTTCAAGCCCTTGCACGAAGAAAAACACTTTTAGTACATACATTACTTTACACCTTCTGCATAAATCGTTGTTCCTGCACTAGTGCAAGCAGACTGCACTAGTGCAAGATCGATTCCTGTGAGAAGGACATCTTTACATAAGCAGGTTTGAAGGGGCCCATCTGTTGAAGACTGCTAAGGTGTTTTTGCTAAAGAAAACACATTCTCAGTAGTTAATCAATAGTCAGCTAGAGTAATTGCCTCCTTTTATTTCTGAATGGCTTTTGCAAGTACATTTCCTTTTTTCTAGCCTTGGATTATTTTGATGGTTTGAGTTTCCTTTTCCTCTATAGTTTGATTCTGCAATTTTTCCTTTTAAGAAAGTAGGAGTTGATATTAGAAATATTCATACCATCTCTGGCATTGCTTGTGCTTCGTCTCTAAGTTTACGAATCCCCCGGGTTGACAATTTAAGCATTGAGGAGTTTACTTAAGTATAATTCCTGCACCCAACACTGTAGTTGTCATGCGGAGGGGCCCTGTCTGGAGGTCGTGGCCACCATCTTCTTCTTTCCTTGAGGGTGTATCATCAAGAAAACAAATTTCCCTTTTTTGGAAATGAACTTACTGCAATGTTTTGCAGTAACCAAAGAGATGGCGGTAGGCAGTGCTACCTTAGGTATCCTGTACAACTTATTTCCCAAAGTAATAATAATAGCATGAGGCCTTGATTCATACAAATCATGTCGCTTCCACAAGTATGGTTGGCCTAATATTACATCAAAAACATCAAGGGGAGCAACATCACATAATACCTCATCAGTGAAGGGCTTGATGTTCTATGGAAGGCAACACTACTAGCTCACACGAAGATCCCATCCTTGGTGAAGCCACCTGATGGTGTATGATTTTGGATGTGTTGTGGTTGGTAAGCCCAACCACTTCACGACCTCTGCCAAAATGAGGTTCTTTTCACTCCTGCTGTCGACAATGAACTGTAGCAAGGAGCCCTTTACCCACATCTAGGAGTGGAACAGGTGCTCCTCCTCCTCTGGATCTTTGTGGTGGCAACGGTGGCGTTGGGATCCACATCGATAATCTGATTCCCTTTTTCATTCCCCTTGTTGAGTTTTGACATAGAGTCGGAACATGCATCTGATTCTGAAGCCTTTAGCTCGGCCACCAGTGACTGCTTGGCCTGACACTCACTTGTGTTGTGAGTGGAGCTCTTATGGAACTCACACCAGTTTCTGTGTGCTTTTTTAGCTTCACGACGTTGTTCTTTTCTTGTAGCTTTGGTAGGTTGTCTTGGGCCGCCACACCTTGGATTTGTCCTTTGTTCTGCAGTTTGGGGGCACCTTTCCCCTACTTCAGATTCGCAGATCCAAAGTCTTGCTTCTTCTGTTTAAACTTTTGCTCGATCTTAATGGCATATCAGTATGTCGTGCCGAGCGAGGAGATGTTCAGGAATTCTATTTCCTCTTGGATGTACATGTGCAGGAAGCCACACTATTTGAGTACCAAATGCTGCTCTGAATCCTTAATACCCAACTTTGTGTGAAGGGTATGAAAAATATTGGTAAACTCTGGAATGTCTTGGTCCCTTCCCTGCCGCAACGTGGTGCACTTTATGTATTGATCCTCATAGCTTCCGACAGGGTAGTACTTCTCCTTGATGGTAGCCTGGAATGAATTCCAAGTCGGTGTGGCTGAAAACAGTGAGGTCGTACTTTCATCCTTCTTCTTGCAGTAGGTTTCTCACCAGTCCTTAACGTGGGGGGCGACTTTGAGAAGAGCAAATGTAATCTTTTCCCGGCAGGAAAAATCATGAATAGAAAAATACACTTCTAGAATATTTAACCATTTATCTACAGTGTTTTCATATATCTTACCCTCAAATATGGGAATGTCAAAGTTAACTTGTACCTTAAACAGTGCGGTGCTTCCAGAGTAGCTGTTGGAAGTAGATGTGTCACCCCTGGGTAGTCGCTGAAGGATCTGGGCAAAGTTGTCCATCATTATGTTCCTTTGTCACTCGAGGACCTCTTCAAGCAAGATTTTGATAGGATCTCGTGCCCCCTCATCTTTCTTTTCATCTTCCATGGGAGGTCGTCAGGATTTGCAAGGCTGGTCTTGCAAAGGTTTGACCAGTTCAAGCCCTAACTCCTTCTATCCCGACCTCGTTGGGGACATGCAAGGAAAAACAAAGAAAGAGCAAACTGCTATGATACCACTGATCTAGATTTAAACAGGAACACAATAAAGTACAGAAATAAACACAGATACAGAGATACAATAGAAATAATACTTCATTTCATTAATGGAGAATATTGAAATATGCTTACAAACAGAAATGGAAATAAACTAGCTCGGGCGATGGTAGCTTATCTCTGAGAAGAGATGTGGTGGATACATGCCTCTGAACTGCCTTACAATGAGGCTCAAGGGCCTTTTTATTGTTGAACAATAAGGGACAACCCTAAACAACCAAAACCCTAACCCGAGGAGATGTAACAAGAAGAGTTTATGGGCCCTGTTGGGGTGAGTTGGACAACCAACTTCTTGGGGTCACGACTTGGTCATATTATCTTCATTTGACGTGCATGATAACCTATTGGAAAGATTTCTCTAAGGATGGCAATGGAAAATATAATTTTAGATAGAAACTTGCTCGCGGTAGATTTCCAAAAAGACGTCGTTTAGGGCCTCAAAACGGCTTTGGAAGTTTAGGACCCAAAAAACTACTAAAAATAGTAAATTGTGCTACAATTAAGGAAACTGAAAAACTGAAAGAGGCAATGGTGGGGGTCCAAGTATAATTTGCAGGTGGCCACCAATATCCACCTGGATCAGAACACCACATATCAGCTATACACAACCTTCCTTGTTACTGGGTTCCAAAGTTTATAACCTTTTAAACGATCCTTATACCCAATAAAGATGCACTTTTCAGATTTACTATCCAACTTTGTTCTTTTCTCCTTTGGAACATGTACATATGCATCACATCCAAATATGCTCAGATGTGAAAGAGAGGGTTTCTTACCAGTCCATACCTCTTGTGGAGTCTTATCCTCCAACGCTGATGAAGGTGATATGTTGACCAGGTAACATACAGTCTCCACTGCCTCTGCCCATAATTCTTGTCCTAACCCGACACCATTGAGCATGCTTCTTGCCCTTTCCATCAACGTCTTGTTCATTCTTTCTGTAACTCCATTTTGCTTAGGTGTGTATGGACTAGTCTTCTACCATGCTATACCACACTTCTTACAAAATTATTCAAATTCCTTCTTGCAAAACTCTCCACCGTTATCTGTTCTCAGCACCTTTATCTTCTTCTCTGTCTGGTTTTCCACCAGAGCCTTAAATTCTTTAAACCTAACAAAGACTTCAGATTTATTCTTGAGGAAATATAAAAATGTACATCTACGTCTAACTTGATTCTCTACTTTGATGCCGACTTCTAGTACCTATGTTTATAGTCCCGCACCTTTGTCCGACTTTTCGGGTCACGAAGACTGTGCTTTGGTCGGTTAGTCAGATAATCGGCCCACCCATGTAGGGCTTCAGGAAACTGCCATTTAATCTTCCTGGGAAGGGTTCTCCATTAAGTTTGACTAGCTAGACCGCACCTCCATTTGTGACCTCTTTTACCACATATGGTCCCAACCAATGCATTCTAAATTTTCCAGGAAATTTTTCAAACTTTCTATCATACAACAACACTAAATCGTTTACCTTGAATGTGCACAACTTGATATGGCGACCATGTTAGGCTTTCTCGCACTATTTCTGTACCTGCTGATGGAATCCCACCAGAAACTATTCTTCCTCAAGTTCTTCCAATTGCGCGAGCTTCTCTTCCAAGGCTTCATGGTCTAACATGCCTGTAAGTGCTGCTATCCACAAAATGGGTACGATGCATTCCATTGGCATGATTATTTCCATGCCATAGACTAACCTGAAAGGTGTCTGACCTGTCAATTTTTTGCACGTCGTTCTATATGCCCATAATACGGTAGGTATGCGTAGGTCCTAGTCGTTTCACTGCGCGTTACATACTTTGGTTATGGTAGTCTCCGAAATTTTGTTAAATGCTTCTAATGTCCCATTAGCTTGTGGATGGTATGGTGTACTTTGTTGATGATACACCTGGAATTCCTCTGGGAGTGCACTGATGGATTCATTCAGGAAGTGCGTTCCATGGTCACTCATTAAAATTTTCGGGCAACCGAACCATGTCAACACATTGTCGGACAAAAATTTCACACTTGTAGCAGTCGTGCAGTCCTTAACTGGCTATGCTTCTTCCCATTGAGTTAGGTACTCTGTCACGGTGATGATGTAGTGCACACCCATCTTTCCCTGAGGTGTGATCAGTCCCATAAAGTCGATTGCCCATTTTTTGAATGGCTGTAGTGTCATCTGTGGATTGAGTGGCATCTCATCCCTTCGTGATGGTTTCCTAGTCCTTTGACATATGTCGCAGGCTCGACAGTGTGCTTTCAAATCTTGATGCAGGGTTGGCCACCATAGCCCAGTGCGAAGAATCTTCTGTGTAGTCGTGCATCCTGCATAATGTCCTCCTGCAGCCCCCCCCCATGTGCTTCCGCAAGGATCTATCCTTGTTCAAATTCAGGTACATATCTTCACAATATCTCATCATTTCCCATTTTGTAGAGGTGCCCCGCGATGACAAAAAGTTTTGCTGCGCGCACCACCAATTCCTTCTTCTACTGGACTGAATATTCCTTTGGTGTAGTCCCTGTGGTTAAAAATTGAATTATATCTTCGAAGTGACCATCCGCGACACGCACTGCAAAGAGTTGTGCATTCGGTAGTCCCTCCTCCAAATTTGTTGGCTCCTCGCCTGTCTCAATTCGTGATAAGTGATCTAGTCCCACATTTAGGCGTCCCGGCTTTACGATGACCTCAAAGTCATATTATTGAAATAGTAACAACCATCTACATATGCGCCCCCCCAACACAGGCTTGTTCACCAGGTATTTCAACACGGAATGATCGGTATACATCTTGAAGTGCCCTCCAAGTAAATAGTGTCGGTATTTATGGAGCTCATAGACCATTGCCAACCCTTCGCACTCAGTAGTAGAGTAGTTCTTTTCGGCTTTGGACAGTCGCCAACTCGCAAACGCGATCGGGTGATCCATGCCTTTCGCACCTTCCTGCATAAGTACAGCTCCCAGCACAATACACGACGCATCAACATGTACATGAAATTCTACATCCCATTTTGGGAAGACCAGGATGTGAGCAGATGCCATTTTCTCCTTGAGAACATCCAAAATTTTCCTACAATCATCATTCCAACAATATGTAGCATCCTTTTTCAATAGTTTTTCCATTGGTGTTGTTATTTGTGCATAGCTCTTGATAAACTTTCTATAGTAACCAGTGTGCCCCAAAGTAGCGCGTAGTTGTTTGACACTTCACGGCGCTTCCAGATTGAGAATAACAATAGTCTTCACAGGGTCCACCATCAGGCCTTGTTTGCAGACCACATGGCCAAGCAGGTTTCCAAAGGGGATGGGGAAGGTGCACTTGTTAAGATTCAGTGCAATCTGGTGTCATCAGCAAGTATCCAGCATCAAATGTAACCACGCTATATGGTGTTTAACTAACCCAAATATAGTCCAATCGTCCATATAAACCTCCAAGAACTTGTGGATGTATTCCTTGAACACGGCCACCACTATGCATGAAAATATTACTGGCACGTTCTTCAGTCCAAAGGGCATAATGGTGTATTGAAAGTAGACCCATTCAGTTGTGAAGGTTGTCTTGCTCCTATCTTCTGGCACGATCTTGATCTGATGGTATCCTAAGAAGCCATCCGTGAATGAGTAAGCTTCCTGACTGCCAACATTCTCCAATACTTCATCTGTGAATGGTGTCGGGAATGGATCGTGAACACAGGCATCGTTAAGCTTCCTGAGGTCTACACATATTCTAATTTCTCCCTTCTGTTTCTTCTCCTATACTACCATAGGACTCACCCATTCGGATTCTTCCACTGGTTCAATAATTCTGACTGTGAGCATTTTGTCTAATTCGTCACGAACCTTTTCTTTATACTTTGGATTTAACCGGTAAGGTCATTGCTTGACTAGCTTCACGTCCAGTTTCAAAGTGATCTTCATCATCCCTAAGTCGCCAATGATCCCCTTTAAGTCTGTGATTTTGGTCGGGAACAAATCTTGATATTCACGGAGTAACTTGGCGACCTTATCTATTGTAGCATCGTCCCAATAGTCCCCAAGCATCGCGTACTTCGGCTCCACGTCTGTGCCAATGTTTACCTGCTTTGTTTTTAGTGGTGCAGTGATGTCGAGATCCTCAATTGATGGTCCTCGAACCTCACGACAACCTTCAGTTTCTGGAATATTAATATTTTGGGGGTCTTCATCATCCTCCTCTACTTGCACATTATAACATTCTAGGGCACTTCTTAACTGGGTTGCCCATGCTGGTTGAACTACTTGCAGTGGTTCCTATGGTATTTTGAAGATGGCGACTTTTACTGCTTGCAGCGCATCGTCAACAGTATCCGACCATCGGTCTTCAAATGTGAATGTTAACAAAAATCCCTCGCACAAGACATCCCATTCACCCGTACCATGTTGGAGTTTTATCTCAGTATACCAATTCATGGGTATGACATCCAGGGTATGGTAGAATAAGTGTACCCATTCAGGCTGTGGTTCTTCCCCATAGGCCTTGGTCCATTTTGTAAGGTGCATGCACGGGTCATCTCGTCCATCGTATTTATCTTCTATCCATAGTTGCGGTTTCCCAAATCATAGGTGCATCACCCTTCTACATCCGCTCCAATTCTCAAAATTTCCTTGGTGTGTTCCCAACCAGTGCATAGGTGTTGCGTACAATGCCCTCTTCAATGCATCGAACCGCTATTGTTCCGGTACTACGCTTTCAAACTTGCTCAAGAATTCATCCATCATTGTCAATCCATCATATTTTGGCAGATCTCAGGTCTGTGTTGTTACGCAACGTAGTGATCTAAGCATCATGTAGCAATTCATTGTTGCCACTTTGTTCAACCAATTGTGCCAGCGATCATCTTCTTTGTCTAAATCTGAGGTGCAGGAACTTGTGTGCTCCCATGAGGTAGTTGGATTCACCCAATCCTGAACTCGCATAGTTATCTTGTAAATACAATCCAGCTCATTGTCGCTTCCATCATCACGCACAGGTTCAGTGTAGTGCGCTCCTTCGGCTGGGTCTAGCAGGACTACTACGCGTAGGGACTTTTTCTCGAATATCATCTTCCGCTTCTTCAGGTTGATGACTCCATTCACATCAGTGGCCTAGTATATTCCTAGCAACACGAGATAAGGATTGCTTTCATTGACAATATTTATTACTTCAAAGTTTGTCTGTGTGCTCGCGCCTTTGATATCAACTATTACCCCTTGCAACCTCCCCATGGGAAAAATATTATGTTGGTTCACAATTCGTAAATGAATAGGGAACCACTGTAATGCGGGCCTGCCCATACATTCCCATGTCTGCTTCGGTAATACATTTGCGTCCGAACCTAGGTCTAGGATTACCTGATCCATTTCATACTCGCCAATCTGTGCCGTCAATCTCATTTCCTTCCCAATGCGCAATGCGTGCTCTCCTAGTTTCCGGACTATGCACAGTTCCCTTGACCCTGCACACCTGGTGATCAACTCTTGTAGTCCCTTAACTACCTTATTGTCGTGTAGAAGTTTCATGCATGTCTCCAAAAAGGTAGTAAGCATAGAAGGATCCATCCCTGGCTCTGGTTGATCCTTGCTACCTGAAGTGGAGGCCTTCATGAAGTTCTTCTTAGCTTCCATGAACATCTCCTTTGTGTGTTCTACATCAAACTCAGGTTCCTTTGTAGGAACCTTGCAAACCCATGTATCTTCCTCAAGCTACTTCCCCTTATCCTCCCCTATGGTCAGATCGCTTCTGAGCATCGTGTTCACATTTGAGTCTTCTTCGCGTGGTTCAAACCTCGTCATTTGAATATTCTGTGTCAGAGGAGGCTAAAGTACCCCTTTCTCGTGCATCTGTGTGATCAACATAGGACAATCTACTACTTCATGATCGAACTGAGCAGAGTATGAAAAGGATATTATCATTAGGTTGGTACAATCGTAGGCATAGTGCCCTAGTCCTCCACAATTGTAACAAATTAACTGTTCGTGGCCTCTTCCTGGTCCCATTCCTCCTCGTCCTTGACCTTGCCCTCTAAATCGAGTGCACACCATCCTTGCCACTGGGTCGAGGGCTCGCATTTCTGTCTGCATCCGATAAGCTGCGGTCTAATCCATCATTAACTTGTAGTTGTGACAAGTACGCTCATCGTGGCCTACTGACCTGTAGAAATTACAAAACACTTGTTGGGGAGTCTGTGTATACTTCTACAACAAATGACAATTATTCATCGTGTGTTTTCCTCCTATCTGACAAATTGCGCACCCTAACACAAGTGTCGCACTCAACCCTTCTTGTGCCTCTGGTCTCAACGGCATTGGTCCCCCTCCTGCCAAGTAGTTCGTGAATACTAGACAATGATCCTTGTCATGGCCCTGGCCCTTGCATTTTATGCACCATACTTCCTCACGTGCCTCTGGCTGCGGTGCCCTATCCTACTTCAAGCTCTACATTTCCAGGCAGAGATTCTGTAGTTGCACGTGGATTTGTTGAACTCCCAAATCCAGATCTTGTATCAGTGTCTCATGCAACCTCATCACCATTTCCAATGCTTCAGCCTGGGTTGAAATTTTCTATTGTGACAGCGTCGTCCTCAGGTGCAGTGTCAGAGATTCCACAAACCATGCATGGTGGTGCACATCCGTTAGCAACATATTAGCGTCGCGGATTGTGCACATTATTCATTGATCTAGATCCCAGGTGGTCTCACTTGGAAGCATCTCAATCTCTTTAAACCCGATGATTGACTGTGTCTCTGATTTCGGTCAACTAAATTCTCTGTTCAATGCATTATGGATCTCTGCTATCCCTGCATTTGGGTGATCATTAGAGTGCTTGATATACCATGTCAATGCGCGATCCTACAGTATGCTCACCAATGTAGCCTTCTTAATGTTGTTGTTCATGACCCCTTGTGCTTCCCACACTGCTCTTACCATGAACCAGAACTAGTCTGGATCCTCATTCCCTACTCCTCTGAATATGAGTAGCTTGATCGTGCTCACCATGCTGAACTGTGTTGGGTCATGGAAAAGGTATGCATTTACTATTAAACTCATCATCCTTTTCCTTTATTCTTAACCTTTCTATATCTCAATGCGCTAATATATTAAGGAATTATGGTAAGAAATGAAGAAATTACCTGCAGTTATGACTTAGCTAATTATTACTTTCCTTTATGTAGGAAAACAACAAAAGGGACAAATGCTATTCCCTAAGAAGGAACAACAAGAATTGACAAGCTAAAGAAGGAACATGGTGGTTGCAGATATGGCCAAAAGCAAATCAAGAGGATATGCACAGGAAAGGAAATGATGTCTGAAGATTGAAAACTGTTGTGAATCCCTCAAGATCAAGAGATCCTGAGGGATCGCATTTAGCATTTAGCTTTTCACCCTTTCCTGAAGTAACTATGTAGTTTTTCGCTAGCGGCTAAGGGCCCGACCTCTAGTGGATTCAACTGATCTTCTTGTGTCATACATTTCTAATTCTCGCAAGTGTGATGTTTTGATAGTATTCTTGCTTTTTGTGATTTTATTGTTGCGATGTTTATTATTTTCCATTATTGACAGAATCTTTTTATTTTATAATTTGCAGGATTGTCATTGATTTAAGTTGCTTTCATTTTAGATCAAGTCTCTTAGATAAATATTCCTCTTTATGTAATCAACTGTAAAGAGTATTAACTATTGTTGTTGAAACTCTTAGATTGATATTCATTTGCTGTTTAAATTAATTATTGAGGATTGGGTTTGATTTAGATTGAATCAATTAAAGAGGGATGAGTTATCATTACTGTACTCTCAACCGATGTTGCTATTACTTTGATGAATGTAAGATTTTATTTAGTTAAAGGATTCATTTTTCTTTAATTGCAATTAAAATTTACTAGATGCATCCGTTTAATCTTGTATTTAAAATATCTATACTGCAATTTAGAAACATTACTCTCTGAGTAAATAGCAGCCACACACTGTGTACACTCTTGAAATAAGAATACTTGCTTGGATTGATAATTCATTTGAGGATAATTAAGAGTTTTAAAAGGCACCTTTTATCGAGCAACATTTTGGCGCCATTGCCGGGGAGAATGTAGCCATTTCTAAAGAGTAATGTACATTTGATGATTTCTGTTGAAGAAGAATTGGGTATTGAAACAGAAGGTAAGAACCTACGTACCGAGTAAGTAAAGTGCTTTCTCCTCCGCTTGCTTTTTAGCACAATTACAAAAATTTGAAGTAGGTATTTGCTGTGTGTCTATTGAGAAAGAACTGGGTATTAAAAATGAAAGGTAAGAACCTGCGTACGGAGCACGTCAAACACCTACTCGCCCACCTGCTTTCCAGTATAATTTTTAGGAACTTAGGGTAGAGATAAACATTTGAATTGTTTGCATGAATGACTAAGAACAAAAAACTTGAAAGCAATCGAATTCCACTACCCAAACCTAACAAATCTAAGGGACTAGTGACCCTTGCACAATCAACTTTCATAGACGACATTTTAAAGAAAGCCAAATCTCAGCCATCAGTAGGTCCTAGAAACGTTGCTTCCAGAAAACCTACTATCTCCCTTCAAGCCACAGGCTCACCATCTGTAACCTACGCTGAGGTCCACAGTAAAATATTAGGGATTGAGCAGAGTTTTCAATAAATTGAAAATTCACACCCAATTTCCTCACAAGAAGGGAATTCTTGTAATATTCATGAAGGAGGAGGAGAAACAGGGGAAACAGAGGAGCCAATATCCCCTTAGGTAGTAATTCAACAAGGAACACCCAGTATCCCAGACCGAGGGAGTGCTATTAAAATCATTCCCACACCTTCTAACCATCCTAGGAATAACTCTTTAGAGATCTCAAAAGGGTACCGACATATATTTGATCAAATCACCAATAACCCACAAGCACCCCAGACTTCCACATTGTAGTATCCCATTGTTGACACAACGGTCAATCCACCCATGAAAGCCATCCCTTTGCAAAATATTCCCACTTTTCATGGACTCACATCAAAGGATCCAGATGCATTTCTGTTTAAATTTGATGTATTATGTCAGGGCTATGATTATACCACCGACCCCAAAAAACAAAACTTGTTTCCTTCTACATTGAAAGGAGCAGCCTTGCATTGGTTTATGGGATTAGGTGGGGGTACAATAAATGATTGGGATCAAATGAAAACCGCTTTCCTTAAAAAATATCAGGACTATTGTAGATCTAGGGAATTGAAGGACGAAATATTCCAAATGGTAGCAAGACCCAGTGAAATGTTAGAAGAATATGTGGAACGCTTTCAATATAACCTCCAGTGGTCTCCCTATGCAACTTTTCCTTTGCCTGATAACGTGCTAAAAACTACACTGATTAAAGGGATGAAGGAACAATGGGTAGAGACATTAAATATTATGGGTAAAGGTGATATATCTCAAGAAGACTATGATGATATTATTAAATTGTGTATCAGGTGCTCAAGAGGCAGTATGAGATTGAAACCAACAGAATGCGACATGAACTCCCGGGACAACAAAATCTCTGGTGGAGGTATAACTCATGTAGAAATTGGCAACCTACTAGAGGATTTCAAAATAGATATCTTGGGAACTCTGACAATGCAATTAGACATTATGCAAGCCAAGAAAAAGTAGGCTGAAGCAGAACAAAACTTGGTGATATTCTGTCCTAGATGCAAGAAGAAGCATAGTAAAAAAGAGTGCCCGCTGAATATGGTGCAAACCTGTGCCATATGTACTAAAGATCATGCCACAGAAAGCTACCCATCACTCCCAGGGTTAAAAGTAGTCTATAAAGAGGCAGAGGAAGAAATAGAACCAATCTACCTACTAAATCAGCATCACCAATGGCAACCACGACAAACAAGTATGCCTACTGGTCCATCTTTCAACCCTCGCAATATAATTCGCAACAATACCCAGGAGCTATGTGGCAGAACCAGCCACCTTTTTCCAATTGGTCACAACAACCATTCTCTATGCCACCTTGGCCCAACCAATCAAATCAAAATAACAATTGGCCAAACTCCTCTTACTTCCCACTGTTATGGCAGAACAATGCATATCAATCTCAATGGTCACCCTCCACCTCACAGAACCAGAACTGGCAATCAGGCTGGCAAAGACCTATGAACTAGCTAGCAAGAACAATCCCCCTACCTCAACCCACACTACCAGCACCCTACACATTACAATAGAACCCTCATACCAACCTACAACCGCATCTCCCAACCCAACCCAACCCAAACCCCAACAACAGATCGGTTCAATCTATGTAAATTATTGAAGGACCAAAACCAGAAACCGAGTTGAGGGAGTGCAATGAGCTTCAATTAATGTCTAGGCAGATAATAGAATCATAGGGGGATAAAAATAAACAAATCTAGGATGTGTTACCTGTAGAACAAGCACCACAAGTGGAGAACATGGTTAAACAGAAAACTCACGATCAAGCAATCACCTCTTCTCCACCATTCCCAAAAAGATTAATCATACCCCACCTAATAAAATATCCCGATTTTGATCTTCTAAGAGAATTGAAAAATTTATGTGTAAAAATACCTCTCCTCCAAGCTAGTTAGGACATTCCAATTTATGCAAAAACTATTAAGGAATTGTGCACGAAAAATCCAAAGAGAAAATAAAAACAACACCAACTGTCCATGTAGTCGGTACCTTATCTGATTTACTATCAGGCAGAGAAACACCTGTAAAATATGAGGACCTAGGAAATCCTATAGTCATTGTGAAAATAAATGGATGCTCATTTCCCAATGCATTAGTTGATTTAGGGACAGCAATCAATATTCTTACAACAACAACTTGGCAAAAGCTTTGTTGTTGGGAAAAGTATCCAATACGGAATGACCCTATCCCACTCTAAGGGTGATAGTACCTCAGCAACAATCGAAGCAAAGCTATCTAAGATTTCTTCTTTATGAAAGTAAAATAGGGGAGAAAGAGATCCACTAACCGATGTCTTCCGCTAATGGTTGATCCAATCTTCTCTCCTTGCTGCTTGCTCCCAGCCCCTTGCTCTTTCACTGGCCCAGCTACACCAAGATCCTGCAAAATGGCAAGAGAGGGAAACTACAAGAAGCATACATTCATAATTGATTCAAGGATTAGAATAAATCAAATACACAAGCATGACAATACATCATTGAGACACATGCATATAGAAGAACCTCAAATGCTTTATTAATGGAAGAAGTAAAGTTCAGAAAGTGATACAACCATAAGAGGCCCAATCCAGCATCACCTTCCCAACAGAAATAAATCTCCCCTTAACCTCCTTCAAAGCAAATCACCCAATAGCTCTAAACTCAAACCAACAACACTTCCTTACATTCACAAGATTCCAGCCCCCATACACCTCATGAGAGAGCTCTATATATAGGAGTTTTGGAGAAAGGATGAGTCAGCTTGAGAGCTGACTAGTGTCCTCTCTCACTTCAGTTATTCTTCAGTTCTTGAGTCCACTTGGAGGTTCTTGCTTCCACTTGGAGATCTAGATCCTCTTACTCATCACCAGTCGAATTCCTTGATCCAAGTGTCATTTTGGAAGCTTCCTGGGCGTTGACACTTTGAAGAATGACTGTGCCACTTGTCCAACTACGCTCAGCGCAGGTGGCCTTCTTTGCAGTTGACATTCAGCGCAGGTACAGAGTGGAGCACTTGACATTCAGCGCAGATTCTCAGTGGAGCAGTTGACATGATCCATAATTGCCTTGTTTTTGAGTGTTTTCAGGTGGAGAACTGCTATTCAGTGTTGTGGTTTGCTGACCTTGTTCCTCTAGGGGTAGGAACAACATGTTTAGGGACTTTGGATCCCTTAGATTATGGAAATTTCATGCTTCATGTTGTAAGGCACAAAAATGTCTATAACAGTTGCCCCCTAAAGTATGAGGTCGTTTATCGGGTGAAATGCTTTATCAGGAGGATCCGAAGTTCATTCAATCGCTGAGAGATGACCTGTAATAAAATAAAATACAATACATTATTTTTCATTCTGCTTTCATGATCTAGCTGAGGCGGGCATTCCCATGCTCAGCTTTATAAATTCATTTTGGTACATAGAACAGACGATCGTCTGATGGTAGACTGATAATTCTCTGCTGAAATTATCATCCTTTGAGTACGATGATCATTTGCTGCAATGATGTACATGTCAAATGTCTTTATATTTCCTGAATATATATCGCAGCCCGGATGGATGAAACTAGATCCGGGGTCTTCAAACTCGTTCGATCTTCGCTCTAAGTACAAGTCGATCCATGTGAGAATTGCGCTGAAGTCGAACATGGAAAGACATCGCTTGATTACCGGTCAATGATGTAAACCGTTAACAAGCGCGAGAGGAATCACCGATAATGATAATGACCCTCAAGGTACTGCAGTACAATTCACGTGGTGTGAATAAAGGACTTGGTGTCGAACACCACGTAAAATCTTTCGGTCGAAGGTCATTGATGTATACCTGTCGCCGGAAGTGAGAAACTTGCCATTGAGGCATGCAAGCTTCAAAGTACTGGGGGTTTTGTTCCTAGATCAACTCCTTGGATAATGAGCTGAAGTCGACAAGAAGTGATCCGTCAAAGGAGGGCCTTAATGAATCCCACATCAGTGACACGGAACGAAGCTAATGATTTTAGTGGAGGTGAAAACAATCTGTGACATATGATTCAGGGAGGCGGTCATGGATGGATGAAGGATAATGTATGGCAGTGGATGGGACACGGTTGACTCTTTCTGAACAACATCTCTTGAACATATAATGACACTGATGCGATGGATCGGTAGCATTACCCCAAATGGATGGTTTGGCGAGACCATGGTGATGAGACCGGTGAATGAAACAACCCAACCCGATGTGGTACAGAGGAAAAGTGTCATGTTCAAGAGCAACTTGCTACCATTAAAGCTTTGAGGTTCTCCCAATTTTTCCCCAGTCATTTCTGACCAGTACCTCTTTATTTTTGTCAAGCTTGAGGAGGATAACATATGCTTGTTCTATAACCTGCCCTTCGGGCAAGCCCATCGCTATGTTTTAACGAGCCTAGAGATAGGGAAACTCGTTCTCGTCTAAAGACAAGTTTGTCGCTATTTAATCATTTTAACGAGTCTAACGACAAATAAAACTCGGTCCTTTTCATTTTTAGAGAGTCTGAAAAGGTACAGAAAGTTAACTCCAAAATTCCTTTTTCGTCATCTAATCCCTTAAGTCCGAAAAAGTGTAAAACAATACAGAAGGGATAAGTTTTCGATAACTTTAACGAGCCGAATAAAACAAGTGCTCGACCTTTTTGTGCAATAATCCCTCAGGTCCAAAAAGATTAAAATCTAGAGGAGGGATAGCTCTTCCGGTCACTTTAACGAGCTGGAAGGCCAAAACTCGGCAAACTTTTCATATTTTACGAGTCAGATGAAAAGAGATTAAAGAAGACTCGTCTTTTGAGGAACGAGTGATAAACAGGGATAGCAACTGATTCCAGGTACAGGTTGGAATTTTCCAATCACGGCAGTGTCACGAGGATGGCTAGGTGAAATCACTCTTCGCAGCTGTTCCTCAAAATGGGTAAACAATCATATGGAGGTGAACGATCGGCCAAATGACGGTGGAGGTGGCAGGTGCAAACACGACCAAGGCTTTTTATGGCTGATAAATTTACGATCACAGAGGTTATTCACCGGAAATAGGTTCATTTTTTATTTAAAAATGAGCTTAAACTCTGGGGGAAACATTGCTCACTGCTTTTATTTATTTTTTAACGAGCATGAAGACCGCGTTAAAACTGCTCGGATCTTGCGTTTATTTTTTAACGAGCATGAACTTTATGCTAAAACCGCTCGATATACCAGTCATAAGATAAGAAATGTCCCCTGTGAGATCTCTATTTTTTAAGGAGTTTCATCTTCACTAAGCTTTACTCCATATCCTTTCTTTATGCAAGTTCGGAAACGACTAATCCAAAAAACAGATAAATAACTGCTCTTCGCTTGCACTCCAAAAAGTTTGCATGCCCCCAAGTATAAAATACAATTTCAAGGCTGCCCCTCCTCCTTCCCACCTCTGTTTTTCTTTGGGTGTTCACAGCTACTTGTCGTCTTTCCAGTCTAATGTTAACGATACTTGTCTTCTTGTTATTTTTAACGGGTCTTACGTGATACTTGTCTTCTCGTCAGCCCAATTTTTAACAGATCTTTTGCAAGATCACAAGAGAACAGCTACTTGCGACAAGAGAGAAACTACTTGCGACAAGAGAAGAACACTACTCAAAGACAAAACATTTGTGTTATTGAGGGAGGCTTGCCTCTTTCTGGTTACCCAAAGATTGTTTCGTTAACTTCTTCAAACAAAAACATTTCCTCGGCACTGTCTACCGAAATAGACAAGGGTGAATGACTCTTGTCAAACACGTAACTTTGACAAAAGAATCCTATTCCAGAACAACCCCTCTTCCTCTATGGACGGGGTACGGACTAGTCATATTCTCTCGTGGAAATTCTATCTTATACCCAAGGTTTTCTCTGCCCAAAGCAGACCAGGATGCATGCCCCCTGGGTTCCAGTCCTATCTTTCTGAATCACTCGCACTCATCGGGAAGAAGGACTGGGGGTGGAGACATTTCTTGATTGAATAGGCCATTCAGGGTTGGTATGTGACTATTTGTGATGCGTGATCCCGGAAATGAAAGTTGGTCTACGAGCTTGACCATTCTTCCTTCGTGTGGAAAACACATTACTCTAAAGAGTGAGGAGACTATTGCTCCCATGCAATATATATAGTCTCGTCCAAGGAGTAGGTTATAATCCAAGGGTCCTTGAACGACCATCACGTTCATTTGAACGGTCTTTCCTTTCAATGTTATAGGCACATTGGGGAGGATCCGTAATGGTCGACTGGTTCCTTTATCGAAACCCGAGAGATTTCTTATCTCAGGCAAAAGTGTCGGGGAACCCAGTGCTTTCCAAGCAATAGAGGAAAGGATACTCACAGATGCCCCTTCATTAATGATAGTGCCAGCCATTACCATTCTGTATATTTGGACTATGATTCTGAATGGTATACTGGCTAGCAACCGGGGTCTGCCTAGTTGATTCCAATCAAAGGATACAACCAGGTTGCTTGGTGGTGGGACCGAATATACGGCCGGATATGACCCTGACGATGTTCCTTCCTGCGATAAAGGAATGGGCGCATTGCCCTGATGCTCATCAGAGTCTGTGTTGATGAAAATAATCTGGATGGTGTCATCCTTATTCTCTTCAGTGAGGGTGTCATTTGAAGATGAGTCTTCAGTGACGGTGTCATTTGAAGATGAAACTTCTGAAGGGAGAACCGGGTCAACTGCCGTTTCGACCTTTGGACTTTCGTCCGGTCTGGATTCAGTAGGTTCATTTTCAATGACTGACGCTTCAGCCGACCACTTGAGCGGGCCAGCTGTATTCTCAACCAACAAAGGACTTGGCACGAGTTTTTTGTATCCAGGAGGAAGTCTCAACGGTGAAACCGGACGATCTTCCAAAACTCTCTTCGCTTCGTCTAAGAAGGGACAACGGTGGATGGCGTGATCGCCCTCACACAGTCTGCAGGGGGATCTTACTTCCCCTCTTTGTCTTGAACCTTCACTTTCGCTGGTTGACGGTAAGCATTCAACATGGCTATCAGAGGTTGATGCTCCCGAATTGTGCAAACGAGGGGACCAGTCCCTTAGTATCCGGGGAATACAGGGACAATCTCTATGGAAGTGGTCTCCTCTACATATGACACATGGCGATTTAGGCCCGGTCTGTGCTGTGTGTGGATTTTTGTCAGATGTCTTTTGCTTGCCCCCAGTCGCCTTAGGCTCCTTCTTCTTCTTCTCTCTCTTCTTCTTCTCCTTCTTCTCCATGGGAGCTTGGCTTTTGCCGGCTCTACCTTGCGAAGACGAGGGATTGGAGGAAGAGTTATAGGAAGTAGAAGGCTGGTGGGCAGCTCTAGACTGATCTAACTGTTGACTCGACTGTTCAGGAACCATGGTGTTCTGAACTACATTGGTTGAGAATAGCCAAATTGGCAGGCCAATTGTCAGTCCTGGAAGCGACAATGTGGCCATGTGGGGCGCACCAACTTCTCCCCAAGAGGAGAAAAGGCTAGGATTTCCATCATGGGGAATTCCTTGGTTGGGGCGTTCCATGTTTTCGACCTACAGATCAATGCAGGAATAGGAGGTGATTATGTTCCATTTAAAATAAATTTTATAACGATGCTTTAGACACAACTTGCTTTTTCACTTTTTAAGAGTCGAGAAAAAGCTAAAGATGACTCTAGTCTCCTTCGATGTTTTAACGAGCCCGAAGTAACAAATGCTCGGATGGACTTTTTCAGTTATAGAGTTTGAAAAAGGCCAAAAGAAACTGCTCTGGAGATCTAGGCAGAGGGTGTGCCAAACCTTTCGCAAAACCACAGAATACGTTTTACGGTACGGGTGGTCGATCTTCGTGAATGCTGTGTTCACTGCATTGCGATCAGTAGGGCGGCCGACACGGTTTCCTATGGATAAAGGCTTTGTTCCTATAGGGGTCTCCCAATATATACGCGACGATACGTGGGAGCACAAGTCCGTATTGATACTTATCGCTTCACCGTGGAGGAATCACCCAACCACTCAACGCTAAGATATCACGTTTAACGACGCCGGAACACGTCTCTAGCTTAGACCTCTATGTGTTTGCGTTATGTTTCAAAGCGTTGTTATGTAAATTCAATTCATTTTAAGTTGATCTTGTTTAGCAGTTTGCCTTTATGGATCACCACGAGATGTATAATACAACTTCCTAAATGCAGTCTAAGATGATAAGCAAGCTTTTCAATCTTTCAACTTTGAAAATCTTAACTACTGAGGGAAAAGAAAGACATCATCTTTTCACACAGATCATAGAGCACACACTAATGCACTTTTCCCTAAATCAACATACAAATTATCAAAATGCACATGCACAATGCAGGTATTTCTTTTCTCTTTCTTAATGTTGATGTATTACAAAAAGAAAGTTGTTGTATAATTTTGAATTCAATTTCAAGTGAAAGCAAACAAGCTTTGTCCAAAATCAAAAGACACCTTAAGATTTACTTGTTTCAACACTAGAAATACATAAATTCAAACCATATGACAAAAGCAAAAGCTCAATCAGCTATGAACAGCAAACAAACTAACTCTTAAGATCAATACGACACTTATCACAGGTCTAGATCTAAGAGGCCACAGCAAGACTAGTTCAATTTTCGTTATGGGAAACTGCAAATGATATAAGAAATACAAAGAACAAATACAGTTTCTTTATACAACCGAGGCGGAATAGTGGCAAGGAAAGGTGGTTTCAATAGGTACATTGACTAATAACAGGCTGCAAAAACAAGGATGAAAACAGGGCAATAAACAGCAGGGAACCCCAGTTGCACAAGGCAAAACTGGTTCAGCGCAGGTAGTACACTGTCAGTTTGACATTCAGCGCAGGTAGCCCCTTCGGGACCTGCGATGAAATGCAGACTGCCTTCACAGTGCCTGCAATGAAGAGAGAAACTCTCGTTTCTCTTGGTTTCCGGGTCACAGATTGCTCAAAAATTCACAGTTTTTGGCCAAATCAAAAGCTATCTATCAAGTACACACTAAAGGGTAATTAGGAAGATGAAAAGCTATCACTAAGCACTGTTCAGAGTCCTTGTGGATCAGGTCTTCAAATCATAAACATGCCCAAAATCTGAGCTAGAGTAGCTGCCCTCTACTTTGCATTTGAAAGATCCAAATGCAGTTCGATTCGGTACTCCCTGTGTTTATGAAATGAATAGCAAAAACACAAACAACCAACAAGATACGATCCCCAGTGGAATCGCCAATTTGTTGTTGGGAAAAGTATCCAATACAGAATGACCCTATCCCACTCTAAGGGTGATAGTACCTCAGCAACAATCGAAGCAAAGCTATCTAAGTTTTCTTCTTTATGAAAGTAAAATAGGGGAGAAAGAGATCCACTAACCGATGTCTTCTGCTAATGGTTGATCCAATCTTCTCTCCTTGTTGCTTGCTCCCAGCTCCTTGCTCTTTCACTGGCCCAGCTACACCAAGATCCTGCAAAATGGCAAGAGAGGGAAACTACAAGAAGCATACATTCATAATTGATTCAAGGATTAGAATAAATCAAATACACAAGCATGACAATAAATCATTGAGACACATGCATATAGAAGAACCTCAAATGCTTTATTAATGGAAGAAGTAAAGTTCAGAAAGTGATACAACCATAAGAGGCCCAATCCAGCATCACCTTCCCAGCAGAAAGAAATCTCCCCTTAACCTCCTTCAAAGCAAATCACCCAATAGCTCTAAACTCAAACCAACAGCACTTCCTTACATTCACAAGATTCCAGCCCCCATAGACCTCATGAGAGAGCTCTATATATAGGAGTTTTGGAGAAAGGATGAGTCAGCTTGAGAGCTGACTAGTGTCCTCTCTCACTTCAGTTATTCTTCAGTTCTTGAGTCCACTTGGAGGTCTTGCTTCCACTTGGAGATCTAGATCCTCTTACTCATCACCAGTCGAATTCCTTGATCCAAGTGTCATTTTGGAAGCTTCCTGGGCGTTGACACTTTCAAGAATGACTGTGCCACTTGTCCAACTACGCTCAGCGCAGGTGGCCTTCTTTGCAGTTGACATTCAATGCAGGTACAGAGTGGAGCACTTGACATTCAGCGCATATGCTCAGTGGAGCAGTTGACATGATCCAGAATTGCCTTGTTTTTGAGTGTTTTCAGGTGGAGAACTGCTATTCAGTGCTGTGGTTTGCTGACCTTGTTCCTCTAGGGGTAGGAACAACATGTTTAGGGACTTTGGATCCCTTAGATTATGGACATTTCATGCTTCATGCTGTAAGGCACAAAAATGTCTATAACAAGCTTGGCATTACATCCTTGGACCCAAACATGACCTTGTTGGAACTGGCTGACAGATCGATAGTCAAACCAAAAGGCACATTACAAGATGTAATGGTGCCTGTAGACTCCTGGGAATATCCTGCAGATTTTCTGATCATCAATCCTAGAAACTGACTCGATGGACATCCCCTAATTCTAGGTAGACCTTGGCTAGCAACTGCAGATGCTTACATAAGCTGTCGAACAGGCAGCATGACTATAGCAAGAGGAAGCAATGTGAAGAATTTAGCCTTATATCCTCCAACTCAGCCAAGTTTAACAATAATCAAAACTAGAAAACAACATGTATCATATCTAACTGAAAAAATTAGATCACCGCTAACTATAGAAGATGCTCTCGAATTCAGGATCAAACAAAAGATGACATCATTAACACTTACAGTAACCAACCAGATGCCATATCCCATCTAAAATGTCACATGATCAAAGCAGCCCTCGATAATGAAATAAAAGAAGATCCCTTAAAAGAGATTAACGACCAGTAAATACCAACAACTTCTGTTTATAACAGCAAAACCGTAGAAATTGAACCAGGAAAAACTTTAAATATTAACAAAAACCTGACTGTTGACCAGGAGTAGAAGCTTGTTCAACTTCTTAGAAAATATAAAGAGGCCTTTGCATGGGATTACCCAGACATGAAAGGGATTGATCCCCAACTATGCATGCACCACATCTATACAGAGAAAGATGTTAGGCCCATTTGACAACCTCAACGGAGGTTAAACCCTCACCTTCAAGACATTGTTAAAGTTGAACTACAAAAATTGTTAGATGTAAATTTCATCTACCCTATATCTAACAGCAAATGGGTCTCTCCTTTAGTAGTGGTGCCAAAAAAGAATGGAAAGTGGCGTATATGTGTTGACTATAGAGAGCTTAATAAAGCAACCCAAAAATACCATTTTCCCCTTCCGTTCACTGACCAGGTCTTGGACACATTGGTAGGAAAAAAAATATTTTCTTTCCTAGACGGCTTTACTGGCTACAATCAAATTCAAATAGCCCCTAAAGACTAGGATAAGACTACCTTTACCTGCCCTTGGGAAACATTTTCTTACAAGGTCTTACCTTTTGGGTTGTGCAATGCACCTACAACATTCCATAGGGCTATACTCAGCATTTTTTCAGATCTGATAAATGAAGGGCTCGAGGTGTACATGGATGAATTTACACCTTATGGAGATGACTTCGAGCCAACATTACAAACATTAGATAAAGTTCTATAAAGATGCATTGCTACCAGGTTCTGTTTAAGCCATGAAATATGCCACATGATGATGACCTAGGGCCTCATCTTGGGTCACTATATCTCAGCAGCTGGAATCCAGGTAGATCCAACAAAAATTCAGATAATTCTCTTAATACCCACCCCTTCCACACAGACTGACGTACACAGTTTCTTGGGATTTTCTAGCTATATAGAAGATTTATAAAGAATTTTTCTCAAATTGCTGCACCATTATATGCATTAACAGGAAATATCGATTTCATTTGGACTAACAAATGTCACATTGCTTTTGAAGATTTAAAAAGGCTTGTATCAATATCCCTCGTATTATGGGGCCCAAACTGGGATTTACCGTTCAAGATTTCATCCGATGCTTCAGACATAGCCATTGGAGCAGTTCTTGGCCAGGAGCAAGATAAGAAGCCATATGCAATATACTATATCAACAAAAATCTATCTCCTGCTGAATTAAATTATACTGTGACTGAAAAAGAATTTTTTCCTATAATCTATGCTATCAATAAATTCAAACATTATATAATAGGATATTGTGTGGTTTTGTATACTGATCACTCTTCTATTAAATATCTAGCTAATAAACCTGTTACAAATGGAAGAGTGACAATATGGTTGATCCTTTTGTAGGAATTCGACTTAACTATCAAAGATCAGACAGGAAAAGAAAATCCAGTAGTAGGCTTCCTTTCACAAATGCCAAAGACAGGTGACTCAGCAGCAGTAGAAGACCAGTTCCCTAATGAACACTTATTTGCTATCACCGTGAAAATACCACGGTACGTGGATGTCGCAAATTACCTAGCAGTGGGAAAATCACCTAAGCACCTAACGCCTAATGAAAGAAAACAAATAGTACAACGTAGCACTCGGTTCTCCTAGATCGATAGATATTTATTTCATACAGGGGCTGATATGCACATTCAAAGATGTGTCAGGGAAGATAAAGTTTTCGACATCCTAAAAGCTTGCCATGATGGGCCTTGTGGTGGTCATTTTGTAGACCACAGGACTGGTCACAAAGTCTTACAAACAGGCTATTATTGGCCCACCATTTTTAAATACACCAAGAAGTTCGTCTAGGCATGCAATAGTTGCCAAAGAATGGGATGCCTTGGGCAGTCTGATGAGATGCCCCTGCATCCGCAATTAGTCATTGAACCTTTTGAAGAATTGGAATTAGATTTCATTGGTCCAATAAACCCATCATCTAATCAAAAGACATACATACTAGTCACAACAGAATATGTGACTAAATGGGTGGAGGCAGAAGTATTACCTAGCGAAACAGAGGACTAGGTAGTCCACTTTATTTTCCAAATATTCATGTGATATGTCTTTCCTAGAGAAATAATTACGGATGGAGGGCCACAATTTATATGCCATAAAATTACTGCAACATTAAAGAATCATCATACCATGCACAGAATCATAACTCCATACCACCCACAGGAAAATGGCCAGGTAGAAAGCACCAATAAAGTAATCGAGGCAATACTCATAAAGACAATTACATCACGTAGACGTGACTGGGCCATTTGATTTCTAGAAGCCCTGTTGGCATACCGCATGACATGGAGAAATAGCACGGGATATTCCCCATATCAGATAGTGTTTGGCAAAGAACCTATCTTCCCAATCGAATTTGAAATCCAGACATTGAGGATAGCTCAGGAGGTAGGCTTGGACTTAAATGAAGCACAGATTAATAGGCTACATCAAATCAATGAATTGGATGAAATTTGGCTATCAGCTCTTCAGCACACTACATTGATCCAACAACAAAGAGAGAAATGGCATGATTCCCTTATCAAGAAGAAGATCTTCCACGAAGGAGATTGGGCACTCCTGTATGATTCTAGGTTCCAGGATTTCCTAGGAAAACTCCAGACCAGATGGTTAGGGCCTTATGAGATACAAGAGGTGCATGATAATGGCACCCTCACATTAGCCACCATTGATGGGTTTGGCTACTATTTTAAAGTGAATGGACATCGAGTACGACTTTATCACAAACCGCTTACCAGGGAGTCCTTTTGCCAACAATTATGGGAAGATTCCACCATACAAATTCATGCTGAGGAGGGCAACCAGTCCACAACATTGGCCTAGTGGAGAATTTATTTGTTTTTGAAATTTGTACATAAATTCTCCTTTCTATTTGATTGAATTTGCTTGTATAAATTATATATAAGTTCTTTTTTTCCCTTTGTTGTTCCCTCTAAGGAACAACTATTGTTCCCTCTAAGGAACAACTATTGTCCCTTCTAAAGAACAACAATGTTTGTGCAGATTTTTCTTGTTGTTCCCTTCAAGGAACAGTTGTTGTTCCCTCCAAGGAACAACCACTGTTCCCTCTAAGGAACAACAATTTTGTGAGCAATTTTTCACTTCTTTGTTTTCGTGTTGTTCCCTTTAAGGAATAGTTGTTGCTCCCCTAAAGATCAATTGTTGCTCCTTTTAAGGAACAATAGTTTCGCGTGTATTTGTTTTCGTGCTACTCCCTCTAAGGAACAGCCATTTCGTATGGTTTTTTTTTCCCACTATTCCCTTTAAGGAACAATTGTTGTTCCCTTTAAGGAACAACTGTTGCTCTCTAAGGAACAACTGTTGTTCCCTCTAAGGAACAATCATTTCGTATGGAATTGTTTTTCCACAATTCCCTTTAAGGAATAGTTGTTATTCCCTCTAAGGAACAGCTACCATTACCTCTAAGGAATAGTTGTTGTTCCCTTTAAGGAACAACGATTCTATGTGTTGTTGTTTTCTTATTGTTCCCTCTAAGGAACAGCTGTTGTTCCCTCTAAGGAACAACAATTTCATGTCTAATTTTTTCTTTCTTTTTGTTGTTCCTTAGAAGGAATAGCTGGTGTTCACTCTAAGGAGCAGTTTTTTTCCCTCTAAGGAACAGCTGCCATTCCCTCTATGGAACAACCATTTTTTCTGGCATGTATTTACTTTGTTTTTCCCTCTAATGAACAACATTTTTGGTGTGCAGTTTTTCTTCTTGTTGTTCCCTCTAAGGAACAATGATTTTTTCTGGCATGTATTTCCTTTGTTTTTCCCTCTAATGAACAGAATTTTTGGTGTGCAGTTTTTCTTCTTGTTGTCCCCTCTGAGGAACAGTAGTTTCGGTGTGCAGTTTTTCTTCTCGTTGTTCCATTTAAGGAACAACTATTGTTCCCTATAAGGAACAACACTTTCATGTATATATCCTTTTGTTGTTCCCTACAAGGAACAACACCATCTATGTGTATTTTTCATTTGTTGTTCCTTACAGGGAACAGTTGTTGTTCCCTCTAAGGAACAACACCTTTTTGTGTGTTTTTTCTTGTTGTTCCCTATAAGGAACAACACTCTTCAGGTGAGGTTTTATTTTGATGTTTCCTTTAGGAAATAAGCACTTTGTGAATATCATCCCTTTCCTTTGCTCACTCTTTATGATCCTCTATAGGGCAAGTATACAAATATATATGTAAGGATACAAAATTTGAAGTTTACTGGAACAAGAAAATCAAATATTATCATCTTTAATGAGATTGCTTTGTATTGATTGAAAAAGGAAGGACACAACCATCTATATCACTTCACTGTCCTTATTTTCACTATAAATCGAATTGATTGATTATTTGTACCATGCTAGTTCTTCCCTAACCCCTATAATTCTCTTTATTCTTTATCATCAAATAAGGTTAAGGGCACACTTTTTTTCTATTGATATGTTCAGACTTATTCCACCATCCCTACTCTTAAGGAGTGTTGAGCCACCCTCTATATATAAATAGGAAGTGTTGTCTAAAAACAAAAAAAAACAAAATACATATGTTTACTAACAATTCTATGATTTTTCAGATGGAGGATAGGGGTGTCATCATGAGCCATCCTACCATGATCATGAGGAAGCAGTGAAGTGGCATTCCCACTAATGCCACCTCACCAGGGATATGATCCAATGGATGCATAAGAAAAATAAAATCCTTGGAACAGGAGGTCTCATCACGAGCCGACCTACCCACCTTTCGCTCCTTCCCAGTGAATGGAATTGTATTCATCTGGTTACCAAGTCAGTACATTGGTCTCTACTCTGACATCATAATGCACTTTCCTAATTATACATAGAGGATCATGGTTCCAGAAGGTGAAAAAGCAACTCTGTTGAGGTTATAAACACCTGCGGGCAACAGAAGCACTGCTGATGGTATTGGAGTCTTATTTTTAACATCAATAGTTATTATAACTCCCTTTTCTTATTTTTTTTACCATTACTATAGAGAAATTATGTTCCTAATCTATTTTTGAACCTTTATGCATGCGATATCTTTTAAAAATCAATCATAGTCGTTTAAGTGGAATGATGATGGAAAGGTATCTTTCCTGTGTCAGATGTCCTTTTTCTTTTTTGAATCACCTCATGACATCTCCACACTTATTGATACTTTTTGTTATAGGCATTGATTTCAACACTCCAATATATTTTGCAATCCTATCATTAATATGCATACCTTGCCAATTTTATCACCCCTGTACTTCGTTGCCAGCACATCATTCCTTCACTCATTCAGTCGAAGGCGACCTATCATTTCAAAGGGGGGAGGAGCAACCTCGAATGTATTTATGTATGCGTTCTAGTCCTTTATTCGATTGTGCAGGGCAATACAACATCCCATAATTACGAAGTATGTGGAACAATATCAAGTCCTAGTTAACGGTATTTATGCCTGTAAAGTATCATCCGAAATAACCATTATAACAACTTGTTGTTCCGTCACTCAGCTCTATCTATTGTTGCGATATATCTACTACACTAACTGTTTGTTGAATCCAGGTAGTATGGGAGGAAGAATGGTACGCAGGGATCCGCTAATACTAGTTGTTTTTGATGCAGCCAAAGAAATTCTAGCTCGAGCTGGGTGGATAACATATTTCACATGATTTCAGCAACCCAACGAAGCATTGCTATTGAATTCCTACAAAATTTATAGAATGGGAAATCTATGATAAGAGGGAGGCAAATCACAATGTCAAATGCGATGATAGCTGAAGTGTCTGGATTACCAGCAAAAGAACCTGTATGGGCTAATAAAATATTAAAGTTGTAGGATGCTATTGCAGTCTTCAAGGACGAGGGACAGGACCTGATCATCAAAGGCAAAGGAGTTCGACCATCATCCCTGGGAGAACCATGGGGAGAACTAGCTAGAGTCATCCAGAACTACATCACATGTGATGGGTGAAAACACGTGGTAAGGCCGCATCAACTTAAACTCCTAGTAGTTCTGAAACAAAAATTCTCTGTGAATTTTCCTGCATATTTGAATTTTCTGTTGCATGACACTGCTCGAAGCATGAAAAAATCCCAACATATAGAAACCGTCGTGAGCCACCACTGCTTGATTAGGCTGATAGTGAGTTACAACCTCACCCAGTAGCAATCAAGTTGGGAGGAATTAGTATTTTCCATTGAAGGGGGCCTAGCTCTACCTACGCCTAACCCTATTCCGAAAAGGAAGAGGACTACCCTTACAGCAAACACTCCCAAAAAGCACAGACATTCTGCTTGCCTGAGGATAGACTTAGGAGCAACTGAAAACCCCCAGGGCAGTATCAACTAGCACATAGAATTATCTAGCCTGGGAAGTGAACAAAAATTGCAGATAGAAGGCCAGGATAACCCTGAGTCGGACCATGGGGAAGAATCAAGGCATTCTGGAGAAGAGGAAAGCAATGAATCAGAACTCCCCTCAACATCAAGTCCCCCAGGTGATTTACTGCATGAAATTGAATTGGCCCAGATTTTGGCCAATATGAATGAGTTCATACAACCCGAAATCCTGCTCAATTTGAACATTGGAGCAACCCAATCTGCAATGAACTCTGGCCACGATAGAATTATATCAGAAAACATAAGCTACGAAGCAGAAACAAGGGTAGAGGCCACTCAAGAAGAGGTGAACCAACTTGGTGATATGCCTCTAGAAGAACCCAGTCAGGTAGGCCTAAATACAGAGAATGTAGGCCAAACAGGAGAAATAGAAACAAACCAGGGAGATGACTACCAATCTGGGGACACAGTTCTTGTAGAACAAAGCCAAGATGAGCAACCGAGCTCGTTAGGAGCAGAGATGATTAGCAGAACAATTTTTCCTCCTAAAAATAAGAAAAACAAAATTAAGAAGCTTAGGAAGGAACAACAGAGGCTGCGGAAAATAGTAAAAAGGCTTAGGCGAAAGATAAGAAAATTAGCAGTGGGGAAGGTTCCAGATAAAACCCCAGAAACAATAAATGCAGTCGTTCAAACTGAATTACATGAAATAAAAGCTACGGGGACTCAAACTGAGCCCTTACTCACTAAGCTTGTTAAGGAACAACATGCAATTTTTGCAGAAGCAACTACCCAAATAGAGGCTATACCTTCTCATGACTTAGCTATTCAGACAGAGACGGTACCCTCCTATAGCACGGATACCTAGATAGAGGCTTGGGCCTCCTACAGCAAAGAAACACAAACAATAGGCATCCGTTCTCATAGCAGGAGTACACAGACAAATACCCAAGCCAAAGATATCATGACGAGCAGCGACCCCAGCATAGTGAAACTTCAAGAAGATTTAGCTCAGGCTCGGCTTACCATAGAATGGCTTGAGCTGGAAACTGTCTCCCAACAAAAATACCAAGAATTACAAAGGCAACTTCAAGACATAAATACATCAGAAAGTGAGACCTTCGATAAATACCGAAAGGAAGAGGAAAGAATTGAGAAAATGAAGCTCAGATTAGAGAAGGTCATGAGTCAAATGGATACTATTTGCTCATTGTACACTGATGTCTTGGCATGTAGATCCCTTGCCAATAATTATGCCTTATTTTTGCTAGAAAGATACATGTAGCTGAAAATCAAAGCCGTCAGGGCCGGAAATCCGATCGAATTAAAAACAACTAAGGATTTCATAAACTATTGCAAACAACATGGGTTAAAAGTTCAGAGATTGTTGTCTGAATTTTAATTACATTGTTTTGTATTAGAGGAAGAAAATGAAAAGAACCCTAGTCCTTTTGTGGGGGATGTGCAATTCCAAGGTTTTATTTCATTTGTTGTTAATCAACTAAAATGGTTCAAGGCTCATAACATGTTCCAGAAGCAGGAAAATGGACTAGACCTTTGGGTCAGAGGTGAACCAAAACAACCGTTACAAATGCTGGCCAATCACAAAATTTTGATGAAAAGGGAAGGAGTAATCAAAATTATGGGGCCTATTCATGAAGAAATTATCGAGAAGGGAGTAGAATACTTCCTCTCCATTTAGGAAATATCCTTGGCCATAGCCAAGTTCAGGTGGACAATTTCTAATAGCAATGTATAGAATAGAGAGCCATTCAATTATAAAAATTATAAATTGGCTACAGAATGCTTTGTCACTTATAGCAATCTCATCCTAAGAGAAGGCCCTTATTGGCTAGGTTGCCGGTTCCACAACTGTATTATTTGGTATCCTGTTGAAGGGTATCGGGCTATATATAAACTGACTGAAGGATAGACAGGGAACATCTTTGAGCTCTTGGCCAAGAATCATGGCTTCAGACCATTTTATGACATTCCTTCTCCAACTTATTCCTTGACTACTCTGCATATGAACTACATGGTTTTCATGAGGACATCAAAAATGATAAGCAGGGGAGTATGTTGGGTCATGGAAAAGGTATGCATTTACTATTAAACTCATTTTCCTTTATTCTTAACCTTTCTATATCTCAATGCACTAATATATTAAGGAATTATGGTAAGAAATGAAGAAATTACTTGTAGTTATGACTTAGCTAATTATTACTTTCCTTTATGCAGGAAAACAACAAAAGGGACAAATGTTGTTCCCTAAGAAGGAACAACAAGAATCGGCAAGCTAAAGAAGGAACGTGGTGGTTGCAGATACGGCCAAAAGAAAATCAGTAGAATCAGCGTAGGAAAGGAAACGATGTCTGAAGATGGAAAACTATTGTGAATCCCTCAGGATCGAGAGATCCTGAGGGATCGCATTTAGCATTTATCTTTTCACCCTTTCCTATTATAAAAGGAGACATTTTGTAAGAAGAAAGGGAGGAGGAATTTCTACATTATTGTAATTGTAATTGTAATCACAGACTCTCGCTGTCAAGAAGAACATGAATATATTGTAATGCTTGTTCAGTTTGATGATTAATATGTAAGTAAAGTTGTTCCCTCGCATTTCCTAAAGTAACTTAGCCGTGTTTTGGAGGTGGCTAAGGGCCTGACCTCTGGTGGATTCAACTGCTCTTCTTGTGTCATACATTTCCAATTCTCGCAAGTGTGATGGTTTGATAGTATTCTTGCTTTCTATGATTTTATCACTGCACTGTTTATTATTTTCCATTATTGACAGAATCTCTTTATTTTATAATTTGTAGGATTGTCATTGATTTAAGTTGCTTTCATTTCAGATCAAGTTTCTTAGATAAATATTCCACTTTATATAATCAACTGTAAAGAGTATTAACTATTGCTATTGAAACTCTCAGATTGATATTCATTTGCTGTTTAAATTAATTATTGAGGATTGGGTTTGATTTAGGTTGAATCAGTTAAAGAAGGATGAGTTATCATTACTGTACTCTCAACTGATGTTGTTGTTACTTTGATGAATGTAAGATTTGATTTAGTTAAAGGATTGAGTTTTCTTTAATTGCAATTAGAATTTACTAGATGCATCTGTTTACTCTTGTATTTAAAATATCTATACTGCAATTTAGAAACATTACTCTCTGAGTAAATGGCAGCCACACACTGTGTACATTCTTGAAATAAGAAGACTTGTCCGTATTGATAATTAATGTGAGGATAATTAGGAGTTTTAAAAGGCACCTTTTATTGACCAACAAACTGCGGGGTTGGTGGAGATGGAGGCGAAGCAGGTGAAACAGGTGGTGGCATGGGTGGAGGTGGTCACTGCAGAATCCACTGCCTTATCAAACTGACTGCACTTCTCAGAGAGAACCAAGCGAGCTCTTCCTCACTCTCTTGTGAAGGTGAAATTAAGGGACTGTTTCCTAATTCTCCACTACCTTCGTAGATCTTTCCGCTCCGTGTCGTTCCAAACATTAGTGTATTCGCATAACCTACTTTTCACATAACAAGATCTTAATCTAGGTATTCAAAGATTTAATGTACTTACCTCACGGACCCTTGAGAAAACGTTGTTCTACTTCGTTGTAGCTCACGGTCATGTCTATCACAAACTCAGTGATAAATCCCCCTATTATCCGATCGAGCCAATTGTCCATAGCTTGCATGATCTTTTCTTCTGATGCCTCTAGTCTGCGCACTAATTCCGGATCCCACACCATCAGTTGGTCGAGCTTACACCTTCCCTGGCTATCGACTAATCTCACAACCCACTCAGAGGGAAAGGATGCAAAGAAAATCTCATGGATTTTCATATAGATGTAACGATCCAGCCACCTTTTCTCAGATACTTGTGTAGTTCTATTTTCCTGTTTCGTGAACTCGTGAATCTTCTTGTCCAACCACTCTTCAATTTTCTTCTTTATTGGGTTCCAGTTGCATGACATCAGACATCCCTTAGGCAGATCCCGGTCCTGGAAACAGAACCATTTGTTGGCTACGTGGGGCTTGACCCAGGTTCAACAGTGAGTTTAGCCAAGAAAATCCTGGTACTACTGGCCCTTTCAGCAACAGTCCGCGGAGCGTGGATTGAGGTCTCACCTAAAGTAGTATGGGAGGGTGTTGGAACGAGGTTTCCGTAGCCTAGGGATGTCTTGATGAAGGTTCTGAAGGTTCGTGATCCTAATCTGTACACTGCGCAGGTCCACACAACTTTCCATTCTTTGCAACCCATGTGCACCTTTGGGAATACAATATTATTCCAATCTGATTCTTACTGTGCTATTATATTAGTGCTTAACTTAGTTCATGCGAGCCCAATATTCTTATTACTTATTCAACTTTCTGGTAAGCTCGTGTACTCGAAAATAATATAAATGCATAAACATAACCAGACATAGAAATACAGATCTACAAACAGACGCACAATATGCTAAATCAGTCTTATCTTTATTAATACTCAAGTTCAGTTACAGACTTCACTCTGCCTTGTGCACTCAGCTGCAGGGGTCTGCGCACTCAGCTGCGGACTCTACTAGGCCTCTGCGCACTCAGCTGCAGAGCCTCTACCTACCACTACAACCCAATATACTTCAGATCCACTTCTATCTTCTAACCATGCCTTCGCATCTGTCTATTACTTGTCAAAACTAAGACTATCTTTACACTTAGAGCCTCGCTCTATTTATACAATCCCATGGTCCGCAAACCATGGGTAGGCCGACATACTATACATTAAATTACATTACTTTAGGGTGGACAACCCTAGACTCTTGCGCTCTGCACCCGCATTTCGCGGGGTCTTTACATTACACTTGACCAAAAATCAGGCTTCAAGCCCCAAAAACATGCTATGGGGGGATCCGCTGCCCAACAGGTTTTCAGTTCATGCAATTGCATACACATGCGCTTTTTTCCAAAGAAACACGCGTATATGTGGGTTTCCTTGAGTACAGTCTCGTATACACACAGGTTTGTCACTGCACATTCACGTATGTTTGGTTTTGAATGGATTTTTCAGATCTTGAGTCCAGTAAAGGGTTTTTCCTAATTTTTATTGGTTCTGTTTAGCCATTGATTGTCTAGGAGAGTCTTGCTTCTTGCATATTTTCAGTTCCTATCTCTCTTTGTGGAAAAACCTAGTCAACCTAGGGTTTGCTTTTTGGTGAAGTGTTAGTTTTTGTGTTTGGGTTCAAGGATTCTTAGTGAAGTTCTTGGTTGTTCTAAGCTTTTGGAACATGGAATTGGTCTCAATTCACTTATAAACCAGCCTTTACATTGCTTTCTTGAAAGTTGACATATTTGGTTTTTTCTTGGTTTTTGAGAAAGTCCTTCTCACAATCTTGAAAAGGTTTTCTTGGTCTTCTTGAAATCTTTCTTGTTTTCTGGAATTTGTATGTTGTTGTTCAGATCAGTTTGTTTGAGTTTGCAGCCTCTTTTTACTTTAAGTCTTATCATGTTAATGATTCCTATGGCTTGTGAAATTTGAGGTTCTTTATGCTCAAATTTGATCTTGAAGTCTTTAGTAGTTTTGTTTTCTCACGAACTCTTTGTGCCCTTAAAAAGAAAAAAGATAAAAAAATATTTTGTTGCCTTTATTTTTATTTTTGGTTTTGTTTTTGGTCTTCTTATCATTTTAGAGAAAGTGTGAAGTCTTTTCATTAGGTTGAATTTTCTTGCTTTTGGGAAAAAGTTTTTGATTGAATTTGTTCCTCCTTTTTGTCAAGTTTTTGCCTCTTGATCTCTTTGAGAAACACATTTTCTTTCTTTAAGAGAAATCCTTGGAATATTTCATTAAGCATTTTTAGTTTGCATTAGGATAGATGCACTGTAAGCATTTTTAGTCTTTTTGTAGATTTTGAGTGTGTGAGTGTGTGTTTTGAAAAAGAAAATGAAAAAATTATTTCTTAGTTTGTTCGTAGAACCTTTTGTAGAAATCTCTTTCATCGAAGAAAAAGAGTTTCATATGCATGTAGTCAGGTTTTCTATTGGTTTTTTCTTGTGTCAAATAACATAATAAGTTTCACTTCCATTTTACCCTTGACTTAAGAACAACCATTAAAATCAAGCGCTAAAACTAAAATGAACTAGAATTTTTTGATTTGTCATAGTTACATCAACTATTCTAGGTCATTTAGGGCCTTGGAATAGGTGTGCGGAGAGTTAACTCTCCAACTCTGAATTTAAACATATAAGTTGATTAAAAGAGTGAAATATAGTGTCATTAATTTGTCTGAGAAAGATCTTCTCTTCTGGGAGTTAAGAACGAGGGCAAGTGAAGGTAGGGAAGAGAGATACCCCCTCTTCTACTTGTTAGATCCCAACCAAATACTATTCCGCCTGGCTTCCGATATGAAATGGTGACCTCAGTTTCCATTCCTAGGGACCACATAGGTGACTGCAGGGGGGAATACCCATGGTACTTGAGGCAGACATTGTATCACTCTCATTAGTACTTCTGGAGGGTTCCGTTGCAAAGCTCGGGTACTTGCACTGACAAAGTCTTTTGTCTAGGGGTCAGGGTAATTGTTTCCGTTACCTTCTCTAGTAGGTTTGGGCCATAATCATCCCAAAATATCTTCGAAAGGTCCTTTAATTCACTTTATTTTATTTTGGTGTCGAGTCCTCATCACCCGGAGTGGAAATAATTAGAACTTGCTTGATTTGTTGCATCTTTAGGGACTTTATAGTGGAGTGGTCTTTTATCTTTGTGTTTAGTTGGATTTAGGTGGATTTCTCTTGTCACTTTTGGACCTTAGATTCTGAGTGAGTGACCAACCACTCCACCTGTCCTAAAAGGATTTTGATATTTCTTTTGAAATCTGTGGAGTTTCCTCCTTAAGGGAAAAGGTTTGAATGTGCATCTCTCTTCTTTAGAAAGTCATTTGTATGATACTGTAAGGAAAGGATCTTCGTATAAGTTGGGTATGGACAATATTCCTGTGGAGGCCAACCAAGGGACCCTTCCAAAATGGGATTCTTGTGCTTCTCCTTTCTTTGGAAATGGTACCCCCTTGATGGCCACTTTGAATATTCTTGGATTGAATGTTGGACTACCAGTTTGACTGTGATCCACATTGAATATTCCAAATGTTCTTGAAGCTTCTCAGATGAATGCTTTATTTAAAGGGCATCAAATGGGCATTAATTGTTGATCTTCTTCAAAAGAGAAATCTAGGATTCCTCTTTCTCCTCCCTCTTGTAATAAGAGATCTAAAAAGAAGAGAAAGAGTAAGAAGAATAATAAGAATAGTTTTATCCATGTATCATCACCAACCCCTACAATTCATGGTGGAGATGAGTTTTCAGTCATTACAAGTCATGCTGGGGGAATAAGTCTAGTCACTGCAAGTCATACTAGCAATGGGTCACCTACCTCTATGAGTCATATTTCTGTTGACTCACCTGCTTTTGTGAATAAGAATGGGGGCACGAGTCCTAACTCTCTTGGGAAAGAGTCACTAACCTCTGCGAGTCATGTTTGGGACTCTCCACCAACCACTTCTAATCATCTTGGTGGAATGGATGTTGATCAAAAACCTAGGTGTAGAAGATTTAAACCAAAGTTCCCTTGTAATCTATATAAGGGAGACCATCTTACTCATTTGTGCCCTGGTATTTCAGTGGTACAAAGGTTATGTTCTGAGTCTGATGGTTCTTCTACTCCTGAATCTGTTATGGTTTCTCAACAGTCTAATCAACCATTGGTTGATGAAGTGGTCAAGCTAGTGCAATCTCTAGCTGATTCCACTTCTCTTTTGGGGGTGAAGTGCCTAACAACATATTCTTCTTGATTTCTAGTAAAAAGTATTCTAGTCTAGGGGGCATTCCAGTCTCTTGGAGTGTACCCCCTCCAAGTTCTATGAATGTCTCCTTTGATTGGGATAGTCTTGTCGAGCCTCATCTTCCTTCTGCTGCACCTTTTCAAATAATGGTTAGAGTTAATTCCACAAATGTCTATCAATGTATGGTGGATGAAGGATCCTCTACAAGTATTATATCCTCCTTGACTTGGAAAGATTTGCGTTCTCCAAAGTTGTTGGCAGTTGATAGTCAGTTGTTAGCCTATGATAGAAGACCTGGTGAATCTATGGGTGTTCTTCCTTAATTGCGTATTACTTTAGGTGGGAAGATTGTCTTAATTGATATGATGGTGGTTAATCGCCCTTTAGACTTTAATATGCTACTTGGGAATGATTTTGTCTATGATATGAATGTTGTGGTGTCTTCACTCTTTCGAGTGATGTATTTTCCTCATAACAAAAATATTGTCACTATTGATCAACTTGCATTTAATAATCACCCCCCTAATTCAAATTTACTACAGAATACCCCTTTGTATGTTCCAAGTGTTCAGGTAGACTCTACGCAGCCATGGGTCAACTATGTGGCATTGTATCCTCAATGTTTAATTGCTTCTGAGAATGATCCTTTGAACTATTATTTTCCTTCTCGGGACTTGGTCCCAACAGTTGACCGCATGTTTTCTCCTATGGGGACATGGGACCCCCTAATTCCCTCTTTTGATCCTTCTATTTCTCATGATTTCATGGAAGTTAAGTTTCCTTCATAGGAGGATATTTTTGAAGCCATGAGTTTTGACTACCAAAGGAGTCCTTCGCCCGAGCCTCGCAATGGGCTTGTCTCGAAGAACTATTATGCGTAAGCCGCAAGGCTGCATGGTTCCCTATACCATATTGTACATATAAGGTACATATTTTCAAGTTTTGTATTCTATAACACAAGATTTTATCTAAATTTTATATATGGGATGTATTAACTTCTTGTCTAGTGTTCCTAATTATGTCTAGAGAACTTGGAAGACTTCTCCTTTGCGCATTTTTATAGTTGATCCTCTCTGACAGGTATTGGTTCTCGAACTAGCATATAGGTTAGGTTTTTCACCTGCATTGTGCATTTATCAGTTTTCTTTTCCATTTTAGCCTTAGAATCGACCCCACCAAGATATGACGCAAAAACCTTCTCATAGCTTAGAAGTATCATAACTTGTGTGGTAGAGCCTACCTTATCATGGGCGCCCTAGATAGTACCTTGTCGTCACTTGCCACACATGTTGAACTTTTCTTCTTAGGCTCGGGAGTTCTCTTTAGTCACATCATGACTTTATGATGAAGCCTCATTCCTCTTCATCTTCACTATTTTTCTGGCTTTATACCCTAGAGGCTCCCACATGTTGAGTTTTACTACTACATTTCATGTTGTCTATTTGTACCTTTTGGCCTTAAGCCAACTTCACCTTGACTCATGTATAAGCCACTTATTGACCATGTCTTCTGCAAAATCAACCTTGCAATCACTTAGTCTCTACAAATTGACACCTTATGCTCATGGAAAGAACATTCCTTTGAGTGTCATTGACCCGTTTTGTCACCTTGCATTGAGCATAGGAATGTTCCACTCCGAGGAACTAGTGCATTTGTATTTAGACACTCGTTCTTTCCACTGTACCATAGGCATTCTTTTATTCTTTTTCAAGCTTTTTAATATGAAAAAGAAAAAAAAATTATATATTGAAAAAAAATAATGGGAACAAAACATTACTTCCATAATTGATGGCAGCAAGAGTCAGTTGTGTCGCCCTTGAAAAAAACACTCAAAGCAAGTCTTTCCTCCATTGGGATGGGCTTTAGTTTGACTTAGGAGAGCCATAACCTTGTCATTGAGTCAATACTTGTTGGCTTAGGGGCTCCTGACCTAGGTTTAGTGTTAGTTGTGCCAACCAACAAATCCCTACACTACTGGCTCTTTCGGCGACAACCCCCGTAGCGCAAGCTGCAATCTCACCCAAAGAAGTATGGGGGCATGCAAGAACCAAGTTTCTATATCTAGAGATGAGTGTGATGTATTTTAATGCCTTAGATCTACCTTCATGTAGATTGACAAGTCCTTAGGGCTCAGTATTGCAACTTTATTCCAATAGTCTTCAGACCTTCGCGAAGGTCTACGATTGACTTTTGCGAACCTTTACCAGTTGATTTATCCACTTACGCGCATTACAGAACCATCCTAGATTAGTGTTCATGCATATATACTTAAGTTATTTAAAAAACATAACATAATTCATCACAGTCTTCGCAAAAGTACTTAACGTGTATTGCATACATCTATTAAGACTTATTCAAGTGAATTGCACATCATTAGATCAATATTTCATAAATACATTATTCACCAGCAACATATATTGTAAACAGAAATAAATAGAGATAAACAGATATACTCAAGAATTCTTCAATAATCTTCTTTATTGATCTTTAGTTCAGGTTTACAGACTAAAAACTACCCTGTGCACTCAGCTGTAGGGGTCCGTGCACTCAGCTGCAAACTGTACCTAGGCCCCTGTGCACTCAGTTGTAGAGCCTTTCTCTCCTCTCTAACCCACTTCTCTATGCTATCACTTCTAAGACTCCATTCGTTATCCACCATGATATGCCTTAGAATGTCTAAGACACACCTATTTATAGCCTTTTACATACAATCCCATGGTCCGCGGACCATGGGTAGATCTCAAAACTGACTCAAACTTTACATAAACAAGGGGCTAAAACCCCTTTGACTCCTAATCATATACGCGCTCTGCATCCAAAAATCGTGGAGTCTTTACTTCATTTACAAAAAATACATCAAAAGTTGGGTTATTTTAACCCCAAAACTGACCTAGGGGACCCCATCCCAATAGTACTCCTCCAGTTGGTTATCTCTTCCAATCATATGGAGAGTTTGTTTATGCCTCATGCATGAAAAACTTATACAAAGTTATCATATGCTTCCATACAGTCACATTGAGTCGTGCTTTTGTTCAAGGGATGTAAACCTGAGTCAGCCTTTCTGCGGTGTCTCTTGACTTATTTTCAGTCAACCATACCTGGTCAGTTAGAGTTATGTCTAGTATCACATCAGCTATTTGGTCCTTTGCTCGTTCTAGTTAAGAAGGTCTCCATTGACTTTTTGCTGGCGGGTCTACTCTTATCAACTTCGACAAATTGCTCTGAGAGTAGGCCTAGAGCCGCACCCTAACCCTATTTCCATCCTTGTACTCAACATCGATCAGTATCATGGGTCTCTGACTGAGTGGTTTCCCTTGTGTTCAATGTCAGCTTACATTATCACACATTGGGATTTATGCAATACCTTAGTTTCCATTTGACCCTATTGGTGGACTTCTCGCCTCTGTGTCAGCTTTCATTATTGGTTGGTTCGGAGGGTTTCTATCATGCGCTAGCCACATCTTGTGTATGCCAGAAACATGCTTCGGTATGGTTACTTCATCTTTCTTCATTTGATTCCTTCCAAATTATTGGATTGTGGGTTACACTCATGTTGGATTGATGTGGGATGCCTTAATGTATTCCTTCTAGCAGATCTTTTCCCATCGACTTCAACTCATTTATCTAGGAATAAGGTTTAGAGTCCTTTGGCAGTACCTTAGGATTTGCAGTCATTAGTGGAAGACTCCTTCGCTATCGATAGTGAGAATACATCAATGTCTCCTAATTGGTAGATTCTCTCGAGTGTTTGACTTCAACTCATTTATTTTCACTTGTTAGATTGTATTGGGGTACCTTGAATCTCATCATCATTATTGGTGAGTTGTCTTGCATTTGTTAATAATATACTTCAATGACTAGTAATCAAATGATTTTTCACATGGTTGACTTCAACTCATTTATTCCCATAGTGTAGAAATGTACCATGGTAGTCGGTGAAGACCTTGGGTTGCATCAGAATTTTTTGGTTCACTTGTCAGTACCTCTAGTTTTCTGTCCGTGACACCATCCACCTTATATGTTGCAGTTCATCACAACAACATTTTATATGTTGGCACCCGAGTTGCATGCAGTACCGTCATTCCACTTTTTGTCTTGGTACTTTGAGGATCAATTATGTGACATCAATGATCAGATATCTCCTTCAGCATCGTTGATCAATTCTTTTATATGTGATGTTGTGGCATGGCCTTGATATGTACTTTTGTGGCTATGATCAGATGATCCACTATGTATTTCTCAGTTTCCTTTGTACTTGTAAACATATTGGATCCACTCTACACTTGATATGTAGAAGTGCTTCATTATATCTAAGCATGTGTATGCCCACCTCAAACATGAGATTTATTTCTGATCTCTTCCATTGGTTTGGCAGGATGGAATTTAGTGATCTCCTCCCAAGTCCTCGCATGATTCTTTCAACACACTTAATACATTTTGGCCATCATGTTCCCCTTCTGACCTCATATATTAAGGGGCATTTGTTATAGCATCATTTAATGCCCTTGTATACTTGATGCTCTGAGTCATGGCCTTGGGCAATCCTTTCCCTCTAGACTTGGTCCTTTTACTAAAAAACATTATTTTAAAATCCATTGGCAACTCTTCCCTTCAAAAAGCACGTGCACACGTGGGTCCGGCTATACCCAAACTGCGTATATAATTTGAAATATTAAAAAAATATAAAATCCTTATTTTATGGGCAGGGTTTATGGGTTGCACTGGAAGCCCACCTGTTAGTGTCGGTATCTTCATCCCTCCATCAGTGATCAAATTTCTCTTTTTGCATGCATTTTAGGTGTCCCATCCGATCAGTTGCATTCCATTAGGTCATGGATCAATTGATGGTAGTGATTCATTGTCAATTTCCCTCATGTCATTTACCTGCTAGCCTATTTTTACATGTTCAGGTCATTTACAGTCATTTTTTGTCATTACATTTACAAAAATCATTTTTAGGATTTTAGGTCTCATTAGGTCTAGGGTTTGTCACCATGGTCAGCAAAAAACTCAATAAAGGGTCAGCAGGCACATGAGGAGGTCTAATAAGTTCACAAAATCAAAATTTCAATGATGATATGCTCAATAAGTGGTTTTTACCTCAAAACTCTGTTTTGAGGTAAAATAAAGTTTTTATTTCTATGTACAAAAATTTTATGTAATTTCAATATTTTCTATATGTAATAAGTTCAAAGCTACTACGCTTGCTCACCTTGCCAACTCCAGCCACTGCAGACAAAAACACAAGCATCAATGCATCAGTTTACCAAATGATTAAGAAAAGTCAATTTCAATGGAAAAATAGAGCTCAAGACCAAAAGTGACTTTGACATTAGAAAAGTGGGTTTGAGAATAAGTAAAAATTTAAAGTCATTCATATTTAAAGTGAAAGGAGTGCCATTTGTCATTTCATTGTGAAAAATACCCTTGGAGAGAAAAAATCGCGATTTGGAGCAAAGGAGACAAAAAAACCCTGTTTTTCAAGCAACTTGGCCTAGTGCTATGCATCAGAGGCAGTGCACTACTCATCAGGCTGGCGTTGCGCATCAGAGGTAGTGCACTGCACATCAGGCTAGCGCTGCGCATTAGAGGCTTTCTTGCAGTGTAAATTTGAACGGGCGCTACACATCAGGAGGGTGCTGCACATTGGGCCCAGTGCGTTGTGCATCAGCCCAGAACTTGCTAAATCACTCCAAATCGTGCCATAACCCTCAAAATTGCTACATTTTCATGCTACAAGTAAGTTAACATCATCCCAAAGCTGAATTTGAGGTCACACTTGTGTTCTTCATAAATCTTGCATGTGGAAAATGAAACCCTAGCTTGTCATCACTGTTTTCCATTTCATTGTGCAATTTTCATTCCATCATCACAAAAAACATTATTAAACCCTTTTCACTCTTTTATTACCCTAAAAACACTCCATTTATCCCATTTTCCCATATCCCACTCCCCTAAAACAACTAATTCCCTCACCAAACCCTAAATCCCTCACTAAACCCTAGTTTCCCAAAACTAATCCCTTCATTCCCCAATTCCATTTCCCAAGAGTAAAATCTCTTCATACTCATCACCATTTTCCTCCTTCATTACCATTTTTCACCATACCTTCATCACATCATCTTCCTAATACAACACTAAGCATCATGGAAAGAAATAGTGACTCAAGCTATGAAGAAGAAACACAAAGTGATAATTCAAGAGAAAGGAATGTACAGCCTAGGAGACCTCACAAGGGTGGGAAAATAATCAGAGAAGAGCCTATTAGCATTGTTGAACTTCTTGCTTGTCCCCTTGCCACCACGTGTTTCAGATACCAATCTTGCTTTGAGTTTCGTGAGATGGTTGAGAGGGTTAAGTATCATCATGAATTATCTAGGCAATTTGTCATCAACATGGAGGACAATATGGTACAGCTTGTTGGCATCAATTTTACTCCTTCACTAGCCATTATTACAGAAGCAACTAAGATGCCAGATGTGGGGGAAAGATGGAACAAAAGATAAAATATCAGCAAACAGAACTATGAACCGGTATGTTCCACTAATGAAACTCATCATTAAATACTTCACATGTGAGGGAAGGTTCTCCAGACTCTATGCCTATCATATCATATTGCTTATACATTTTACCAAGGTTAGAATGATGAGTATTCCATACTTCATTTGCAAAAACATAGAGAGGATGATTGTGATTGCAAAGAGAAAACCATACCCATAGTAACTTAATAGCATTTATCATTTTTCTATCATCAAGATTATTGTTGTGCATCAACTCACTCAGTTGGGAGTGCCATGGGAAACCTTCATTTCCCATGAGATTTTCTAAGGGCCTCAAATTTTTGCAGAACCTCAAGAGGAAGGTGGACCTTCTGGGCAATAAAGAGAGCATGAAAGTAGAACTAAAGAGGCTCACATTCCTGTGTTTATAACTTATGACACAAGAAGACTTTTTGTAGCTGCCAAACGAGTATTATCTCCACCAAGGGTGGAAGGGGTCTCGTTCTCTTCATCGACAACAAGAAAATGCTATCTTCACCTGGGGTAAAAAGGGCTTTGCCTTCTTCTTCAGCAGAATAGGTACAGGACAGAGGAAAGCAACCATTTCATGATGAAGGATCTTTTGAAGGCCAAGAAACGGATTTTATTTTGGTTGAGGAAGAGGACATTGACTTGGGCTCCCAAAGCTCAAGACTCAAGGATGTGATTATCAAGGAGAAAGAAGCTGAGATCCAAGCCTTATCACTTGACCTTGAGAGGGATAAATGGATCATTAATTACCTTGAGCAACAAAACAAGAAATTGGAGGACAAACAAACAATTACGGAGCTGCAAAACATAAGGGAAAACCGGCAAGTGGCAAAAAGAAGGAAAAGCAAGCTAACTTCACTAGAGCAAGATATAGATGCTGACCGAGAATCATGGTTGGAAAGAGTGAATATCCAACTTTAGAAGCTTCTTGATAAGGCTAATAAGGAGAAGAACATGTTGCGCCACATGGCCTATCACTATTTAGCCCGGAACAAAATTTGAAAGACAAGGATAAGAAGCCTAAAAGCCATGTTAAGGAGAGCTTTAAAAGCCAAAAAGGAGCAAGATAAACTTAAAATCTTGGCTGAAGCTTCCTTGTCTCAGAAAAGCAATTGATAATCTTGCCTCTTGCCAATTTTGAAGCATTTTGGAGAAATTTTTGTCATTACATAAATTTTAATTGCAAAACACAGGAATTTCCTCTGATGCGCAGCGTCACTAGCGTTGCGCATTGAGCTAGTTGCGAATTTTGAAAAATGGATTGCATTTTTGGATTCCTCATCAAAAATTACTAAAACCCAGAAAGTTTCATGAAGTTTGGAGGAGATCTTGGTCACCTAAAGGGAAAAAAACACCTCAACAAAGCCCTCTCTGCCACTTTTTGGACCCACGGGAAGCAGTCTTGGGAGAACTGATTTTTGAAAGGGAAAATGGATACCAAATCCAAAAATTATAGTTGTCGTAGAAAGTAGACAGATATATCTTTCCAACAAGCCATATTGGAGATAATTTGGTGAAGGGTAAGGCATTCAAACTCAGCTTGGAAGTGGCGAAGCGCATCAGGCTAATGGTGCTGTGCATCAGGCAAAATTTTGCCAATTTTGCTGAAAAAGTCAGATTTTCGCCTAGTTTTATACCAGTTTGACTTTTTCTTCTCTCATGGTCAAATTCATGATGTAATATGATGCAAATTAATGTACTATGATGTAAAAATGATGAAAAATGACTTAAGGAGGTAGATACATCAGTTTTAGGTTGTTTTGAGTTGAATGAATCAGTTTCCATAGTGTTAGAGGCAAGTTGTTCCACTACCTATTTTTTAGTTCCTAATTTAGATCTTCTTGAAACAACTCCTTGACTCATGGATTCAACTCTTGATCGCTAGCATAGGTGGTTTTATGCCTATATCTTGTACTTTCTTAGTCACTTGTGAAGGATGGACTCTTGTGGATGCATTGAGCACTATTGTACATCACTTTTGCAGTTTGGCAAGGAAATAAACTAGGATTTTGGCAGCAAAGAAGCATTTGGACTGTGTAAAGTTTTATTGAATATCATAGTAAAGTAGTTTTTGCCCTTTAGGCCTGGGATTCATCACGATGCTTAAATGTTCAGTATGTCTTTTCTCCTGTAATTCATTTACACATTATGTTTTTCTCCTTTGTTTCAGCATTATCTAAGTGATATGTTAGGAATTCATCCATAATGATGCTCCTTTCATGATGATTTTGTTGTTAGCTATAATGGTTGTCTCAGCAGAATTTATCCTTGGCTAGATGCTCTGTTGAGCAACCTCGTGATTCTCTTTCATCTAAAGTTGTTGTTGCAGATCCATCCTTTGTTTGATGCTTGCAGGGAAGCGGGCTTTCTCCCTTATACTTCTCACATTTACAATCTTCACTTGGCTAAACATGGCACTTAATTTGCCCTAGGTTTGCCTGCAGAAACTAACTTTGATGCCATACTCCAAATCATCCTTTCTCTTGTTGTTTTGACCCAAAACAAAAATCAATCAAAAACCCTAGAGCTACTATACCTAGCCTAAAATCCATATTCATTTCAGTCATCTCAACTGAGATTGACAAGGAGAGAGCCCTCTCCCGACCTGGTAGGGCTAGCTACCAGGTTAAGCGTGGTTTGATGTTACCCTAGACTTGCCTTCCTTCAGCCTGAGGTAGATCTAGGCTCTAACACCACCTACAGGAGCCCGTGGCCTAACTGTATCCCAACTAAACCAACTATTTTGGGGTAATATAAATACACCTCATGGGAAGGCCTAAGGGAGTGAAAAATATAGGATATTGATATTATATCCATTTGGTCCCTGATCAAGTCTGATTTATCCCCATGCCTCCTACACTCCCAGCTATAAAAAATCCTTGTTTCCTCATAGAGATGTACATCTCCTTTATATGGCATCTATGTGTATGCATTTGAAAGAGGATTTTTGAGGCTTGGGCTAGATGAATCCAGAGGAAGGTTTATCTTGGAGTTGTGGTCAAATCAGGTTGTATTCTTCCACATTCTTTGCAGACATCAATAAAGAAGCTTTTTCTTGTTCCTAATGTGATTATATTTATGCTTTAACTCATGTTATGATCTCATTATGTATGATCTCATGTTTTATATCTATATGCTTATATGATCTAACATTCATATCTTGAACATGCATTGAAATACTACTACTATATATGCTTTTCTGGAATGAGTTGCGGGTTTTGAAGCATTGGAGGAAGCAGAGGGTTGGACCCTATGGGAACATCCTCAAATGTAGGACCTATGGGTACTATCTCTTCATTCCACTTTATTAGTTTAAGCATTAGGACTGCTTGTTTCTTTGCTTCTTGTTGGTGTATGCCCTTCGATTTGTTGGGGTTCTCAACCCAGAGCCTAGGGTGTTTTATCCCATAACACAGGGTATGCCAATATGTGTCAAGGAGTGTCAAGGAAACAAAAGGAAGAGCCAAGCTAAAATGAAAGGAAATGAACACATAAGAGGGTTAATAAGTCGAGACTTTATCTTTTTCAAAAGGGGCATTCTAGGCACACTAATAATAGGTTTCAATACATGTTAAGTTCCAATGTGTGCTAAGTGCTAATGTATTCCAATGCATGCCGAGATGTTACAGGGCATGCTAGGGACTACAAGGCATGCCGAAACATGCTAGGAGAGTGTTATACTTTGTTAGGGCATGCCAACATGTGCTTGGGCATCTTAGTAATGGTGATATTTTCTAGGTACAAAGATGTTCCAAAACATGTGAGGTGCCAAGGAATGTTAGTGTGTGCCAAAGCATGTTAAGGTGTGTTAGGACTGTTGAGGAGGTCTAGGTCTCCCTCATTAATAGAGTTGATAGAGCTTGATTATGTATTAAATAATATAGTTCCTACACACACTAGTGGAACTTTATCTAAAGGGAATTTGCTAGATAATAAACCTAATAGAGATGAATCATGTGTTGAATCATAGGAAAATTATATTCTCATTAATTAAGGGAAATGATACACACTAATTACTTCTTAACAAATTGACTGATTCTAATCACTCTGTCCTTGGACACATAATGAAAAATACTACACAACATTGGTCTTAAATCGTTATCTTTTGACAAAAAATATAATAACATGCACATAGCGTCATAAAAAATACATTGGAATGATCAATGACGATGAACATTTTATGACCGTCACGAAAAGTAACAAAAAAAGAGCATTGGTGAGGGTAAATTAAAGATTGTCACTAGAAGTGTCACCAAAGAGAGAATTAGTGATGAGCATTTAACGACCCTCACTAAAAGTGTCATTGAAAATGGCTTTGGTGACAAACCTTAAAGGACCATCACTATATATGCTTACAACAATGCTTTTTTAAGGATCGTCACCATATGCTACATCCAGTTGGTCAGAGATTTTATTTGGTCATTACTAATACATACAAGTAACCCAATTCCTGTGTTAGCAAAGGCTTGAAGAATTGAAAGATATATATATAATTTGATCTTATTGCTTGTGGTTTCTTATATGTAGGTCCCTATGGTGGCTCCTAGCATTACTGCCATTTTCCAAATGCATTTTGCAATTCCAATGGTAGGGGCGGTTCTCAACAACATCAACACACATCTAGATGCTCAAACTATGGATTTTCAATTCAATCATTGTTTCGCCAAGATTGTGTTTGTGGACTAAAATACTAAAATGTTGCCACACAAGGCGCAATCGTGGAAAAATATGGATACGGTAAGAAGGCTCTGAGCATAGGACACACCTTTTTATCAAAGTGATTGGATTGAGTTGATATAGATTCACCTTGATGTAGGAAAAAATTGCAATAGTCTTGTTCCCATAAGATGCCTCTTTACAAACATCATCCAATATGTAGAAACAAATATCTCTTGGGAAAAGATCATTCAAGATATAGATAATTTATGGTTCCACTATTTATTATAGTACTCCATACTCCGTGTTTCTTTTTCTTCCATTTAAAATAGGGTAGCGAAGTGTGCATAATTTACCTATAACCATGCTTATGCATCATCACAAAAAATGTAGTCTTTCTCCATAGCATTTTATTTACAGAAATGGTTATTGTGATTACCTTGTCAAGTTCATCATTTTCTTTAATCATAATGTATTATCAAAATCATCTAATTAGGTTGATTAATTGTTTTAGTTATTGTGATTATCATGTTATGTTTATTTTATTTTGGAGATCACAGCAAGACCATATCATAAGCCATTGTCATATCAGTTTTAAAGAGCCCACAATTGCACTCCAGCAAATGGGGATGAATATGTAGAAACTATGGCCATAGAGTGAGGTGTAGACACATTAATTTGTTGATCAAGTCAAACCTCAACATGGGTAGTGTGTAAGTTTCTCAATGCAAGAAGGTGCTAAGAAATCAGAACCCTATCTCCATTGAACAAAACCTCGTTCCCCACTAAGATCCCAATGATATCAGTGGTAGGAACAAAAGGAAAAATGTTGTTCTTAACTCAATCTTTTGCATAGCCAGCTAGTTCAAAGATTGGATTTGGTCATTAATAATGCCTACGATTAACCTAATTCTTGTGTTAGCAAAGGCTTGAACAATTGCAGGATCTTCCATATATTCTCAGCTTTGAAATAGTTGTACTCTGAACAACCTTTGAAAAAGTTGTATTGAACTAGAAGAAGTGCATAGGGTGGGTGTTCTATAAACTCCTTGAATATTGGGGTCATTTTAATATATCAGGGTGTGAATTGTATCAACTTTCTATGTTTATGCCATTGTGAATTATATGTTATGTTATATATGCATACAAGAAGCTCGAGTATAATTGCACTGAAAAAAAGTGTGAGGGTGGGTAATGTAACAACTCTTTGTATATGTGTCTGTCATTCTGAATTATGTTCTCTACTACATACATAGAAACAAGAATTTATCATCTTGGTATATTGATGCCAACGTAATAAATCAAGGTTAGAATTCTATCAACTCTTTGTATATCTATGTGTCATTGTCAATTATGTGCTTTACTATATACATATATGCCCAAGGGAGGATAACTGCACTGCAAGAAGTGTAGAAGGTGGGTAATTATCAACTTTGTGTGTCATTCTAATTATGTACTATGCAGAGGGTGTGTATTTATCCACACTTTATATGTTTGTGTAGTTTTAATGATGTACTAAATTTATATGGTTAGTGTTGTCGCTGCAACAAGCACCCTCCAAAATTTTTCCTACACTTGAATTTTGGAGCCTACTATAGATCTTGCGATTGGTCATTCCATAGTCACTTCTTGATTAGGTGATGCTTTTGAGCTCCCTTCTTAGATTGGAAGTGTCGAGGATACTTTCTCACACATGCTCAGTCTGCAACAAGTTCATGGGCACATTATTTTATGAAAGATTGAGCAAACATAGCACGGTCCATCAAGATTGTGTCTGTGTGATGTCCAATCCATGTTGACAGTCAGTGTGCAGTAACATTGACAGTTTCTCACTTCTAGTTGTGTTTGTACTTCTATTTGGGTGGGTTTTGCAAATTTTCAATTTCGTGCACCTTTGTTTCTGCGAGTGTTGTTTTCATTTTTTCAGTTGTCATGTTTTCTTTCTTTCACTCTAATTAGCATCATTTTCATGTTTCCTTTGCTCTGGCATGTGTCTCTTTCACTATCGTTCACATATCGCAAGTGTCATTCGCACAATAGCAATCATCACATTTTCACATGTTAAGTGTCGCACTATGTACATAAGCTTATTTTGGTGGTTTCAAGATATTATCTTTGTGAAAATGAGTTGATATTACCATGTAGACATCCATTGCATTCATTTCCAAATTTTTAAGCATTGTCGCACAAGTGTCTTCATTGTCGTTGCAAAATGTATCTTTAGGGTCGCACTTGTTGAAGTTTGTCGCAAAGGTTTTCGCACTAAGAGAAGTATGTGCTCATGTATTCCGTATGATCTATGTTGTGTCATCAAATGTCTAAGTGTGTGATCACAATCAAGTCCTATCACTATTCGCATCAGTTTCACTAATCCCACACTTAGCCAAATTTCTAAAAATTCCCAGCAACTTAGCCTCATCCGACCTTCTTGAACTACACATTACGTAGTCCCAGCCCTCAAGTTGCAACATTGCTTCTTGATATTGTGCAATGTGTAGTTCCTTCCTTCCATGACTGTGCATTGTGCATTTTTAGTGCTCAAGCCCAAGACTTGGCCTCCGAAATTACGTAATTCAGCCCTACAGCCTGGCCCCAACTGCGCACTGTGCAATCTCTGAGCTCAATCCCAAACCCTAATCTTTTAAAATGTGCAATTGTGTAATCACCAAGTCTTCTATGCCTCCCAAAACTACGTAGTTGATAAAAATAATGCAAAACCCTACAACCTGACTCAATGAGCCTCAAAATTGAGTCATCTACCTACACATTCCATCCTGAAATCAACATTGTACAACATTATACAATTGTGTAATCATTTGGGCTTATTTGTCTTCAAGAACTGTGCTAGGGGAAAAATCAATATTCAAGCCCTCACCCTGCCTCACTGGGCTCCCAAACTGCGAAATATTCTTCCTCAGTACAACTTAAACTACACATTGCATAGTATCAAGGCTCAATCCTGACCCTTCACTACCTGAGATGCACAATTGCGTAGTCACTGAGCCTCTCCCTTTGCCTGCCACCCGGTTCTAGCTCAGTCAATCGATCATCATGCAACATCTTAGACTCAGGGTTTATTAGAATGATGTCATCTTATCATGATTGGATTGAAGATGAAGTGACTCTATCATACTATGGAAAGATGATGAAGAAGGAGATGGGGAAGAAGGATATGCTAGAAGACCCCTAAGAAGCTGAGGAGAAAGGATGATCATCAGACAAGAAGATGAAAGAAAAATGGATTACAATAGAAGACAAAAGATCAGGACCACATGAAGACCTCATATAATTCACAACCCTTTGGAGGGTATATAGGAAGAAAAAAGTATTTCTCTCATGAAGTCGAAGCATTGGATACATCTCTTATTGAATATAGAAAGAAAGAAGTAGCAAGAATGACAGATTGGCACTGCCACATCATCATGCAGTCCATGTCCAGTGTCATGTCATGTCCTGTCATGAGTCATCATATGCCACATCATTATTGTGGATTATGTAATCATCTATTCAAAATGTATTATAAAGTGGAAGTCCAAAGGACAAATTCAGAATATGAAGAGTCATGTAAAGTCGAAAAGTCATAGGAAGTCAAACAATCATGGGGGTAGTCAAAGAGTCACAAGGAAGGTGAAACATGTTAGGTCCCTATACTACTAGTGTAACCCCATATTGTTAATAGTGAAACCCCCTTATTATATTGTTGTTCCCATGTAGTACCCATATTGTTATTATTGTGCCCCATAGAATCCCACTATTGTTATTGTTGTGCCCTTATATTACTATTGTTATGTCGGCTCTGATTATATTATGACCCTTATAATCCTATATATAGAAAGGAGGTCTTCTCATTTGTATCATCCAATAATTGTTCATTTGTGTAATGTAAAGGAGGTTTCCCCCTCAAAGAGGCTTATTTTGAAGACATTTATCTATCTTTTCTATATTTTTTTGAGTTGGTTTCATAACATTTGGTATGAGAGCTTTGGATTCTAGGGTTTTGCTGCTCCAAACAGGCCATCGTGCCATTTTCACTATAATTTTTTTTATGTGACATTTCAGAAGCTTAAAACAAAACCCATTTGATAGAACATCTCACTGAACTAGGGGTACGAATTTCAGATATTGTCTCGCTATATTTTCGGAGATATGATCTGAGGACGTTAGGGTTTTTGCAAGCTCCAAAATTCCATCTCAAACAGGTCATCGTAGAATTTTCACAATAATTGTTTTTCTACAAAGTTCCAGAATTTGAAATTAAAACCCATTTGAGAAAAGCAAGTGATGAAGCATGGTCCTGAATTTTAGATCTTGTTTCGCTATATGTTCGGATATGCAGTCCAAGACATTTAGGGTTTCTGCATGCTCCCGAATTACATCCGAAATAGGTGACCTTGGGAAAATCGTCAGAACTTTTGCTCTGCGCATCAGAGTGAAATTTCGTAAAATGTGACAGAAAGCAAATGGATTATAGTTTGTTGGGTATCATTTTCCGAACCTAAGGTCCAAACAGTGACACGTGGAACTTCATACAAGTTCGTTCTATGAAACCATTCTATAATTAGGTCATCGCGGGAGATTGGGCATAATGCTTTCTTCGCAAATCCAATTGTGATCAGACTTGCGGGGTTAGAAAGAGCAATCAGAGGGATATAATAGGCTACAATTTCATAACTTAAAGATACAAAATTACAAAGTTATAGTTGTTTCAATATCGAGCTCCTAAAATTAAAAATAAAAAATGATATGAGGAAGTTTGATGGCAAGGATCCAGTAAATTGGATACTACAGATGGAGCAATGTTTTGATCTACATGAGGTGAAACTATTACAAAAGATACATATTGCATCTTCATGTTTAGAACCGAATCAATTTTTATGGTATAAAGGGATTTTTTCTCGTAAACCACTTGTCACGTGGTCAATTTTCATGGAGGAAATGATAACACATTATGAGGATACAAAGAGAAACACCTTATTTAGCCAATTGATAAATATCAAACAAAAGGGTTCAATGGAAGAGCACATTGAGGACTTTCAAAAATTGAATATAAGGGTAATAGTTACTTTAAAGGATAACATTCAACATGAGGTTCGTCTTTGAGAACCTGATTCATTGGAGAAGGCATTCAGGTTGGAAAGACAAATTGAAAGCCAAATTATGGCAACAAGAAATCCTACCACTCACAACTATAAATATGGAAGCGTTGTTTCTCCTAGCCTTCCACAACCTACAAGGTTGACACCACAAGAATTGGAAGAAAAAGGAGAAAACGATCTTTATTACAGTTGTGATAGAAAATACACTAAAGGTCATAAGTGTGCCGAGAAGAAATTATTTTACATTGATTGTGAATAGGAGGAAGAAAAGGATCAAGAAATGTCAAAAGAAGAGGATATACACCAGGAACCAACCCTAGAGAAAGAAGAAATGAATCTGACCATATCTTGTAATGCATTGGCAGGAATTACCAATCCTCAAACTCTTAATATAGGACATATCAAGAAGGAAAAGGTTTAAGAAGTGAAAGATCATATCAAGCACCAAAAAATGAATCCAACCATATCTTATGTTATGAAACCAGCTCAAGATAAGATAGATCAACGCCTTAGAATTCAGCCTCCTCGAGGGGGCAACCTCCTTTACACTACATAGATGAAAAATTCTTGCATGATTCAAATGACAAAACCTCCTTTACACTACATATATAGGAGTCTAAGGAGTCACAATATAACCCAGCCGACCTAACAATAATAATATAAAGCCACAAAAATAACAATAGAGGGATTCTATGGGGCACAATAATAAAAATATGGGGGCAATAGGGGCACAACAATGTCAATAAGGGATACAACTACAATAGTAATGGGGTAATCATTAGTATTATAGGGACCTATCATGCCCCTCTCCTTCAAAAAAAGTGTTGTCCTCAATGCTTGAGTAGTTTTGGATGCTTCTGTATAAAATTCTCATCCTCCCATGTGGAATCTTCAATAGATAAGTTCTTCCACTTGATGAGATACTCTGAAATTGATCGATTTCGTAGCTATCGAGTTCTTGTTTCTGTGACTGCTTCCGGTTCCAATATAATTTTTCCTCCTCGTTAAGTTCTGACAATATTGTTTTAACTGGAAGCTTGTTGCCTATAACCTTCTTTAAACATGAAACATGGAAAACTAGGTGCACTCGAGATGCTACAGGAAGCTCCAATTTGTATGCCATAGTACAAATCTTTTGCAACACCTTGTACGGACCATAATACTTTGGTGATAATTTATTATCCTTCTTAGCTTTCTTGAGGGACATTTGTTTATATGGTTGTAGCCGTAGGAATACCCAATCGCCTACATCAAAACTTCTTTCACTGCGATGTTGATCTGCCTGTTGTTTCATTCTGTTTTGTGCTAACATGAGGTTATCCTTTAAGAGTTGGAGGACCTGTTGTTGATGTTCAATGTGATGTTCCACTACTTGAACCTTAGAATTTTCTCTTAAATATGATGTGATGGATGGTGGCTGATATCCATAAAGTTCCATAAATGGGGTCATTTTTGTTGTTGTATGGAAGGAAGTGTTATACCACCATTCAGCCAGAGGCAACCATTTGACCCATTCTGTCTGTTTATTAGATACAAAGCAAAGAAGATATCCTTCCAAACATTTGTTTACTATCTCAGTTTGCCCATCATATTGAGGATGATAAGATGAGCTATGAGCTAACTGAGTACCAAGACAAGAAAGTAATTCTGTCCAAAAATTTCCAATGAAAGTGGGATCTTTGTCACTTACAATAATCTTTGGGTTTCCATATAGCTTTTGAATTGTTTCCATAAATGTAGTAGAAACTGTATTGGCTTTCAATGGATGTGATAATGCACAAAAGTGTGCATACTTGGTAAGTCTATCAACTACCACCATGATGACACTCTTTCCCTCAGACTTGGGTAAACCTGTGATAAAATCCATTGAAACCTCTTCCCAGCGTTGGCTTGGAATGGATAAAGCTTGTAATAGACTCGGGGTCTTAATTGTTTCAACTTTATTTTGTTGGCAAACCAAACATTCTGCCACAAAATTTTGAATATCTGATTTAAGGCCATCCCAAAAAAATTCCTTCTTAACCCTGTGGTAAGTTTTTAAAAATCCTGAATGCCCTCCTAAGGGAGAAGTGTGCAATTCCATAAGAATCTTTTGTTTGAGTTGCGAATTCTTACAGAGGTATAAGCGATCTTTGTACCACAACGAATCATTTTTCCAGCTAAATATATCAGATGTACTGGAATCTTTTTGTAACTTTCGAATAAGTGCCCACACTTCTTCATCATTCTCCCACTCCTACCTTGCTTCATTTATCCAATCTAGTTGGATAATAGAAATGGAACACAACAACGCTTCCACATCCTCATCCTTTCTTGAGAGTGCATCTACCACCACATTTTGCTTCCCTTTTTTGTAGATGATTTCAAAGTCATAACCCAACATCTTTGTGACCCACTTTTGTTGCTCTTCAGAAGATAATCTTTGTTCTAAAAAGTATTTAAAGCTATCATGATCTGTTTTTACTTTGAAGTGTCTTCCCATTAGGTAGGGTCACCATTTCTTAAGTGCATGTAGTATTGCCAACATTTCCTTCTCATAAATAACTTTGTGTAAAAACTTTCCCTTTGATTGGATGACTTTCAAAAGCAATGGGTCTTTCATCTTGCATTAAAACAACACCAATTCCATTTCCTAAAGCATCACATTCCACAATAAAGGTTTTTGTGAAATCTAGTGTAGCTAAGACTGGTGCTTGGCACATTACGTCTTTAAGATGTTCGAAGGCCTTTGTTGCTTCTGGAGTCCATGAAAATGCATCTTTCTTCAATAATGTTGTTAGACATGCTACTATTCTCCCATAATTCTTAACAAACTTGTGATAATACCCAGTCAACCCGAGAAATCCTCGCAGATGCTTTATGGATGTGGGGATTTTCCATTCCTTTAATGGATTTAATTTTGCTAGGGTCTACCTTAACTCCTTCATGAGATACAATATGACCCAGATATTCCACCTCTTGTACTCCATAGAAACATTTGGATCCTTTTGCATATAATTGTTTCTCCTCCAATAGTTGTAGCACCCTGTCAACATGTTCAACATGATCCTTCCAAGACTTATCGTAGATTAGTATATCATCAAAAAATACTAACACAAATTTTCTAAGGAAGGGTTTGAAAGTGGAATTCATCAAACCTTGAAATGTAGAAGGTGCATTGGTAAGGCCAAAAGGCATGACCAAAAATTCATAATGACCCTCATGAGTTCTAAATGCTATTTTTGGAATGTCTTCGGTCTTCATTCTGATTTGATGATATCCTAAACGAAGTTCCAACTTGGTGAAGTAAATTGATCCATGCAATTCATCCAATAATTCATCAATGACAGGAATGGGAAACTTATATTTAATAGTGAGCTTGTTGAGCTCCCTATAATCTTGACACATGCACCATGATCCATCCTTCTTATGCACCAATACTACTGGAGCAGAGAAAGAACCTTGACTAGGTTGAATTATACCAGCCTCTAGCATTTCTGCAACCATACGTTCAATTTCACTCTTTTGGGCATAGGGATATCTGTACGGCCTGATGTTTGGAGGAACATTCCTGGAATTAGATGAATAGCATGATCATGATCATGAATAGCTGGGAGACCTTTGGGAGTCTCAAATACCTTGGAATGATTGTCCAAGACTTTTTGGAGATCTGGAGAAATATATGATTCCGATGTGGAAACATCTGGCGAACATAATTGTGCAATTACATCTCTTTGTTCCTTTTTTAGAAGCTTTTTCATACCGTTAGAGTTTATTATCTTTCCCGGTTTCCCTGTAATACCCCTTAATTCAACTTCCTTTCCTTCCGCATAAAATTTCATGAAGAGTTCTTGAAAATTAAAAGATATTGTACCCAAGGATTGTAGCCATTGGACTCCTAGTACAACATCAGCACCCCCCATTGGAATGGAAAGCATTGGGCTAGTCAATACATATTCTCCCATGGATAGCTTGATATTATGGCACTTTCCCAAGCAATTTATCATTCCTCCATTTGCAATCATCACTTGACACTTTGGTGCTGGATATAGGAAGCAATTCAATTCTTTTGCTACCTTACAATGAATAAAATTGTGGGTACTTCCTGAATCAATCAACACTATTACCTTTTTCTTCTTGATTTGTCCTTCTATCTTGATGGTTTGAGGAGTGGTAATTCCAGCCAATGCATTACAATATATGGTTAGATTCATTTCTTCTTTATCTAGGCTTTGTTCTTGGAGTATATGCTCTTCCTTTGACCTTTCTTGCTCCTTTTCTTCTTCCTCTTCACAATCTATGTAGAATAATTTCTTCTCAACACACTTATGACCTTTAGTGTATTTGCTATCACAACTATAACAAAGCCCTTTTGCTCTTTTTTCTTCCAATTTTTATGGTGTCAACCTTATAGGTGGTGGAAGGCTAGGGGTAACAACACTTCCATCTTTATAGTTGTGACTGGTATGCTTCCTGGTTGCCATCATTTTGCTTTCCATTTTTCTTGCTAACCTGAATGCCTTCTCTAATGAATCAGGTTCCCAAAGGCGAACATCATGTTGGATATTTGCCTTTAAAGTCCCTATGAACACATCAATCCTATGCTCCTCTGGAATATTTTTTACCCTTATGTTCAATTTTTGTAACTCCTCAATGTGCTCCACTATTGAACCCTTTTGTTTGAGACTTAACAATTGGCTAAAAAAAGTGTTGCTTTTTGTATCCTCATAATGTGCTGTCAATTCTTCCATAAAAATTGCCCAAGTGATAATTTGTTTACAAGAGAAAAGCCATTGATACCATACAAATTGATTTGGTTCCAAATATAAAGTTGCAATATGTACCTTTTGTGTGTTTTTCACATTATTGAGATCAAAAAATTTCTCCATCTATAATATCCATGTTGCGGGATCCTTGCCATCAAACTTCCTCATATCGATTTTTGTAATATGGTGGGTCTTTGATCCAACATTAGAGTCTATGGAATCATGATTAACATTTCTTTTTTTCGCATCATGAGTTTCCTTTACAACCTTTTCACCATTAGTAAGTATTTCTTGTAGAAAATTTGTCAAATCTGTCTTCAAATCTATCTTCAAATCTGCCATGTCTCTCTTCAAATCTGTCTTTGAATCATCCATCTTAGCTTCCATGCCCTTTATCTTAGATTCCATGCCATTTATCTTAGATTCCATACCATTTATCTTAGCTTCTGTTAGCTTTTGCGAGCGTGACATTTGTTGCACTTGTTCTTGTAATTTTGATATATCATGTAGCATTTCTTCCTCTTCTTCATGAGTCATGCTAGAGCTTTCAGGTTCCTTACTAGGTGTTTCAATTTTCTTTCCTCGGGGCATCAGTTGCCAATAATAATGCTTTACTATGCCCTTTGAATTCCTTCAAACCAAGCTTACGCAAAAATTTAAAAAAAAAACTACACACCTTTTCTCACTTTGTAGAAGCCTGATATTGAATCTGATGTATCTCTGTAAATTTGGATCATCCAGTTCTAAAATTGCGACCTGTAGTAGAATTCTGTGTCCTCTTTCTAATGCCACCAGTCTAATCCAAATTGGATTCTCCAAGGAAGAGTTATGCAAAATCTCCCACAGTGACCTGCTTATAGACTAGTTTAGTAGAGCAAACTTGTACGACGTGCCACAAGTCACTATTTCAACCTTTCGCTCTGAAAAAATATATAGAAGAAACTACAGTCTGTCCTCTTTCTGTACCTTCTGACTAAATTTCAATCCGATGCTAAGAAAGAAAGTTATGATGATTTTCCCCAGGTCACCTGTTTGGAATGTAATTCAGGAGTCTGCAAGAAGACCAACTTCCTCAGATCATATCTCCGCAAATATGGCGCAAAAAGTTCTGAAATTCGGACCCAAAGATTCAGTGCGATGTCTTCTCAAATGGGGTTTTTTTTAGCTTCTTGCAGAAAATAAGTTATAGCGAAAATGCCACGATGACCTGTTGGGAGCAGCGAAACCCTAGAGTCCAAAGCTCTGATACCAAATGTTATGAAACCAGCTCAAGAAAAGATAAATCAACGCCTTAGAATTCAGCCTCTTCGAGGGGGCAACATCCTTTACATTACATAAATGAACAATTCTTGCATGATTCAAATGACAAAACCTCCTTTCTATATATAGGAGTCTAAGGAGTCACAATATAACCCAGCCGACCTAACAATAATAATATAAAGCCACAAAATTAACAATAGAGGGATTCTATGGGGCACAATAATAAAAATATGGGGGCAATAGGGGCACAACAATGTTAATAAGGGATACAAATACAATAGTAATGGGGTAATCACTAGTATTATAGGGACCTATCATCTTATAATGCATTGGAAGGAATTACCACTCCTCAAACTCTCAATATAGAAGGACATATCAAGAAGAACAAGGTTCAAGAAGTGAAAGATCACACCGAGCATCAAGAAATGAATCTGACCATATCTTATAATGCATTGGCAGGAATTACCACTCCTCAAACTCTCAATATAGAAGGACATATCAAGAAGAAGAAGGTTCAAGCAATGAAAGATCACATCAAGCATCAACAACAAGTTCTCCAACTTTTAAAGGATAACCCCACTTTGGTGCAAAATCGAATGAAACAACAGGTAGATCAACATCGCAGTGAAAGAATTTTTGATGTAGGAGATTGGGTATTTTTATGGATACATCCATACAAACAAATGTCCCTCACGAAAGATAAGAAGGATAATAAATTGTCACCAAATTACTATGGTCCTTACAAGGTGATGCAAAATATTGGTACTATGGAATACAAATTGGAGCTTCCTGCATCTTCCTGAGCTCCCCCAGTTTTCCATGTTTCATGCTTAAAGAAGATTATAGGTGACAAGCTTCCAGTTCAAAAAATATTGCCATAACATGACGAGGAAGGAAAAATCATATTGGAACCTGAAGCAGTCATGGAAACAAGAACCCGACAACTACGAAATTGATCAATTTTAGAGTATCTCATCAAGTGGAAGAACTTACCCATTGAAGATTCCACATGGGAGGATGAGAATTTTATACAGAAGCATCCAAAACTACTCAAACATTGAGGACAACACTTTTTGAAGGAGAGGGGCATGTTAGGTCCATATACTACTAGTGTAACCCCTTATTGTTATTAGTGAAACCCCCTTATTATATTGTTGTGCCCATGTAGTACCCATATTGTTATTATTGTGCCCCATAGAATCCCACTATTGTTATTGTTGTGCCCTTATATTATTATTGTTATGTCGGCTCTGATTATATTATGACCCTTAGACTCCTATATATAGAAAGGAGGTCTTGTCATTTGTTCATCCAAGAATTGTTCATTTATGTAATGTAAAGGAGGTTGCCCCCTCGAAGAGGCTTATTTTGAAGGCATTTATCTATCTTTTCTATCTTTTTGTGAGTTGGTTTCATAACAAAACATCACCTCTTGATTATATATACACCCTCTTTGTATGAGCAAAGGAATTTTCACCTTGACTCCTACCACAAGGAATTAGACAGACAAGCTAGTTCTTTTGGGGAGCAAGAAGTGGCTTGAACGCTCCGCTATTAGAGCTAGTGGTGTTCATTATATACATGTGCCTTTGGAACTTTTACTTAATATCAGAAGCCTTATGGCCAACACGTTCTTCATGCATGGATTATGAATATTTGTAATCCTATTATGTGAATGTTTGTAATTCATGTTTTCTTTCATCTTTGCTAAAGTAGTTGAACTATTTCAGTTATTTTGGTACTTATCATATTGAGAATGTGTTGTAATGGTAATTATCATTTCCGCATCCTTGTGGACTATTTCACTGGATATTAGATAGATATTTCTTGTTCTAATAGTTTCAATGACCTTCGCATCTTTGTGGACTATTCTGCTAGATGTTGAATGGATTCTTCTTGTATATGTGTGTATCTACTAGGGTGGTACTATTACCTCTCTCTTAGAAGCTCACTTCTCTTCCCCCTCCATAGTAAAAGAACCTTGGAACACATACGACTGAACATTCACCAAGCACACCCCCTTGCATTTCGAAGGCACATTTGCACTCCTCTCTCTTGTTGATAGTTAGAGCCAAGGAAAATATGTAAGAATATATGGCATCTAGGCTGATACCCCAGATGGTGCTCCTATTCCAAATAGTGTGAGGTCTAATTGGGACTTCACATTGGGGAGACCCCCCTTGGTTTATGGATTTCCAGCACCATCAACAAAATGGTGCTAGAAGGAGGGCCATATGACAAGTTGTTCCCATTGAGTCTATTTTGAATCTCCTATCTTAAATGGCTCTTTCCCAAATCATAATCCTAGAGTGTTTTTCTAACTTACCTCCTGGTAAACTTTCTATCTCCACGGAGATTTTTCATGCGTTGTCTCAATTCAAGTTTAATGGAAAGGGTGGTATGTTTTTATCCAGGAACATAAATGATTTTCTTTGGTTTTGTAAATATCTTGAAATCGATGATGGAGATGTTATGTGTATTTTATTCACCCTCACTCTTGAAGGTCATGTTGATCAATGGTGTCATACCTTACCATCTTCTTCCATTCAATACTTTCGTCAATTTACTAAGGAGCTTCACCAAGTTTTCAATTGGTATGATTACTTAGATGTTCACAAAATAATCAATGAACTTAGAATTGAGCTTGATGAATCAATTGAGGGTTTTGCTAATAGATTCCTTCATTTATATTATGAGTTTCCTGAAGAATGTATGGATCAGAATTTGTGTAAGAAAAAGTTTGAACATTTGGTTCAAATTTGTTTGAATCAGTTCAAATCTAAACCTCCTGATGTTTTTACTTCCCCAATTCTTGTAAACCATGAGACACATCTAATTTTAGAGAAGGAACCTATTACTCCTTTTGTTAGTTGTCCTCCTCCTTTCCAGTCTCGATGTGGGTTCCTCCTTTCGATGATTGTAAATTTTGGAAATTTGTAAAGCAAATTTCTTATCCATCTTCTCATTCTTCTTCCGCTTTTCATGATTCAGATTTAATGGAGGAAATTCCAGAATGGCTCATGAAGCCTACGGTGAATATTAACTCCTCCATTCCGCAAGATGATGTTATTATTCATAACTCTAGTCTCAAATCTGATATGGATTTATGTTATCGTCTATCATCTACATAACATGACTCTTTGCATCATCATCAACCTGATCAATTGGCTCCACCAGTTATTTTTTCACACTCTCTTGATTTTTGAGTTGTTGGTTCTCTTGGGTGTGTGTTATATTATTTCCATGACTAGTCGCATGCGTGGGGGGGGCACAGTATCACTCCCCCTATTTGTTGCGTCGGGCACAACAAGGGGGTCAAAAGGGGGCGCAACCCCCCTTGTTGGGGGGTTTCAAGGGGGTGATAATCCCCCCTATACACGGTCTGAGGTAGCACCCCCTAATTTTTTTTTGGACCCTATATTAGGTGGCCGGACCTACCTATCATTTTGTGCATGGGTTTCACACATGGTTTTGGGCATGATGTTTTTCTGCCCATGGTATTTTGTAGATCTGATCAAGGGAACTATGATTATGTTATAATATAGGGTTAATAGATTGGGGTTTTATGAATGCTTCAGCATGTATATATATGTATTGTAACACTGAATGAAACATAATGAAAAATAAATCTGGTAGTCCCAATTTTGGGATCCAGGGGAAAATATTTGTGTATTTGTTTTGTGTTTCTCTCCATTGTATATTTTATGTTTCTAAGAATTTGTTTGTAGGTAATTTTTGTACAGGATTAAAACCTACATTTGGTATTAGAGATTTTTTAGCATCAAGGGGTTGCCTTTGCTACTAGGGGCTTTTTCGCAGGCCTGTGGTAGACCCTGTTCAATAGGAGATTTATGGGATCGATTCTTGCAGTGAAAAAGATGGCAAGAAATGGAAAGATAGAGATCGAGAAATTCAATGGTCAAAGTTTTTTGTTGTGGAAGCTCAAGATGGAGGATTTTCTGGTAGATAAATATGAGTGGATCGTCATAGATCTGGGTACTAAAGCAACGACAATTTCAGCAGAAGACTGGGCGAAGCTGGATCAGAAGGAAAAGAGCACAATACAGTTGTATATCTCAGTTTTAGTATTTTTGAATGTATTAGGGGAAGCTACAATGAAGGATTTGTGAGTCAAGTTAGGGACTTTTAACCAATCTAAGTCTCTGGTGAACAAATTGTTCCTACGAAAAAAGTTGTATAACCTGAGGATGATGGATGGAGACTTAGTGACAGAGCATATGAATGCCTTCAATATTATGGTAAGCTAGTTTTTATCTATTGATATTAAAATTTTAGGTAAATATAAGTGCATCAGTTTTTTGTGCTCTCTACTACATTTGTGGGATAGTCTGGTTGTTGCAATAGGTAGTAATACAACTACCTTGAAGTTTGATGAAATAGTTCATCCTTGTTGTTTGAGGAGATGAGATGGAAAAATATGGAGAGATAGAATGGAGATGCCATGTTTATATGAGGATAGTCCCAGAACAAAAAAAAAAAAAAATTCCTCAAGTGGGAGATATAAATCTCCAAGAAAACCTGTAAAGGTGTGTTGAAAATGCAGAAAGGAAGGACACTTCAAAAAGGATTGTAGATCTAAAGCTCCTGAGAAAAGAAAGGGATTTGATGATGCTCCTTCTGCAGATGTGAAAACCACCTTAGATAAAGGTGAGGATGTGTATTTGGCTTCTTCTTCAAGTACACATGTAGATCATGAGGCACAGTTCATTGACTCAGGTGCATTCTTTCACTTCACTCCCCATAGGGAGTGGTTCTACGAGTATGAGAAATATGATGGTGGTGATGTCTTCTTAGGGGATGAAAAGAAGGCTAGAATCATCAGAAGTGGAAACATAAAGCTAAAATTGCAAGGTGGAAGGATTAGAAAAATTTCGAGTGTTCTACATATACTTGCATTGGCCAGAAATCTGATTTATGTAAGAAATATAGAAAATGTAGGTGTAAAAATAGTGTTCGAGAAAGATACCTGCAAGATGGTTCAAGGAGCACTGGTATTGATGTGGGGAGTTCAGATTGAAACTTTGTACAAGCTTTTGGGTAGTATTGTTATTGATAAGTGCAATAGTTATGTGGTTCCTAAAAGTGGAGCAAACAATCTAGTGGTCTCTGGAGAAAAGACCATGCTATGGAATTAAAGGCTTGGACATATTGGAGAGAAGGATCTTCGAATAATTCATAGTAATGGTATGTGTTGATGATGTTGGACCCGCCAACATGTCAGGGGATCTCCCTGGTAAGAAATCCCAACTAGACCTCAGACCGTTTGGTGTAGGAGTCCCAACAGTGGGTTGTACGGTATCACCTTGACCGCAGTTGCGCGCAGAGGCAAGTAAGATATCCCTATTGGTAGAAAGGGTGTGACATATGTAGCAAGTCAAGGAAGGTGCATGAATGGTTCTAACACATTGAGGGTGATGTGAGTGCACCCCTTGGAAACCTGTGAAAGCACATGGCTAAGAAGAGAACACATGAGCAAAGATGCATCACTGTTATCGGGAAAAGTGTCTATTCAGAACGACCCTATCCCACTAAGTTGTGACAGTGACCTCAGAAACAAACATGGAAAACTACTCTTGTATTCTCCTTTATGAACTATAAACGAAGAGGAATAGGATGAACTAACCTGTGTCTTGCGCTAGTCCTTTGATCCAATCTCTCTCCTCTTTGACAGCTTCCAGTTACCTGCTCCCTTACTTGCCCAGCGTCACCAAGTTCCTGCAAGATCACAGAAGAAGGAAACTACACAAAGACATGGATTTATGTTCATAAAACGCTTAGGATCGGATTTAAGCTAAACATACAAATATAACAAACATCAATGATATACAAGCATGTAGGAGAAACTCAAATAGTTTTATTGATAAAACAAGAAGATCCAGGAGGAGTTACAACTGATGATTCCTAATCCAGCATCAACCTCCCAGCATAGAATCCCCTCTTCACCTCCAACAAAGCATAAATCACCCAATACTCTGATATCTATCTCAAAACCAATAGCAATTCTCTGCAATGTACAAAATTCCAGCCTCTAGATCTCTTGGTGAGGGATCCATATATAGATGTATGCAAAGAGGATGAGTCAGCTCATGAATTGATTGGTGGCCTCTCTCTGTCAGTTCTTTCTTCCACTTGGAGACTGAGAGCCTCTTACTCATCACTGGTCGAATTCAGTGAGGCAAGTGTCATTGGAGAAGATTTTGGAAGCTTCCATTGTCTCTCCACCTCGTGGAATGACTCTGCCACTTGTCATTTCCCGTTCAACACACCCTGGTAGTGCATTCAAGTGCGTTGCAACGCACCTAGCCAGTGTATTTGGGTGCTTTACAACGCAGCTAGCTAGTGGAGCAGCTGAAATGATCCTGATTTGACTAGTTCTGAGCAGTTTCTGGTGGAGAACTTCTGGGAGAAGCTGTAATTTGTTGACCTTGTTTCTTTAGGAGCTGGAACAACACTTTTAGGGACTTAGGATCCCTTGGTTTATGGAAATTTCATGCTTATAGCTGTCAGGCACAAAAATGTCTATAACAGTTGCCCCCTAAAGTATGAGGCCGTTTATCGGGTGAAATGCTTTATTAGGAGGATCCGAAGTTCTTTCAATGCTGGGAGGAGACCTATAATAAGATACAATACAATACATTATCTTCATACTGTTTTCATGATCTAGCTCAGGTGGGCATTCCCATGCTCAGCTTTATAAATTCTTTTTCACATACATAGGACAGACAATCGTCTGATGGTAGATTGATGATTCTGATGAAGTCATCATCCTTTTGGTAGGATGATTATCTGTGCTGCAATGCTGTACATTTCAATGTCTTTATTTTTCCTGAATATATATCACAGCCTGGATGGATGAAACTAGATCCGGGGTCTTCAATCTCGTCTGATCTTTACTCGAAGTACAAGTCAATCCATGTGAGAAATGTTTTGAAGTCGAACATGGAAAGACATCGCTTGATTACCAGTCAATGATGTAAACTGTTAACAAGCGCGAGAGGAATCACCAATAATGATAATGACCCTCAAGGTACTGCAGTACAATTCACATGGTGTGAATAAAGGACTTGGCGTCGAACACCATGCAAAATCTTTCGGTCGAAGGTCATTGATGTATACCTGTCGCCAGAAGTGAGAAACTTGCCATTGAGGCATGTAAGCTTCAAAGTACTGAATGGGGTGTTCCTAGATCAACTTCTTGGATAATGAGCTGATGTCGACAAGAAGCGATCCGTCAAAGGAGGGCCTTAATGAATCCCACATCAATGACACGGAACGGAGCAAATGATTTTGATGGAGGTGAAAACGATCTGATGATATATGGTTCAGGGTGGCGGTCATGAAAGAATGAAGTATAATGTATGGTAGTGGATGGCACATGGGTGACTTCTCTGGATGACTTCTCTTGAACATGTCGGCGACACTTATGTGATGGATTGGTAGCATTTACCCCAAATGTGGATGGTATGGCGTGACCATGGTGATGTGACCGGTGAATGAAACAACCCAACCCGACTCAGGCACAGAGTGGAAGTGTCATGTTCAAGAGCGACTTGCTACCAATAAAGTTTCTTTGAGTTTTCTTCCCAATTTTTCCCCAGTCATTGCTGACCAGTACCTCTTTATTTTTGTCAAGCTTGAGGAGGATAACATATTCTTGTTCTATAATTTTCCCTTCGGGCAAACCCATCGCTATGTTTTAACGAGCCTAGCGATAGTGAAACTCGTTCTCGCCTAAAGACAAGTTTGTCGCTATTGATCATTTTAACGAGTCTAACAACAAAGATAACTCGGTCCTTTTCATTTTTAGAGAGTCTGAAAAGGTACGTAAAGGTAACTCCAAAGTTCCTTTTTCGTCATCTAATCCCTTAAGTCCGAAAAAGTATAAAACAATACAGAAGGGATGAGTTTTCTATAGTTTTAATGAGCCGAACAAAACAAGCGCTCGATCTTTTTGTGCAATAATCCCTTAGGTCCAAAAAGATTAAAATCTAGAGGAGGGATAGCACTTCCGGTCACTTTAACGAGCTCGAAGGCCAAAACTCAGCAATCTTTTCATATTTTACGAGTCAGATGAAAAGAGCTTAAAGAAGACTCGTCTTTTGAGGAACGCGTGATAAAATGGGTAGCAGCTGATTCCAGGTAAGGTTTGGAATTTTCCAATCACGGCAGTGTCACAAGGATGGCTAGTGAAATCACTCTTCGCAGCTGTTCCTCAAAATGGGTAAACAATCAAATGGAGGTGAATGATCGGCCAATGGAAAAGTGGAGGTGACGGTGCAAACACGACCAAGGCTTTAATGGCTGAAGTACTACATTCACGGTGGTTATTTACCAGGGGATAGTTCATTTTCTAACGAGCTTAAACGCGGGTGGAAACACTTGCTCGGACTTATGTTTATTTTTTAACGAGCTTGAACTATGTGCTAAAACTGCTCGATTAATCCAGTCATATGATAAGAATGTCTCATATAAAAATGGCAACTTTTAGATTTTTGCCCCACATCCTTTCTTTATGCAAGTTAGGAAACGACTAATCCAAAAAACAGATAAATAATCGCTCTTTCGCTTGCATGCCAAAAGGTTTGCATGCCCCCAGGTATAAAATATGGTTTCAAGGTTACCCCTCAATTTGCAGACAAAACATTTGTTCTATCGGGAGAGGCCTACCTCTTACAGGTTACCCAAAGATTGTTCTATTCGCGGTGCGAACAAAACACTTCTTCGGCGATGTCTACCGAGATAAACAAAGGCGACTGACTCAGTTCTGTCAACTCACATAACTTTGACAAGAGAATCTTATTCTAGAATAACCCCTCTTCCAATCACGGACGGGGTACAGACTAGTCATATTCTCCCGCGGAAACCTACTCTATACCCGAAGTTTTCCTGCCGAAGCAGACCAGGATGCATGCCCCCTGGGTTTCAGTCATATCCCTCCGAATTACTCGCGCTCATCGGGAGGACGGACTGGGGATTGAGACATTTCTTGCGTGAAGAGACCATTCAGGGACGGTATATGACTATTTGCTATGCGTGATCTGGGAAATGAAAGCTGGTCCACGAGCTTGACCACTCTTCCTTCGTGCGGAAAACACATTACTCTAAAGAGTGAGGAGACAATGGCTTCCATGTAATAAATATAGTCTCGTCCAAGGAGTAGGTTATAATCCAAGGGTCCTTGAACGACCGTGACGTTCATGCGAACTATCTTCCCTCTCAATGTTATGGGCACATCGGGAAGGATCCTTAAAGGTCGACTGGTTCCTTTATCAAAGCCCATCAGATTTCTCATTTCAGGCAACAGCGATGGCGAACCAAGCGCTTTGCAAGAAATAGAGGAAAGGATACTCATAGAAGCCCCCTCATCTATGATGGTACCAGCCATGACCATTCTATATATTTGAACGATAATTCGGAATGGTACACTTGCTGGTAGGCGGGGTCTGCCTAGTTGATTCCAATCGAAGGAGACAACTAGGTTGCTTGGAGGTGGGACTGAGTGGACGGCCGGGTATGGCTCTGACGAACTTCCTTCCTGCGGTAAAGGAATGGGTGGATTACCCCCATGTTCATCGGAGTCTATGTTGATGAAGAGAATTTGGATGGTGTCATCCTTGTTCTCTTCAGTGATTGTATCATCCGAAGATAAAACCTCTGAAGGCAAGACCGGGTCAACTGCCACCTCGACCTTTTGACTTTCGTCTGGTATGGATTCAGTTGGTTTATCTTCAATGATAGACGCTTCAGCCGACCACTTGAGCGGGCCAGCTGGGTTCTCAACTAGTGACGGACTTGGCAAGAGTTTTTTATATCCAGGAGGAAGTCGTAATGGTGAAACTGGATGATCATCCAAAACTCTTTTAGCTTCACATAAGAATGGGCAACGGTGGAGGGCATGGTCGCCTTCGCACAGTTTACAAGGAAATATAGCTTTCCCTTTTTGTCCTGGGGCTTCACTTTCACTAGTTGACGGTGTGCTTTCAACATGATCTCCAGAGGTTGATGACACCGGATTGTGCAAACGAGGAGACCAGTCCCTTAGTATCCGGGGGATGCAAGGACAATCTCTGTGAAAGTGATCTCCTCTGCAAATGACACATGGCGATTTAGGCCTGGTCGGTGCTGTGTGTGGATTTTCGTTGGACGACACTCGTTTTCCCCCATTCGCCTTTGGCTCCTTCTTCTTTTTCTCTTTCTTCTTCTTTTCCTTCTTCTCCTTAGGAACTTGGCTTTTAGCTTTACCAGTCCTGTCAAGCGAAGAGGAAGGAGGAGAGGAAGAATTAGAGGAAGTAGAAGGCTAGTGGGTAACCCTAGACTCGTCTAATTGCTGGTTCGATTGTTCAGGAATAGTGGTGTTCTGAACGACATTGGTTGAGAAGAGCCACACTGGCAAGCCAATTGTCGGTCCTGGAAGCGACAATGTGGCCATATGGGGTGCACCAACATCTCCCCAAGAGGAGAAGGGACTAGGATTTCCGCCAAGGGGAATTCCTTGGTTGGTAGGCTCCATTTTCTCAACCCAAAGATCAACGTAGGAAGAGGGTATGAATATTCCATTTAAAATAAATTTTAACACGCTTTGACACAACTTGTTTTTTCAGTTTTTAAGAGTCAAGAAAAACAAAAGATGACTCTAGTCTCCTTCAATTTTTAATGAGCCTGAAGTGACAAGTGCTCAGATGGACCTTTTCCGTTAAGGAGTCTGAAAAGGAACGAAAGGGACTGCTCTGGAGGTCTAGGTAGAGGGAGTACCAAACCAATCACAAAATTGCAGAATACTTTTTACGGTACGGCAGTCAATCTTCCTGAATGCTGTGTTCGGTGCATTGCGATCAGTAGGGCGGCCGACACGGCTTCCTATAGATAAAGGTTTTATGCCTATAGGGGTCTCCCAATATATACTCGACGGTACGTGGGAGCACAAGTCCGTACTGGCACTTATCGTCTCAAAGTGGAGGAATCACCCAACCATCACTGAGGACAACAGTTACCAGGCTTTACGACGTCGGAATACGTCTCTAGCCTAGACCTCTAAATGTTGTGCGTTAAGTTACAAAGCGTTGTTAAGTTCATTGAATTTATTTTAGGTTGATATTTCTTATGAAGCTTTCCTTTTGGGTTCACCACGAGATGTAGATGTAATTCCTAAAATGCAATCTAAAGATGATAAGAAATCTTTTATCTCTTTTCAGCAATGAAAATCCTAGCTACAAGGGGAAAAGAAAGACACAATCTTTTCTCAAAGACCAAAGAGTACACTGTAAATGCACTTTTCCTAAATCAAGCCAAACAGACTGTCAATATGCAAATGCACATGTGCATGTATTTGTTTTTCACTTTCTTAATATTGATGCCTAAAAAGAAAGTTGTTGTACAAATTTGAATTCGCTTTCAAGTGAAAAACACAAACAAGCTTCTTTTCGAAATCAAAAGGTAGAGACAATTACGACACTTTATGATTTTGAAGTAAACACTTGTTTTGACACTAGAAATTCACAAATTCAAGCCAAAGGCAAAAGTGAAAGCATAATCAACTGTCAACAACAAATAAACTTTCTCCTAAGATCAAAATCAACACTTACGACATATCTAAATCAAAGGACGACGGTATGACTATTCTACTTTTGCAATGGGAAACTGTAAATGACGTAACAAACACACAAAAACAAATACAGTTTCTTTTATACAACTGAGGCTGAATTAAGGCAAAGAAAAGGGGCTTTTAAACAGACACACACACTGATCACAGGCTACAAAAATCAGACGCAAAACTGGAAAAAATGAGCAAAGAACCTCAGCTACACAGGGCTAAGCTGATCAACGCACCTGGTACACAGAGAAACTGGATTGCAACGCAGGTTGCCCTCTCGGGAACTGCGCCGAAATGCAAGAACTCTTCACAGTACCTACGCTGGGGAAGAAACGAGAATTCTATCCAGGTTCTGGGTCACGATTTGCAGTTTAATCTATGGTTTTTGGTCGAGTAAAAGCAATCAGTAATGCACAATCAAAGGGTTGATTTAAAAGAAGTTTAAGAGCTATCACAAAGGGTAATCAGATCATTTGTGAATCAGCTGTTCAGATCATAAACAAATCCAGTGAATGGATTGAAGCAGTAGATGTCTACTTTTCATTTGTTAATGGCAAATGCAGTTTGATTCGCTACTTCTAAGTTTATGAAACAAACAACAAGAGAAACACAAACAAACTAACTAGACACGATCCCCAGCAGAGTCGCCATTTTGTTATCGGGAAAAGTGTCTATTCAGAATGACCCTATCCCACTGAGTTGTGACAGTCACCTCAGAAACAAACAGGGAAAACTACTCTTGTATTCTCCTTTATGAACTATAAACGAAGAGGAATAGGATGAACTAACCTGTGTCTTGCGCTAGTCCTTTGATCCAATCTCTCTCCTCTTTGACAGCTTCCAGCTACCTGCTCCCTTACTTTCCCAGCGTCACCAAGTTCCTGCAAGATCACAGAATAAGGAAACTACAAAAAGACATGGATTTATGTTCATAAAAAGCTTAGGATCGGATTTAAGCTAAACATACAAATATAACAAACATCAATGATATACAAGCATGTAGGAGAAACTCAAATAGTTTTATTGATAAAACAAGAAGATCCAGGAGGAGTTACAACTGATGATTCCTGATCTAGCATCAACCTCCCAGCATAGAATCCCCTCTTCACCTCCAACAAAGCATAAATCACCCAATACTCTGATATCTATCTCAAAATCAACAGAAATTCTCTGCAATGTACAAAATTCCAGCCTCTAGATCTCTTGGTGAGGGATCCATATATAGATGTATGCAAAGAGGATGAGTTAGCTCATGAATTGATTAGTGGCCTCTCTCTGTCAGTTCTTGCTTCCACTTGGAGACTGAGAGCCTCTTACTCATCACTGGTCGAATTCAGTGAGGCAAGTGTCATTGGAGAAGATTCTGGAAGCTTCCATTGTCTCTCCACCTCGTGGAATGACTCTGCCACTTGTCATTTCCCGTTCAACGCACCCTGGTAGTGCATTCAATTGCGTTGCAACGCACCTAGCCAATGTAATTGGGTGCTTTGCAACGCAGCTAGCTAGTGGAGCAGCTGAAATGATCCTGATTTGACTAGTTCTGAGCAGTTTCTGGTGGAGAACTTCTGGGAGAAGCTGTAATTTGTTGACCTTGTTTCTTTAGGAGCTAGAACAACACTTTTAGGGACTTAGGATCCCTTGGTTTATGGAAATTTCATGCTTATAGCTGTCAGGCACAAAAATGTCTATAACAATCACAAACTGGAAATAAAGTAGGCTGACAATCCAAAGTGATGGTTAAACCAACAACACATTTCAGTAAGATTCATACATACTTATACAGAAAAATTCCATACATGCATGTGTAAAAAATAGATACATATATCATTAGAGTAAACAAGTTAGCTGAAATACAATAACAACATATACATGAAACTTGTTGGCTCTGTTATATTAAGAAGTGAAAGTTCCAATCATAAAGTAAAACCATGACCAACCACTAGTCCCGACAGTGGAACATTACAGTCACTGTCGCCTGCTCGTCCAAAGAGATATACTAGCTCTGCATTGTGGAGAAGCCAAGGCTTGTTGCAATACTCTCCAAGCTTTCTCTAAGATACTCTTATTGGAAGCTTGGTTGACCAAAAGCCTCTACAAGGAGTTATGAGGGACTATATATAGAAAATGGTGGGGTGACCCTTGACATTTCCTTTTGTGACTGTTCATCTACCCTCATGACTCTTCAACTACTCTATGAATGTTACATTCAACTATCGACACTTGAACTTCCACCTGACAAGACGTTACATACAATGTGCACATGTACCCATGTGAGACAAAATAGGCTTGAGCAAGCCATGCAAGACATCACTATGACTCGAACAACTTTGGGAAGACCAACTCTTCGACATCCTCATGATGGTCAACGATGGTGAATGGATGCCAAGATTGGTAATCTGTGATGGTGTCTATGTACTCTATGGTGAAATATTTCTGGAAACGAACTCTTGCCTCTGTTGCATCTGGGTACACTGCTCTCGCTCCTCTATCCAACTCATCTAATAACATGCACATCATTGTCTTGAGTGTGGATGGACCAACGACATACTGATGCATGGTGTCTGCACTGATCGCTAAGCCTTCTCTTGATCTGAAATGATCATATGTTTAAAACTGATGTAGAATTGATTATGCCATTAATGAATTGAATGTTAACTGAAAGTGCGGAAAACGTGAGAACTGCTCGAGAAGAAGACTTTACGATAGATGTGAAAACATAAATAAGATGCAAAACAGTAATGAAAACAGCAAATACACAGTGATACTAGACATCAAGATGGATTACGGAGTTCTTCCCTAATTGACTACGTCTCTGAGTTCACTTTCAAGATGGGCGACCACTTTATTAGGATTGAAACCAAGGAGGTCAATTACATAGCAATTTGACCGAATTGAATTTGCATGCAGGCACTTATCATCACTATCAAAGGATAGCACTCTGAACTAGCTTTCCAATGCCTATCATGGTTCCCAATTTCGACTCTGGATGCTCCTGTTACACTGAAAACAAAAATGACTATAACTTCTAGAACCTGCATACAAAAACCCAAAACCACTCGCCTTTCTCTTCAATGAGAAAAACTGCCATTATAGTCCTCCAGATGCACTCTAACTCCTTCATGCTAATTTTAGGAGTGAATCAACTCAAAATAGGATTTGTTGGTTTCAGTCCTATTAGGTTTACCACCTTAGGTTTCATATGCATGGTCATCGCATTAGTTTAGAACAAACTGCAACAACAAAAACCCAAATATAAACCTTATGATAAAAACAAAACCGTGGCGGCTTGCTGACCGGGCGCAGGAGGTTGACCGCCCGCATGTGACTACCGTAGTCTAACCATAGGCTGCCACCTCTGTAGTCTTCCTTTGGCAGTTCCAGCTACCAATGCTACGGCGGTTCTAGTTATGATTTTTTCACATGCTCAGGTTAAGGTTAGGCCTAACAGTTCCACTGTGGTTAGACACGCAATGCTAACCCCAGGGAAAATTTTAAGAACCCCCGCTAAATTTATAAATATAATAAATGGGCGAATCTCCATGGTATATAGGAAAAATGAAAGGCGATTTTATCAATAATATAATATGTATATATAATTTTTTGGCGAATCTCTCACCAGGCATGGCGAATATTTTACTCAATTATAAAATCTTGTAAGATCTTGGCTTGTCTTTCACTAAATAATAAAACTTTGTAAAGTCCTAGTGAATCTTAGCATAGGCTACATTCTGGTTTAATTCCCCCATCTAAATAGGCTACATTCCAAGTGAATACCATGGGTCAATACCATGTGCCATTTTGGTGAATACCATGGGTCAATACCATGTGCCATTTTTATTTTTATTAATTCTAATATTAGTGTTAATAATGGTTTTTTGCATGGTATTAATAGCAATCTAGTCCATGGTATTTGTCCCATAGTATTTTAGCCATAGGTTTCACCTAAATATAACCCATTTTTTGAGTGTTCGTAAATATAAGGTGACTTATGGAGTAAATATAAAAAAATGTTTTATTTGTTTACCATACCTCTCGTTTATTTATATTTTTATTAATTTACCATACCTCTTTTACAAATATGGTATTTGGCCCATAGGATTCACTTAAATAAAACCTCTTTCTTGAGCCTTCATAAATAGAACGAGGGTTATAGACTAAATATAAAAATAGGTTTTATTTATTTACGATACGTCTAGTTTATTTATATTTTTATTTATTTACCATACCTTTTGAGTAAGTATAAAAATACGTTTTATTTATTTACCATACCTCCACTTTTCTTATATTTTTATTTGTTTACACCCTTACATGTATATAAGGTGACTTATGGAGTAAATATAAAAAATGTTTTATTTATTTACCATACCTCTCATTTATTTATATTTTTATTAATTTACCATACCTCTTTTATAAATATGGTATTTGGCCCATAGGATTCACTTAAATAAAACTTATTCTTGAAAATGGGCGAATGGATTCACTTAAATAAAACCTATTCTTGAAAATGGGCGAATGGAAGGTTGTAAGTCCTAATTTCAAGGGCTAAATTTACCTTTTTTACCCTCTCCCTTCAAATAAGGTGCGCTATTTGAGGTGATTTGTAAAAATGTACTATGATACAAAATATTCGCCCACTAAAAATTTAAAACCCCTTAATTTTGCCAAAGGGCGAACATTCGCCCCTAAAATTATCCTTGGCTAACCCTGACGGCTTATCTAGACTCTACTCACATGTAATAGTCTGTGGTTATGTAACTCTGTGGTCAATACTGTGGTGGTTCCTCTACATCTCCGTCTGTTCACATGGACAATGGTCTTCTCCCGCGCGGTTAAGGCCCGCTGTCTAGGACTGACATCTCCACTGTTTACACGCTAATCACATGGTTTACAACCTGCGCAGTATTCTCCCACTATGGTTAAGACTGTCATATGTATTTTGAATTGTTTTATAATGTTTTACCATAGGCCGACAGTTAATACATAGGCTTTATGTATTGGTTTAATGTATTTAGGTTTTGTAATATGATTTAATAGGCTTAGACTTAGGGTTATGCACTTGATACATGGTTTGTAATATAAGATGTTTTGATAGGTATAGGATTAGGGTCTAATGTGTTAGATCTTAGGTCTTTAGACATAGGTTGTATAGTTCAGGTTTAGGATCTAACATTTAGAATAGGTGTATTATAATGTTGTAAAACTAGAATCCATCACCATGTTAGAAGAACTTGAAGAAGGTCACGACGACCATGAAGACCACATCAACCACTTACATCAAATTGTCACAAAGTGATATTTGTGCCAAACATCATATGACGACGAACCCATGTCAAACCCCTAAAATGGATGACACACCCATCTCGATGATCACTCTAGAGCAAATCACGATGAACACTTGTCAACAACTAGGTATAACACCATATCAACTAAACACAATTAAAAACCATAGACATCACCTAAACAACCTGATCCATAACCAACACTGTCAAAACTGAATGACACCGGACTGAATGCTGACGATGACACTGTACATGTGCAACTGATCGGATGAGATCTTCCTGGATCAATACTCTCCACTTGAAAGCTTTTGGACCACAAAAGTTTGACTAAAAAAATAGTCAAAGAGGGTAGAGCTCCATCAATTTCCACCTTGCCCTGATGATGTACCAATACATTCGATCAATCACCTGAAAGTGATGACCCTGATGATGCTGACCATGGAACATTTTGAATCGATGACTTGTTCCTTCCATCTGCAATATGTACAACCTACGAAGATGGTCAAACAACCTGTTATGAACATGGCAATTGATTTCTTTTCACGAAATACCATGGGTTAGTGATTCATAATCGTCTTTAAAAAAAATCTCTATAGGATATTGTTCAATACCATTGACATGTATTAACAATCTATTTTGGGGAACGACAGAGACACTCAAAGACATTTTTGACATCAAACCAGCTACTTGACTTGATATACTTTCCTGATTCCTAATTACTAAGTGAACTTGCTACAAGAAACCCATCAAACTGTAAGGTGACAATTGTTTCATCTTAGCTTGATTTTGAAAGTATTGAGTTAGTTTTTGATTTGTTTGAATCACTTTTTCCTTATTCATTAAATGTTGTTTCCATTGATTAGCACTTTCCCTGATGCATAAGTTTCCCTTAAATACTTTGGCACTGCTTTAAAAAAGGCTTTGATATGAAAACATATAGGTTTCCTCTCCACTTGAAAAGAGGCTTCCAAACTGTTTAAAACATGAAATGGTGACACAATACAAGAGAAATTTAACATTGACTTTCTCCAATACTAACTTGCATCCCTGTAACCGTTAATTTCCAAACTTGCACTGAATTGATTCATTCTGACATTAGGAAGAGGAGCTTTAGGCATCAACTGTAATTCATATTGTATTCCCTGCTTATGAGTAAGATGTTTGGTTTCTTTAAATAGAGCTGGAAAAATTTCTATCTCTTTCATCAAACTATCTTTACACTGAGACTCATAACTTGAACAAACATCATGTTGTTTCTTATGTTGTTCCTTTACACACATGATTACAAATCTTTTATTTGAACTTATTAATCGCTTCATCTAATTAGCAACAACTAAATTCAAGTGATTTTTGTTTTGATGTGCCTTGACAATAAATTCAACCCCATCTTTCTTAAGCTAATATTATGCTCTCTCCTATAAAATATTGCATCTTGGTCATACAGATAAGGACTTCCTAAGGAAACTCCACATATGTCTACTGGAACCACATCTAATTCCACTTCATCAATGTAATTAGTTGTAATGGAAAATATTAATCGACATTGTTTTGTGACTTTTATCTCAGTTAATTTATTTAACCATCCTAATGGGTAAGGTCTTGGATGATTCCATGTCTCCAAACCCAAACTCTTAACTAAATATTCAGATATTAGATTGGCTTGTGATCCACAGTCAAACATTGTATCTATCATTGCGTGCTTAGAAGTTATCCTTATGTCAGAAGTTTTACCTGTTGTAACCATAGTAGTTATCCTCCTTTCATCACCTGAATCTAAACCTAGATCTTGCTCGATTGCTGTAATTGCCTTCTTTTCATCCTTCTCCTTAAGGAACTTTTTCATCTTAAGTTTTGGATAAAGTTTCAAATACCTAGATTCCTCGTGACTGATTCTTTGGAAATGAGAACAAGTAGGTCTTTCCTTCTGAGTTATCGTTGATTTCTTTCTCTTCGAATTGTTCTTCCCCTTACTCTCATTGGAATCTTTAATTTCCAAATCTTTGGATGATTGCGATGAAAACTTGAATGGTCCACCACCTGATTCAATATGTATGGCCTGAACACACACTTCATCAAAATCATCAGGATTAAACATGAATAATTTATGCTGCAAATATGAATGTAAATTGCTGATGTATTTTAATAATTTTTCATGTGTATCTAATGAAATACCAAGCGCCAATGCTTTCTTTCTGAACTCCTGAGTAAACTCTTGAACATTCTGCCCTTTACCTTGCCTCAAATGCTGCCAATTAATAATAGCTTGCTACATGTATCCTAAAGGATATAATTTTTTCCTAAGAGCTTTTAAAAACTTAGACCATGGAGACATGATTTTTCCTTTTCACTTTACATCTATTTGAGTTTTACTTTCCCACAAGATTAAAGTTTTTCCCCACATTCTAAGTGTAGCTAACTGAATTTTTGTTTTATCATCAGAAATGTTTTGAATACGACAATACACTTCTAACTGCTTAATCGAGTTATCTAGCTTTTCAGGATTCATTTCGCCATCAAAAATAGGTAACTCAAATTTTACATCAAGTTTTAAAAGAGATGTTCTCTTAGGTTTCTTTCTTGTTTCAGATTCTACACTGGAATAATAAAAGGAAGAAGAAGAAGATGATGATGATGGAGATGATGGAGGTGAAGTTGGTTTATCAGCCTTACATTTACCTTTGTCCTTCTTCGATGTCTTTGAAGAAGAAGTCGTATCTCTCACCTTCTTGTCTTTGTATAGTTCTCCCAACATTGGTTGCATAGTCAAGAATGCTTGTTGAAATTGTTCATCACTCATCTTAGTTTCATTATTGTCACCTGCATCAGATCCTTTCATGGTCGACTCATTGCTTTCCAATCTCTGGATCAATCTGCTCAAGGATTCCTTCTCCATATTTCGAATTTGATATGGTTAACATTCAATGGAAAATTCTACAAACACAACCAACTCTAGCACCAAATTATATGATCGGAAATGATCATATGTTTAAAACTGATGTAGAATTGATTATTCCATTAATGAATTGAATGTTTATTGAAAGTGCAAAAAATGTGAGAACTGCTCGAGATGAAGACTTTACGAGAGATGAGAAAACATAAATAAGATACAAAACAGTAATGAAAACAACAAATACACAACGATGCCAGACAACAAGATTGATTACAGAGTTTGTCCCTGATGGACTACATCTCAGGGTCCACTTTCAAGATGGGCGACCACTTTATTAGGATTGAAACCAAGGAGGTTGATTACACATAAATTTGACCAAAATACACAGGCACTTCTCATCATTGTCAAAGGATAGCTCTTTGAACCAGCTTTCCAACAACTATCACAGTTCCCAATTCCAACTCTGGATGCTCCTATTACACTGAAAAAAACGACTATAACCTCCAGAACCTGCATACAAAAACCCAAAACCACTCTCCTTTCTCTTCAATGAGAAAAAATGGCTTTATAGCCCTCGAGATGCACTCTAACTCCTTCATGCTGATTTTAGGAGTGAATCAGCTCAAAATAGGGTTTGTTGTTTTTGGTCCTGTTAGGTTTTACCACCTTAGGTTTCATATGCATGGTCATCGCATTAGTTTAGAACAAACTGCAACAACAAAACCCAAATATAAACCTTATGATAAAGACAAAACCGTGGCGACTTGCTAACCTGGCGGAGGAGGTTGAGCACCCACATGTGACTGTCGTGGTCTAACCGCAGGCTGCCACCTTCGCAGTCTTCCTCCGACGGTTTTGGCTACCAATGCTTCGGTGGTTCTGGTTATGAGTTGTTCACATGCTCAAGTTAGGGTTAGGCCTAACGGTTCCGCTGCGGTTAGACTCCCGGTGCTAACCCTGACGACTTATCCAGACTCTACTCACATGTAATAGTCTGCGGTTATGTAACTCTGCGGTCAATGTTGCGGCGGTTCTGCTACATCTCTGTCTGTTCACATGGACAGCGATCTTCTCCTGCGCGGTTAAAGCCCGCGGTCTAGAACTGACATATCCACCATTTACACACTGATCACATGGTTTACAACCCACGCGGTCTTCTCCCACTATGGTTAAGACTGTCATATGTATTTTGAATTGTTTTATAATGTTTTACCATAGGCCGAGAGTTAATACATAGGCTCTATGTATTGGTTTAATGTATTTAGGTTTTTTAATATGATTCGATATGTTTAGACTTAGGGTTATGAATTTGATACATGGTTTGTAATGTAATATGTTTCCATAGGTTTAGGATTAGGATCTAATGTGTTAGGTGTTAGGTCTTTAGACATAGTTTCTAGGGTTTAGGTTTATGATCTAACATTTACAATAGGTGTATTATAATGTTGTAAAACGAGAATCCATCACCATGTCAGAAGAACCCGAAGACGGTCATGACGACCATGAAGACCACATCAACCACTTACATCAAATTGTCACAAAGTGACATTTGCTACAAACATCATCTGATGATGAACCCATAACGAACCCTACAACGGACGACACACCCATGTCAATGATCACTCTAGAGGAATTGATGATGAACACTTGTCGACAACTAGGTATAACACCATATCAAATGAACACCATGAAAAACCATACACATCACCTGAACAACCTGATCCATAACCAACACTGTCGAAACTGAACGACACCAGACTGAATGCTGACGACGACACTGTACCTGTGTAACTGATCAGATGAGATCCTCCTGGATCAATACTCTCCACTTGAAAAATTTTGGACCACAAATGTTTGACTAAACATATAGTCGATGAGGGTAGAGCTCCCTCAATTTCCACCTTGCCCTGATGATGTACCAATACATTCGATCAATCACCTGAAAGTGATGACCCTGATGATGCTGACCATGGCACATTTTGAATCGATGACTTTTTCCTTCCATCTGCAATATGTACAACTTGTGACGATGGTCAAACAACCTGTTATGAACATGGAAATTGATTTCTTTCCATGAAATACCATGAGTTAGTGATTCATAATCATCTTTGAAAACAATCTCTACAAGATATTGTTCAATACCATTGACATGTATTAATAATCTATTTTGCGGAACGACAGAGACAATCAAAGACAATTTTGACATCAAACCATCTACTTGACTTGATATACTTTCCTGATTCCTGATTACTAAGTGAACTTGCTGCAAGAAACCCATCAAACTGTAAGGTGACAACTATTGCATCTTAGCTTGATTTTGAAAGTATTCAATTAGCTGTTGATTTGTTTGAATCACTTTTTCCTTATTCATTAAATGTTGTTTCCATTGATTAGCACTTTCCCCTGATGCATAAGTTTCCCTTAAATACTTTGACATTGCTTTAGAAAAGGCTTTGATATGAAAACAAATAGGTTTCCTCTCCACTTGAAAAGAGGCTTCCAAACTATTTGAAACATGAAATGGTGACACAATACAAGAGAAATTTAACACTGACTTTCTCCAATACTGACTTGCATCCCTGTAACTGTTAATTTCCAAACTTGGACTGAATTGATTCATTTTGACATTAGGAAGAGGAGCTTTAGGCATCAATTGTAATTCATGTTGTATTCCCTGCTTATGAGTAAGATGTTTGGTTTCTTTAAATAGAACTGGAAAAATTTCTATCTCTTTGATCAAACTATCTTTAAGCTGAGACTCATAACTTGAACAAACATCATGTTGTTTCTTATGTTGTTCCTTTACACACATGATTACAAATATTTTATTTGAACTTATTAATCGCTTCATCTGATTAGCAACAACTAAATTCAAGTGATTTTTGTTTTAATGTGCCCTGACAATAAATTCAACCCCATCTTTCTTAAGGTAATATTTATGCTCTCTCCTGTAAAATATTGCATCTCGATCATACAGATAAGGACTTCCTAAGACAACTCCACATATGTCTACTGGAACCACATATAATTCCATTTCATCAATGTAATTAGTTGTAATGGCAAATCTTAATCGACATTGTTTTGTGACTTTTATCTGAGTTGATTTATTTGACCATCCTAATGGGTAAGGTCTTGGATGATTCCATGTCTCCAAACCCAAACTCTTAACTAAATATTCAGATATTAGATTGGACTGTGATCCACTGTCAAACATTGTATCTATCTTTGTGTGTTTAGAAGTTATCCTTATGTTAAACAATTCAACTCTTTTATCCTCATTTGAAGGATTTATGTTTGATGAAGATGCAATAGTATTCGAACTTGAACTAGTGTCAGACGTTTTACCTATCATAACCATAGCAATTATCCTCCTTTCATCACCTGATCTGAACGTAGATCTTGCTGGACTGCTACAATTGTCTTATTTTCATCCTTCTCCTTAAGTTCTGGATGAAGTTTTCTCCACTTACATTCCTCATGATCAATTCTCTGGCAATGAGAACAAGTATGTCTTTCCTTCTAAGCTATCTCTGATTTATTTCTCTTCAAATTTTTCTTCCCCTTACTGTCATTGGAATCTTTGATTTCCAACTCTTTGGATGATTGCGATGAAAACTTGAATGGTCTGCCTCCTGATTCAATATGTATGGCCTGAACACACACTTCATCAAAATCATCAGGATTAAACATGAATAATGTATGCTACAAAGATGAATGTAAATTGCCGATGTATTTTAATAAAGTTTCACGTGTATCCAATGAAATACCAAGCACAAATGCTTTCTTTCTAAACTCTTGAGTAAACTCCTGAACACTCTACCCTTTACCTTGCCTCAAATGTTGCCAATCAATAACATCTTGTTTTATGTATCCTAAAGGATAGAATTGTTTCCTAAGAGCTTTTAAAAACTTAGACCATGAAGAGATGATTTTTCCTTTTTGCTTAACATCTTTTTGAGTTTTACTTTCCCACCAGATTAAAGTTGTTCCCCCCATTCTAAGTGTAGCTAATTGAATTTTCATTTTATCATCAGAAATTTTCTGAATACGACAATACATGTCTAATTGCTTAATCGAGTTATCTAGATTTTCAGGATTCATTTCGCCATCATAAATAGGTAACTCAAATTTTACATCAAGTTTTAAAAGAGATGTTTTCTTAGGTTTCTTTTCTGTTTCAGATTCTGCACTGGAAAAAGAAGAAGAAGATGATGATGGAGATGATGTTGGAAATAATACTGAGAGGGGGGGTGAATCAGTATTAGCAAGTCAATAATATTTCATTTCCATATTTTGATTCATATACGCTACTTCAGTTAATGAAACTTGCGTGTATACGCAACTGCATATAAGGAAACTAGCGTATACCCTGTAAACTTGTAATTTAGTTAATTCTTCATATGTTGATCTTTAATATGTGCATCAGAACCATATAAACAGTAACCAGGAGTAGTAAAAACAAAACAGACAGTCACACACATGAACACATGATATAAGGTGGAAACCCAATGTGGGTGAAAACCACCTGCTGCAATCGTCTCTATCTTTCTTTTAATAAGAAACATCTTTTTACAATATTTTGTATTGGTGCAGTCTTATAGAAGTACGTAAGCTTCTACCTGCAGAAGGCTACAACCTTCTCTCATTCTCTAGATTCTCCTGGAAGCGAGCTACAACCCCCTAGCTCTTGTACTAGTTGATGTACTAGTACATAGGTGCTAACCTACAGAAGGCTACAACCTTCTCTTTTCTTCCAGGGACAATGTTTCATAAGTTTTCAGACTGGATCCATCAATAACATCAATCAACCAACAAATATATCTGCATCAACCAATCTCCTTTGCACCAATCAAAATTGTATCAAATAATCACTTCTCTGAATGCTGTAACTAGAACATAGTAATAGTAACCAGAACCCAAGTCAGAACCCAGAACACTGTAACAGCATTCAAAAGTAGATAAAGCATATTTTTATGAGGAGTACACTACTTCAATGTGACGAACGTGCATGCATATGCACTTGTATCAAGGAAAACCTGCGTATACGCACTTTTTAAATGTTGAACCGACGTGTATACACACCTTTGCTATAATGAACCTGCATACAGATTTTTAAATGATGACTTTAATATTTACAATTATTCAGACATTAGTTATACCCAGTTCATCATATTTACAAATTAATACATGTGCCAATTATTCAGATAAAAGATCAAAACCACACAAAGATACTTCTCTTCAAGCCTTAATATCTTGACCCATAAATAGAACTTATCCTTCATCACGTGCTCAGGTTCATCCTTGATTCAGATCTAGTTGTGCACCATAACCCAATCACCTGTATTCTAGATCTTCCTCTTCATTAGATATTCAATTCATAAGTGCCTTTGCCTAATGATCTTCTCCTCCTTTTATAGTCTTAGGCCTTACTCAATACCATGGTCCAAGACCACTTAGAACCAATACCTTAGGCCAAATACCTAGGGTCAACACGTCGAACAAGATACCTTGGACCAATACCATGGTTCACAATACCATGGACCAAATACCACGGACCAAAACCAAGTTTTCAATCATGTACGCGCCTTTCCTTTCGTGGAAGTGCGTGTGTACGCATATGCACCTTTTGGTTTGCGAACATGCATGTACACACGGCTTGGTCAATGGGAACCTACGTATACCTTTCTTTCTTCATTCTGTGAGCCTGAACTGAGATCTGTCATCTGAGTGAGTTGCCATCAAGGACAACACCTGTGTCATAGCACCAAATCTGAGTCATAATGCCAACAATCTCCACCTTTGGACTTTATGGCAACCCCAAGTCACTCTAGCCCTTTGTCATCAAGGGCAAAGGGTTATGCTCCCCTTGAGTACATGCTGAATTCTCTGATATGCTGAAGAGTGTTGTCCATGCTCCCCCTGACTACAAGCAAGGTCTGCAAAAATATGTTCTACAAGAAGAACATGACTCTATACATCATAAATGACCTTCCTATCACCAAAGACTCATACATACATCCATCTCCCAACCAAGTGGGGATATACCAAGATTGAATCATCCACCCAACCAAGTGGGGATATACCAAATGTTTATACATCACAAAACAAGAACATTACATCATCCATCCCATGCATATTGGGGAAACAAAATAGGTCGTTTCATGACCTTGATAATAAAAGATATACATGACATAGAGACAAAATATCTAAAACAAGACTTATGATAGTTATTAGCAACTATCATTAGTAGCATCTGTCAATCACCATCTAGACCAGCAACCATGATCTCCCTCTGCACCTATTCCACCTGAATCAAAATAACTTGTGAATTTGTACCAAGATCTTCTAAGATAATGCCAACAATGCATTATTAGAAGAATGTGCTCCCCCTGAACCTGTGCCAGATGATCACTGTCAGACCCATATCAGACTCTTTTCATCCTGAGTCTGGCCCACTGTTCTTCTTCAAACCAACACATACACGAATGTATCCACAACAATCGGTGTATGTACGCGGATACACTTCACGAAACTCACGTACAACCACTTTTCTCTGAAACAGATAAGTTTCAACAGCAGGATGATGCATCAACTACTCCCAGCTTCTATCTGAGATATTCAAATGTCTCTCTGGGTAGTGGTTTGGTGAATATATCAGCAACTTGTTCTTTGGAGGGAACATACTCCAATTTGACCTTTTGTTCAAGTACTTTTTCACGGAGAAAATGATATTTGATAGGTATCAGCTTGGTCTTGGAATGCATAACTGGGTTCTTTGAAATGTTGATTGCACTTATATTATCACATATAATGGAGATGGGTGGAGTACATGTGATCTGAATGTCTTGCAATGTTTTCATCATCCAAAGGAGTTGTGTGCAGTAAGATGCAGTAACCACATATTCTGCTTCAGCTATAGATAATGCAATTGAACTTTGTTTCTTGTTGAACCAAGACATTAATCTGGAACCCATATAGAATGCACCACCACTAGTGCTTTTTCTATCATCCACGCTTCCTACCCAATCTGCATATGTGTATGCATGAAGTGTAAGATCTATGTCCCTACGATACCATAAACCAAAATTATGAGTTCTTAGAAGATATTTGAAGATCCTTTTGATTGGCTGAAGGTGTGATTCCTTTGGATTTGCTTGGAATCTTCCAACTATTCCCACTGCATGCATGATCTCTGGTCGGGTACCTGTTAGATAAAGTAAACTGCCAATCATGGATCTGTAGGTTGGTTGATGTACTGCTGCTAATTCATCATTTGAGCTGAGACTGCATCTTGTTACCATAGGGGTACATATTGGTTTAGATTCTTCCATGCCATATTTTTTTAAGATCTGCTTCAGGTACTTGGTTTGTGATAGAAAGATACCATCTTTATTTTGTTGAACTTGTAAACCAAGAAAATATGTGAGCTCACCAAGTAGGGACATTTCAAATTCTTTTTGCATTACCAAAGCAAAGTTTTGACTCATGGCTTCTTCATTACTACCAAAAATAATATCATCAACATACACAACAAGTATTAGCAATTTATCATTGTCAATCTTTGTATATAAATTGCTATCAGCTGATCCTTTCGAAAAACCTTGTTGATGGAGGTATTTGTCGAGACGATAATACTAGGCCCTTGGAGCTTGTTTTAGACCATAGAGAGCTTTTCTGAGTCTACATACAAGTTTTAGATCATTTCGAAGGATGAATCCATCTAGTTGCTCAATATATACTTCTTCTTCTAAGTCTCCATTGAGAAAGGTAGATTTTACATCCATTTGGTATACTTTGAAGTTCTGAAAGCTAGAAAGAGAAAGGAACATTCTTATGGCTTCAAGTCTAGCAATAGGTGCAAAAGTTTCTTCAAAATCTATACCTTATTGTTGAGCATATCCTTTACAAACAAGTCTAGCCTTGTTTCTACTAACTTCTCCATTTTCATTCAGCTTGCTTTTGAATATCCATTTGGTTCCAATGATGTTCTTATCATGATGTCTAGGAACTAATTCCCAAGAATTATTCTTTTCAATTTTCTCAAGCTCTTCATTCATGGCCTTGACCCAACATTCATCTTTGCATGCTTCATGTACATTTTGAGGTTCGATGGTGGAAAGCAATGCTAGATAGCTTGAAGCTTCTGTAATAGTTCTTCTTGTCTGCACCCCTGCCTCTTTCTGTCCCAAAATTTGAGTCTCAGGATGATTTTTCTAAACATACCTGCATGGAGTCTTTTCTTCTACTGTTATCTGTTTTTCTGGCGCTTCATTGGTTTCTTCTTCCGAATTAGTCTAATTTGATGTGGAAGGATAATCCTCATCTTCTTCATAATCTTCAGTTTTTACCTGCTTTGGATTTTTGCTTGCTTCATAAACCACAACAACAATACTTTCAACAATTTTCCCTAATCTTTTATTATAACACTTATATCCTTTACTTCAGGAAGAGTAACCAAGGAGAATGCCTTCATATGCTCTAGGTTCAAACTTGCCAAGCTTTTCATCAGTCCTTTTGATGTAACATTTGCTTCCAAAAACTTTGAAGTATTTCACAGTAGGAGTCTTACCATACCAAAGTTCATGTGGAGTTTGAGTGTTGTTTACCCAAACGTTTATTTTGTTGAGAATAGTGACAGTAGCAAATGCAGCTTCACCCTAGAAGGTTGCAGGAGTTCCAGACTCATCTAGCATGGCACAAGACATTTGTTGAACAATTTTGTTCATCCTTTCTACCACTCCATTTTGTTGAGGAGTCCTTGTGGTAGAGAATTCCCCTTTTATTCCATGTTCTTCACAAAATTCGAAGAATTCATCTGAGGTAAATTCTCTTTCTCGATCAGACCTGAGGCATTTGATTTTGCGATTTGATTCATTTTCAACCAATGCTTTGAAGGCTTTGAATTTTTCAAATGCTTCATCTTTATTCTTGAGAAGTCCTATCCAACACATTCTCAAAAAGTCGTCAATGAACAATATAAAGTATTCTTCTCCACGAGGTGACTTTTTCCTTGATGGGCCACATAAATCAGTATGAACAAGTTCAAGAGGCCTACTAGCTGATCCTTCCTTCTCAGGGAAATGAGCTCTGGTTTGCTTACCAAATTGACATGATTTGCATATTGTGTTTTCTGGAATGCTAATATTAGGAAGATCACAAACAACTTGGTATCTGCGTACTTTTCTTATTTGAGAGAAGCTTATATGCCCCAATCTTCTATGCCATAGCCAGTGTCCATCATTTTTGCTTAGGTAGCACTGTTGTTGTCCTCCCTTGAGTATGTATAGGTTATTTGGATTTCTTATTCCTTTGATCACTGTTTCTCCTGTATCAAGCTCACGAACAACACATCCATTTCATCGAAATACCACTACATTTCCTTGATTGCACATTTGACTAACACCCAATAGATTAGGCTTTAGACCATCAACATACATAAAATTCCTAGCTTTGACCTTTTCTTTTAAGAGAACAGAACCTTTACCTTTTATGACAGCAGGAGTGTCATTTCCAAATGAGACCTTCTTTTCCTTTTCTAAGGCATTATATGACTGAAGTTTTTCTTTATCACCTATCATGTGTTTCGAGCATCCATTGTCGATGTACCACTGATTTTCTTGTCCTTCTGCATATAAAGCTATACCACATATTTCTAGTTGCGGTTCTTTCTTTCTCCAAGTTTTGGGACCCAATGAAGTTTTCTCCTTCTAATATGTTTGCCAAAATTTACTCCTGCATTTAGAATCTTCAAGACTGAAGTTGTTACAGATAGAGCATTCTATTTCATTTTCAAGAAGTGAAAAGTTATTGTAGGTCCTTTTCATGATCCCTATCACATTCTTTTGATTTCGTGCTTCTCTAGTCATGATGGTCTTGTAAGCAACACATTGAGTAACTTTGTGTCCAAAGCTATGACATGATTGTAGTTTCCATTGACATTCATTCTTGAAGAAAACTGAGTATGATTTACCTAAGGTCGGTTGTAGCTTTTGTTCATCCTTGAAGTAGATTGACCCCGATTTACTTGGTGATCTACTTTATGCCTTTGATGATGATTGTCAAACTATTCACTGCTCTTTACTGCATCAAGATAGCTTTTAGCGGAGGTGGATGGTTTCTGTGCTTCTTCAGTATATCCAAGACCTGTCTTTATCAAAGGATAACGTTGCACTTTGATAATTTCATTTAAGGTCTCTGATCCTTTAGCAAATCTAAGATTGAGAGCTTTTGTTTTCTCAATATCCTTTCTTAGACCCACAATTTCACATTCTAATTTTTCATTGTGTTTTTCCCTTTCAACAAGTTGGAATGTCAGAGTATCTATAATCATATTCTTTTCTTCTAAACAAATTTTAAGTCTAGAGATTTCTTGATAAGGACCATGTTCATTTAAAGCATCCAAGAAATCTTCATCTTCAAAAGCCATCAGAAGTCTATAATCGTTAATATTTTCATCTTCATCACTATTTGATAAACCATCGCTATCTTCATGTGTATAATAGCTCTTCTTACTTAAACTTTGTTTTCTATTCCATTTTGCTAATTCCTTACCCTTATCAAGCTTGTCCTTGTGAGGACATTTGGCAGCATAATGACTGACTCTTCCACAAGCAAAACATTTGAAAGGTAGTTTACCTCTGAATCTTCCGGAACCTCATTGAAGGTTCTTGACAAAGTTTGCTTCTTCCTCTCCTTCTGAAATTGTTACACTAAAAAATGTCACCTTGACTACTTACAGTTAGTATGGCTCAAATCAACAGTCATGCTACCCTCTTAGGCAAGTCTTATGCCTCTGTTATCCATCTCAAACTCAAAGAAGAGAGAAAGTCTTGTAAAAAATATGTTTATCTCTGGGGTCGCAGGTTCTCTCTAGCCTTACCTGCGGGGACGCTGACCATGTTCACAAAAGGTGTGTCCTTGGACGCTCTGTATGTTAAGGGACAGGTGCATCCTTCTGTAAAAGGCAAAATGCGCGAGTTTCATCTTAAAAAAGTTACTTGTGGTTACTTCTAGAACTTTCTAGAGGTCGGTTTGATGAATTGGATGCGCCTCCAGTTGGTTCATGTATCTCTATTAAGGAGGAACTTATCCCATCAATAAGGGAGCTATCCCACCCAAAGAGGGGGATTAACCTGAATAACCTCTTTACAGCACTATAAATAAAGACATTGAGCCAAAGGGAGGAGAGGTTGGAGCTATACATTTTCTTTGGGTAAATGCTGCAGGATTTAGGTCTTCCATTAGAGCCTTTGTGAGGAGAGATTGTCTTTACTTGATTCTACTTGGAAGAGGGTGAGCTTTGTCAAAGTAGAGGAAAACCCTTGATGGACCCTGGGAGGAACTTGCACAACACCAAGGCCAGGTTGTAAGAGTTTCTTTGTTTCGTTATTAATACAAACTGGTTTATTTTTCTCAATAGCTTGGGTTAATGAGTTATTTCATGTGTTCCTTGGTCTGCATGTTGAATATATGTTTTATTATATGAAATGCAAGTGCTTGGTAATTGTTTGATTGTTTGTGGTTGCAGGAATTGACTTGAAGGAGGAGCTCATCCGGATCGTCAAGAACGGACTTCAACAACAGCGTTTTGGAATAAGGTAAGCCTAAACACTTGTAGTTTTCATGTTGTAAAAGGTGTATTTAGAGAAAGATCACTCCATTTTGTCTTGTTTGTCATTAGAATGTCTTAGACTTCTAGGAAGGTCAGCTGTGTCCGCACCCTTGACCAATTCCGTGTGACAAATTGGCGACTCGAGAGAGTCTTTTCCTTTGTGTGAACTTTGCTCTGTGAAAATCATTTTTATTTTCTGGTTTTTGACTGTGAGAATTAGTATTTGGGTGGCTTAGCTTTAGATTTAGTTAGATTTGGTTTTTCTCAACTTTTCCAGAAGGACGCACCCTCTGAGTACTGCACAGTGCGTCTTTGGACACGCTGTTGCCGTTTGCACAGAGCGGGCCCGCACCTGTCATAACGGGTTGCCTGCGTCTTCCTGTAAAATTTAGGAAAATTCCATTTTTTGCTTTAATTGCTTTTAGATTTTGATTTTTCTTAGTGTTTTCTGCCCAGATCCTTTAGTACCCTGTCAAAAATTTTCACCTAAGCTTGTTCCTGCTCTTAGCTTTCATCAATTGGGTGTTTTGAGTCTCTTTCTTGAGAAATTCTTGATTTGATTTCCTTTGATCATTACTTGGAGGTTTGTCTCAGTCTTTTCACAATTTTGCATCTTTTTGCTTCTGTTTTTGCAAAAAAAATTCCCCCTCATTCGCCGGGGGGGGCTAAATTGTGTATGAGTGTTAATCGCCTTTGAGTGTTTTTATGTTTTGATCTTTGGAACTCTCACCCAATTTTCTCAATTTGCACTTGATTGGTTCTTAGATCACATTAGAATCGTCTTGTGCTTGAGAATTCTTTTGCATAGATCACATTTGCACAATTAGAATTCTCATTTTCAGAATATGAATGAAAAATGTGCATAGATTACATTTGCATACTTTTCATGTGAATTGTGCATAGATTACAATTGCATAGTTTACATTCTGAAAAATTTATTGTAGATTTAGATCAGCTTTCTTTGATTTGGATTTACACAAAAAATAAAAATAAAAAAAATGGTTTGGAATTGATTTGCATTAGTTTTTCTTGATAAAATTAGTGCATCAATTTTTTGCATTGTCGGAAGTGAATGAAAACTCTCTCCTTACTTTAGTTAGGATTCATCGAATTGAAAAGATTACATTATCATATTCGATTGCATTCAGTTGAGTCGGGTCATAACACCATTGGTTTCATCTCCATTTACCCCTTTGAGTAATAACAACCTTAATAACACAGCGCTTAATTAAAATTCATCTAGTAATTTTTACATTTCTAGGGCTCTGAAACACCAATATAGCTTAGGCTAGTGTCTTGGAGTAGGTGAGTACTTAAATCTCCAAGACAGTAAAACCAAACAAGTAGCTGATCTTGAGTTAGAATCAAATCCAATTGTTACATTTACACTCTGGGAAAGCTCCTCTTAAAGGAGAAGCACGAGCTCGTGTCCGAACCAGTGAGGGGATCATTCCCCCCTCGTTGGGAACGACGCCAGACAGTACGTATTACAAACGGTAAACTTCAGATTAACCATTGTCGAGGAGCCAGGGGTCACTTATCGGTAAACCTTGGATTGTTGTCAAGGAGCTGGTAAGGGGATTGAGCTTGCTACTCTGCCCTTGCGTGCTGTCGGAGTTTAGACTGTTCCCCCAGGTGTATTTGTTACTGTTGGTAACTTTAGTGACCATAATCTTTAGGGTTCTACCGAGGTGACGGTGGAGGGAAGGTCCCACTGTACCTGGAGCAGACGTCGGTTATACTCACTTGGATTTTCCGGGGGGTTCACTTCACTTCGAGACGGTTAAAGTGGAGGAACTTGTGCCGGTCTATTCATTAAGCAGGTTGCCGGGGTAACTGTTCCACCCACCACTTCTGTACTGAATTCGGCGATGTTGGGTTTCATCTCCAACTAGTGTTTTCGGTCTGGAAGGCTACTGTTTGTGCATGGTTTGACTCCTAGATTTGATAGCGCGTGTTAATTTGTTTGTTTTTACTTTTAGAGACCATAGGTGTGAATTGTGAATTTTAATTGTTAGGTGTGAATTGTGAATTGTTAATTTTAGTTTTAAATTGTTAATAAAATTCACTGAAGTTGAATATAATGGCAAATGTTCCGGAATTTATCAACCTAGGAACCCCTCCTAATGAGAATCCTAGTACTTTTCCTTACTTTGGAAATGTTGGTCCTCCTTATATGGCTACTTTGTCATTACCTGGATTTACAATAGGTTTACCGATATGGTTATTTTCAACTTCGTTGGCCCAAAATACTCCAATTGTTCCATCTCAACCGGATGCTTCACCTCAACAGAGTTCACCATCTCAACATCACCAACCTTCTGTTGACCCTTTACCTTCTTCGCCTAATTTTTCTTCCTCCATTTCTTCCTCTTCGCCTGGTAAAAGCCTTGATGTTAGTAACCAGGAGGCTAAGAAGAAGAAGAAAGGGAAGAAGAAGAAGAAGAAGAAGAAGCAAGATAAGAAAGAAGTCAACCAACCAACCATGGCTGTAAGTGTTAGTTGTGTTGAGGAAAATTCCGACATGCATCGTAAACCCAAATACCCTTGCAGGCTTTGTAAGGGTGACCACTTCCTTGTCAATTGTCCTGGTATTCCAAAGGTCCTGGAAGTATGGTCAGAAAAATCCCATCAACTTTCCATTGATCCATCAACCAGTGATAGTCAGGTTCCTGGGAAAAAGGGTAAAGTTAGGTTTCCTTGTAAGTTATGCAAAGGGAGTCATCAAACTCACATTTGCCCTCACATGGATGAAGCCTCAACATTGTTGGAAAACCTTACTGTTCCACAGCAAGAATTTCCAACTGGTTACCGTAAACTTTCTCCCAACCTACCGTCAACTGACGGAGTGATTGATCTAAATTCAAGTACAGTCGATCACACTCTCCCATTGGAGAGTGAAACTCATGTCACTCAGGTTGATGATCCATTAGTTGATCAAGTGGTCGATTCAATTTCACATTCGGTCGATCACACTCTCCTTTTCGAGAGTAAATTTCATACCGCTGATGTTCTTCTTGTTACATCGGATTCTTCTATGCCGGGGGGCATTTCACCTGTTTCTACAGAACCCCCTCCAAGTACTGAGGTCTTTTCCTTTGATTGGAATAGACTGACAGAACCTCGTCTTCCTTCCTCCATCCCTTTCCAAATCATTGTCAAGGCTGGTGGTAGGGACATACATCGTACTCAGGTAGATGAAGGTGCTTCTATTAGTATTTTATCCTCAACTGTTTGGAAAGCTTTGGGTTCCCCTCAGCTTGCGCCTATTACGCAGAATTTGAAAGCTTTTAACAGAACCATTAGTGAACCTTTAGGGATCCTTCCTAAGTTTTATATTACCTTGGAAGGTAAAACTGTCTGTATTGATCTTATGGTAGTTCGAGGTCCCTTGGATTTCAATTTACTCCTTGGGCGAGACTATGTTTATGCAATGAAAGCTGTCGTATCGACACTCTTTCGCGTGATGTCTTTCCCTCACAATGGCAGTATTGTGACTGTAGACCAGCTTTCGTTCCCTAGTCTTGTCTCAACTACCAATAATATGACACCCCTAAATGTTCCTGATTCTAAAGTGGTATCTACCCTGCCACGGGTTAATTATGTGGCAACTGATCCCATGTTTTCAGTTACCAATGTAAGTGAGCCTCTCACTGTTGATTTAGATCCGGTAATTGACATGGAAAATTCTATGGGATTACTTGAACACGATGTTCTTATCCCTTTAGATTCCTTTGACATGTGTTCCTTCCAGAGAACTATTCTTCCTTCTGATGAAGACCTCTTGGAAGCCATGATAAAGGTGTGTCCATTGACATGTCTTTCTTCCAGTTGGAAGCCATGATCAGTGAGCACGAGGATAGTTTGTTCCTCTCTCAACCTCGTTAAAAAATGAAATTGGATGTTATGAGGAAAGTTCCTGTTACTGAGTCAACCTCATTAAAAAATGAATCAGGTAGATTTTAGGATATATAGGTAGATTTTAGAAAGTAGGGTTTTGAGGATAGTTCCTGTTACTGAGTCAACCTCGTTAAAAAATGAATTAGGTATGAGGATAGTTCCTGTTACTGAGTCAACCTCGTTAAAAAATGAATCAGGTTAGAGGATAGTTCCTGTTACTGAGTCAACCTCGTTAAAAAATGAATCAGGTATGAGGATAGTTCTTTTCTTGTGTCAACCTCCTTAAAAATGAAACAACTCCCTTTTCGAGTTAAATATTGAAAGTAAACCTTCATTTCATCCAGCCGGTTGAATGCAATGAAGCCTGGGGGGCATGTACCTCGCTTTGCATCATTATGCTGGGGGCATGCGAACTTTTTGAGCATAGTTCCTTGTCTTGTGTCAAGCTCTTTAAAAAATGAAACAAGGGTAGGTTAAGTAGGTAGATTGTAGTGAGTAATCATGAGCATAGTTCCTTGTCTTGTCTCAAGCTCATTAAAAAATGAATCAAGGATTTTAGAGCATAGTTCCTTGTCTTGTGTCAAGCTCGTTAAAAAATGAATCAAGGTTTTTAGAGTAGAGTTTTTTGTTAGGTAGATTGTAGAGAGTAGTTATGAGCATAGTTCCTTGTCTTGTGTCAAGCTCGTTAAAAAATGAAACAACTCCCTTTTCAAGTAGAATCTTTTCAAGATCTTGAAAGTAAAGCTTCATTCCATCCACCTGATTGAATGCAATGAAGCTTGGGGGGCATGTACCTTGATTTGCGTCATTATGCTGGGGGCATGCGAACTTATAACAAGCATAGTTTTTCGTTTCAAGCTTGCGTAAACATGAAAACGAGTCCGAGCATAGTTCTTTTCCTGTGTCAAGCTCGTTAAAAAATGAAACAAATCCTCCTCTACTTGAGTCGAGAGATTGACTAGATCTCATAAATGTTAAGTATTTAGGTTAGTTTTTTCAGTTTTTGCATAATTTTCTCATAGTTTTAGGTCGAGTCTTTCTAATGATCTCGTAACTCAACCTTCATTTCATCCAGCTGGTTGAATGAAACGAAGCTGGGGGGCATGCGCTCTAGCAGTTATGCTTAGGGAGCATCAAGCACAGTTTTCTCTGTTTCAAGCTTGTGTAAAATGAAACTACTTTGAAGCATAGTTTTTATCTGTTTCAAGCTTTTGTAAAAATGAAACCTATCTCGAGTCAGTTTCAGTTATTTTCAAGACTCGTTAAACTCATGAAAGTCCCGAGATTATTTTGCCATCTTTCATTCTCGTAAAACAAATGAAAATGCCGAGTTCTTTCCGTCTTTTCCTGCTCGTAAATTAAATTGAAAGTCGGCCATATGAGTACATTTTTATCATTTTTTCGAACTCGTTAAAACTTATGAAAAAGTGAAAACCATGAGTACATTTTTATCCCTTTTTCGAACTCGTTAAAACTTACGAAAAAGTGAAACCTTGGAGTTCTCTTTTAAGCCCTTTTTAGACTCCTAAAACATGAAAAGATCGCCGAGTGTTTCTTTTACACTCATTAAAATGGAATTAAAAGACGGTCCCCTTATAGCTCTTTTCTGACCGTAAAATCAGGAAAAGATTGCCGGGTTTTTGTCGTTTCAAACTCGATAAGGAAATAAAACGACGTGTCCTTGATCGCTTTTTACTTTTCAGGTCAGTGGCACTAATTATGAAAGTACTCCTTGGTCGCAAGATCAAGCGGTTCCCCCAGGTATTATTTTATACTTTTTCGGGCTTGAGGGACACAAATGTACGAAAAAGTTCAACGTGGAGTCTCCTTTAGTTTTTTCAGACTCTCTAAAATTGAAAAACGCCGAGTTTCTCCTATACTGGGCTCGTTAAACTTTTACAGTAGAGGACCTGTTCAATTACAAACAGGAACGAACCACTCCTTCCTAGGGTTCGAATTTAAACTAGGTTGGACTTGTCCGAAGGATGAGCTTATAATCAAGCATATGTTATCCTCCTCAAGCTTATTAAAAATAAAGAGGTACTTGCCAGAAATGGTGGGGGAAAAGGGAGAAGAATGAACCTGTTTGTTACCTTTTGTCTCAAAAGAAACTTTATTACCACTCTTGAACACGACACTTTTCATTCACCTGGGTTGGGAAATCTTTTACCTCACAGTTGATCAAACCACTTTGAAAGTCTTTAGCCGGGTTCCGGGGATTAACTTTGAGTTATTCGTCACCAAGCCATCTGTCGTGTCGTTATGTGTTCAAGAGGTCTGCAAGAAAAACTTTCATCTGCAAAATACTTGTCATCCATTTGACCATCCCTGAGTCAGTCCTTACAGCAACATTTCTTCAACTTGAACAATGGTTTCGTGTTGCGGGCTTGCCTGCAACGGGTCGCTTTCTATCGACATCAGCACATTATCTAGAAAGATGACTTAGGAATCGACAGCACCTTGAAGTCTGCATGCATCAATGGCAGGTTTCTCGCCTTTGACGTCAGTTTACATCATTGACTTTCGATCAAAGGATTCCGTGAAGTGTTCGACATCAAAACATCTATTCACATTTCACGGGTTGTGCTTGGTACTTTGAGAACCATTGACATTATTGGTGGTTTCTCTCACGCTTGTTAACAGTTTGCATCATCGACTGGTAATCAAGTGGTTTCTAACATGTTCGACATCGAATCATTTAATCACATGGCTAGAATCGTACCAATTCGGGAAGTAGAAGTGAAGACCCTGGATCCAGTTTCTACCATCCAGGCTGCGAGGAGTTTTGTATTCATTATCTATGTAGACTAATCATAAACAGATGGCTGCGTCCATACTGTGTCTACAAAAGTCTATAAAAATGATGTACTGCAAGATCATTCCTGTATCAGAATAGTTAGTCCATTAGTTAAAGTTTTGAATCTGAGTATGGGAATGCCTACCTCAGTGATGATATAATATTATACATGTATTTTGTGTTGAAAATTGCAGGTTCCAACCAGGTCATCCACAAGACAATCCTTGAAATGATAAAGCGCTTCACCCTTCCTAGAATTACAAAACCCTAATCTATTCCAGGCTTCGCACTTTAGGGGGCAATCTGTTACACTAAAAAATGTCACCTTGACTACTTACAGTTAGTATGGCTCAAATCAACAGTCATGCTACCCTCTTAGGCAAGTCTTATGCCTCTGTTATCCATCTCAAACTCAAAGAAGAGAGAAAGTCTTGTAAAAAATATGTTTATCTCTGGGGTTGCAGGTTCTCTCTAGCCTTACCTGCGGGGACGCTGACCATGTTCACAAAAGGTGCGTCCTTGGACGCTCTGTATGTTAAGGGACAGGTGCGTCCTTCTGTAAAAGGCAAAATGCGCGAGTTTCATCTTTAAAAAGTTACTTGTGGTTACTTCTAGAACTTTCTAGAGGTCGGTTTGATGAATTGGATGCGCCTCTAGTTGGTTCATGTATCTCTATTAAGGAGGAACTTATCCCATCAATAAGGGAGCTATCCCACCCAAAGAGGGGGATTATCCCATTGATGGTGGACCTGAATAACCTCTTTACAGCACTATAAATAAAGACATTGAGCCAGAGGGAGGAGAGGTTGGAGCTATACATTTTCTTTGGGTAAATGCTGCAGGATTTAGGTCTTCCATTAGAGCCTTTGTGAGGAGAGATTGTCTTTACTTGATTCTACTTGGAAGAGGGTGAGCTTTGTCAAAGTAGAGGAAAACCCTTGATGGACCCTGGGAGGAACTTGCACAACACCAAGGCCAGGTTGTACGAGTTTCTTTGTTTCGTTATTAATACAAACTGGTTTATTTTTCTCAATAGCTTGGGTTAATGAGTTATTTCATGTGTTCCTTGGTCTGCATGTTGAATATATGTTTTATTATATGAAATGCAAGTGCTTGGTAATTGTTTGATTGTTTGTGGTTGCAGGAATTGACTTGAAGGAGGAGCTCATCCGGATCGTCAAGAACGGACTTCAACAATAGCGTTTTGGAATAAGGTAAGCCTAAACACTTGTAGTTTTCATGTTGTAAAAGGTGTATTTAGAGAAAGATCACTCCATTTTGTCTTGTTTGTCATTAGAATGTCTTAGACTTCTAGGAAGGTCAGCTGTGTCCGCACCCTTGACCAATTCCGTGTGACAGAAATATGTCCTGATTCATTGAGTTCTTCTCTTCCTGAAGCTTTGAATGTAGCTTCTCTCATATCTGATGGGCCTCCTTTTCTAATTTTGAAAGGAGTTAAGATCCCGTGCAGCCGTGTCATAGTAAGACTTTGAAGGTCCTGCTTTTCTTCTATAGCAGAAACTTTTGATTCAAACTTAGTAGACAAGGATCTTAAAACCTTTTCAACTAAAGTAACTTCTCTTATCTCTTCACCCAAGTTTTTCATGTGATTAACAATATCATCTATACGTAGGAAGTAATTATTTATACTTTCATCATTGTGCATTTTGAGAGTTTCATATTGAATTCTGAGAGATTGTAGTTTTACACATTTTACTTAATCGTCTCCTTCATAGCTTAGAATGATCTTGTCCCATATTTCTTTGGTGGTTTTGAGTTGCATAACCTTGACAAATTCTGATTGTGATAGACTCCCAAATAATGTATTGACAGCTTTGGCATTAGTTTCATACTGCTTCTTACATGTCGTATCTGTAGGTACTACTGATGGAAATGTATATCCTCCTTCCACGATTTTCCAAATATCTATTCCAAGAGATTGAAGATAGGTTGTGGTTCTTACCTTCCAATAAACAAAGTTGCTCCCATCAAAGATCGATGGTCTAATGGATGCCTCTCTTTCGTAGTTACTCATGATAATAGATCTTCCTTCAAGCAATCAAGCTTATTTTGAAGGACCTGCTCTAATTCCAATTGTTGGAAATAATACTAAGAGGGGGGTTGAATCAACATTAGAAAGTCAATAATATTTCATTTCCATATTTTGATTCATATACGCTACTTGAGTTAATGAAACTTGCGTGTATACGCAACTGCATATAAGGAAAGTAACGTATACCCTGTAAACTTGTAATTTAGTTCATTCTTCATATGTTGATCTTTAATCTGTGCATTAGAACCATATAAATAGTAACTAGGAGTAGTTAAAACAAAATAGACAGTCATACACATGAATACAAGATATAAGGTGGAAACCCAATGTGGGTGAAAACCACTTGCTGCAATCATCTCTATCTTTCTTTTAATAAGAAACTTCTTTTTACAATATTTTGCACTGGTGCAGTCTTATACCAGTACGCAGGCTTCTACCTGCAGAAGGCTACAACCTTCTCTCATTCTCTAGCTTCTCCTGGGAGGGACCTACAACCCCCTAGCTCTTGTATTAGCTAATGTACTAGTACGTAGGTGCTGACCTGAAGAAGGCTACAACCTTCTCTTTTCTTCCAAGGACCACGTTTCATAAATTTTCAAACTGGATCCATCAATTTCATCAATCAACCATCGAATATATCTGCATCAACCAATCACCTTTGCACCAAGCAAAACTGAATCAAACAATCACTACTTTGAATGTTGTAACCAGAAAATAGTAACAGTAACCAGAACCCAAGCCAGAACCCAAAACACTGTAATAGCAATCAGAAGTATCTAAAGCATATTTTTATGAGGAGTATCCTACTTCAATGTGATGAACCTGTGTGCATACACACTTGTATCAAGGCAAACCTACGTATATGCACTTTTGAAATGGCGAATTGGCGTGTATATGCACCTTTGCTATAATGAACCTGCATATAGATCTGTAAATGATGACTTTAACCTTTACAATTATTCAAACATCAGTTATACCTAGATCATCATATTTATAGATTACGACGTGTGCCAATTATTCAGATAAAAGATCAAAACCACACAAAGATACATCTCTTGAAGCCTTAATATCTTGACCCATCAATAGAACTTATCCTTCATCACGCGCTCAAGTTCATCCTTGATTCAGATCCAGCTGTGAACCATAACCCAATCACCTGTATTCTAGATCTTCCTCTTCATTGGATATTCAATTCATAAGTTGCCTTTGCCTAATGATCTTCTCCTCCTTTTATAGTATTAGGCCTTACTCAATACCATGGTCCAAAACCACTTAGAACCAATACCTTGGGCCAAATACTTGGGGTCAACATGTCGAATAAGATACCTTGGACTAATACCATGGTTCACAATACCATGGACCAAATGCCATGGACCAAAGCCAAGTTTTCAATCATGTACGCGCCTTTCCTTTCATGGAAGTGCGTGTGTATGCATACGGACCTCTTGGTCTGCGAACACGCGTATACATGCAGCTTGGTCAATGGGAACTTGCATATACCTTTCTTTCTTCATTCTGTGAGCCTGAACTAAGATCTGTCATCTGAGTGAGTTGCCATCAAGGACAACACTTATTTCATAGCGCTAGTCTAAGTCATAATGCCAACAGATGATGGAGGTGAAGGTGGTTTATCAGACTTGCCTTTACCTTTTTCCTTCTTTGATGTCTTTGAAGAAGAAACCACATCTCTCACCTTCTTGTCTTTGTATAGTTCTCCCAACATCTGCTGCATAGTCAAGAATGCTTGCTGAAACTGTTCATCACTCATCTTAGTTTCATTATTTTCACCTGCATCAGATCATGTCATGGTCGACTCGTTGCTTTCCAATATCTGGATCAATCTGCTCAAGGATTCCTTCTCCATGTTGCAACTTTGACCTGGTTAACATTCAATGGAAAATTCTACAAACACAACTAGCTCTGATACCAAATTATATGATCTAAAATGATCATATGTTTAAAACTGATGTAGAATTGATTATGCCATTAATGAATTAAATGTTAACTGAAAGTGCAGAAAATGTGAGAACTGCTCGAGAAGAAGACTTTACGACAGATGAGAAAACATAAACAAGATGCAAAATAATAATGAAAACAACAAATACACAGTGATACCAAAAAACAATATTTATTATGAAGTTCATCCCTGATGGACTACGTCTTTGGGTCTGCTTTCAAGATGGGCGACCACTTTATTAGGATTGAAACCTAGGAGGTTGATTACATAGAAATTTGACCACACTAAATGTGCACGTAGGCACTTCTTGTCACTCTCAAAGGATAGCTATCTAAACCAGATTTCCAACAACTGTCATGGTTCCCAATTCCGACTCTGGATGCTCCTGTTACAGTGAAAACAAAAACGACTATAACCTCTAGAACCTGCATACAAAACCCCAAAACCACTCTCCTTTCTCTTCAATGAGAAAAACTGGCTTTATAGCCCTCGAGATGCACTCTAACTCCTTCATGCTGATTTTAGGAGTGAATCAGCTCAAAGTAGGGTTTGTTGGTTTCGGTCTTGTTAGGTTTTACCACCTTAGGTTTCATATGCATGGTCATCGCATTAGTTTAGAACAAACTGCAACAACAAAACCCAAATATAAACCTTATGATAAAAACAAAACTATGGTGGCTTGCTGACCTCACGGAGGAGGTTGACCACCCACATGTAACTATCGTGGTCTAACCACAGGCTGCCACCTCCACAGTCTTCCTCCAATGGTTCCGGCTACCAATGTTCCGGCAGTTCTGGTTATGACTTGTTCACATGCTCAGGTTACGTTAGGCTTGACAGTTCCACTATGGTCAGACTCTTGACACTAACCCTGATGGCTTATCTAGACTCTACTCACATGTAATAGTCTGCGGTTATGTAACTCTGCAGTCAATACTACGGTGGTTCCGCTACATCTCTGTTTGTTCACATGGACAACAGTCTTCTCCCGCACGGTTAAGGCCTGCGGTCTAGGACTGACATATCCGTCGTTTACACATTGATCACATGGTTTACAACCCACGTGGTCTTCTCCCGCTATGGTTAAGACTGTCATATGCATTTTTTATTGTTTTATAATGTTTTACCATAGGCTGAGAGTTAATACATAGGCTCTATGTATTAGTTTAATGTATTTAGGTTTTGTAATATGATTTGGTAGGTTTAGACTTAGGGTTATGCATTTGATACATGGTTTGTAATGTAATATGTTTCGATAGGTATAGGATTAGGGTATAATGTGTTAGGTCTTAGGTCTTTAGACATATGTTCTAGGGTTTAGGTTTAGGATCTAACATTTAGAATAGGTGTATTATAATGTTGTAAAACTAGAATCCATCACCATGTCAGAAGAACCTGAAGAAGGTCATGACGACCATAGAGACCACATCAACCACTTACATCAAATTGTCACAAAGTGACATTTGTGACAAACATCATATGACGACGAACCCATATCAAACCCCTGCAATGGACGACACACCCATGTCGATGATCACTCTGGTGGAACTGACGATGAACACTTGTCGACAACCAGGTATTACACCATATCAACTAAAACCATGAAAAAACATAGACATCACTTGAACAACCTCATCCATAACCAACACTATCGAAACTGAATGACACCAGATTGAATGCTGACGATGACATTGTACCTGTGTAACTAATCGGATGAGATCCTCCTCGATCAGCTCTTGTGGCTATGCACATTAACTCATCAAAGTATGAGTCAAGCTCCAGTCGGGCTTGTGCGTTTGTATTTGCCTCAGTGTGTGTCCCAATAGATGGGATCGCATGTGTGCACACAACAACATCCATGCTTCTGAATACCCATGCATGGGAAGCCTGCAAACTAGTGAAGAGATGTGGGAGTTCTTCATATTTTTGGATCTGACTCTGGATGCATGCCTTCAACTCGACCTCTCTGGGCTTCATCATCTTTGGCAAGTGTAACAGGGCTCCCTTGTATCTCATTGTCCATGTTGGCATGTAGTCCATAGTAGTATTCACGTTTGACAAGATACGTGCTCTCCTAGCACATCGTTATTGCCAACTATTGAGATGGACAACTACTTTATGCAGTGTAACAAAATTGGAATACAATGCCCGCATGACTATCTCAAGGGATTATACTTCATCCAATATCTCCTTCTTCACCTCTGCTTGGGTGGATGTTGTAACCAGTTCTCCTCCCTTCTTGGTTGTATGTAACTCCTTATCTATTCGCTCATTCTTAGCTATCAAGAAGCGAACAGTCGAGCTAGTGGCTTCGACATATGCTCTGGTAGCATCGACCAATGCTGTTGGATGCTTGTGCACGTAAGACACGATCATTCGTTCTTCAAACTACGCAGGATATGTGTTGTCATCTGGAGTAGACACTCTGCATCATTTCACAACTCTATTCTGTGACTCATCGAATGATATGTTGTGCATCTCTCCTTCCAGATTGTCTCCAAGGATCTCAGTATCTCCTTGGTCGCTTGGGGCTTTCTCTTCTTCCAGATCTGGTGAAGTTGGTGGGTCAACCTCTTGATGGTAAGGCATGAGGTTAATGTATTTCTCTAACTCTTTCTGCTCCATATCTGTATCCATGTCCTCAAGTGCTTGTTCAATATCTTGAGTGAAGTCCTGCTCCTACGACTGCTCACCCTGTCTGCTTTGCGCTAGCTACTCGGATGAATCTACTACCTGTGTGGGTGTAGTTTTGTCTTTCTATACATGTTGCGCCCCCTATTGTTCCTGTCCTTGTTGTGCTTCCTTCTCCTGTCTGCGTAGCTCCTATTCCTTCCGGAGTTGCTCCTTCAACTCATGCAACTCCTTCACTATTTCCTCCATCCTCTATTTTTCTCTCTACCTTTGCGCAGTCCTCCTATCGCATTGTTGCCTCTTCACCTCTATTTCCAAAGCTTCTTTCTGCACAAGTGGGCCTACTCTGAACTTGTAGCTTTGTTTTGCCTCTACGTTGTCGACAATCTTTCTCTTCCCTTTGTCGCGCGTCGGTATGTTTACCTCTACTGTTGGTGCTCTCCTGGATGTTGCTTCACGTTGCTTTGCTAACCATTCCACAACAATGTCGACTAGTTCATTGGTCCTGGAGAAGCTGTAAAAATATCTCCATGGGTCTTCCTCTGCCCAATGACATGCCCTATGGATCCATAGAAACTCTACTCTCATGCAGTGATCCTTCACAAAACAATGTGGGTCATACGGATTATAGCTTCGGGTCTCGAAAGGATATCTCTTGATCTCCTCTGTTTCGGCATCTGCATACTTGAGATTCCATATCTTGTACAACCTGATCCATAATGGAAGAGTGGGCCAAGGTGCCTTCTTCTTACGGTGCAACCTAGTTGACAGTCCTGTCGAGATGTGGTATGACACTTCTTGCATGACAAGCTTATCCATGGAAAACTTCGGAAAAACATGCGGAGGCTTCTCTGTGCTGTAAATTCATATGAAGGTGTTGGACGGTGAGGCATACCAATCTGCTATGTTGATCAGTGCCTCCATTGCTTCCTTTGACATGCAAGGTGGATCCTGCTCAAATATAATCTTATACACCGGGGTGACAAAATGATCTGAATTCTGTGTGATAACCCCTCTAAAGCTGCATTAGGAAAACAGTTTACAATAAGAATCAACAAAGGTTTCCGCTGATGTCCATGCCCACTTCATGCCCAGGAACTCCTAACAGGTACAAATTGTATCCAACCTATAGGCGGTCATGTAAATTTCTTCTTGTTGACCTTTGGGTGGCTACCGAGCTCTTGTTACCTATTCCTTCAGCCTGTGAGCCAACATGTCAGACTAGTTGCATGCTTTTCCTTCACTGGCTAGTTAGTCCAACGCGATCACCCAAGTCTGCGGGAAGTTCTTTGTGCTCTCTTAGTCATACAAGCGACATGAAAATATGACCAGGTATTGATACGCCTTATGTAGTATCTTTTTCTTGTAAATCTGGTTGGGTGTCATCTTGAATTTGGTTGGATCCTTCACCCAATTCTTCAAGACATCCCTGGAGTTGGCATTGTTGTTGGGTATGCTGAAGGGTGCCTCCATGGTGATCACTAGCTTCAGCAAGTGGTACATCTACTGATAGTCCTGTGCCCTGAAGGTAGAAATCTCTATCCCCCTGACACTGCTCAATGTCATCATCTCAAGATCAGTGTGCAAGATGATCCAATGTATCATGTCCGTGCATGGGAATGCAGGATACCTGCATGCAATCCGATACAAGCTGGACTTGTGAATGTTCACATAGACTTGGCGATCTTCAAGTTATTCCCGAAATGTGCCAGAGAATGCATCATTGACTTCTTGCCATTTCAGCTTGATGTATTTGTCTACAATCAGCTTGGTGTCTTCATATATCGACAAACTCATAGACACTCGCTCAACTGCTGCTCGAGTTGCACTTCCGTCGGTGTCCTTTAACCCTGCTCTTTTGGAGGCCATTGATCCTAAACTACTGAGAGACTGAAAAACACCTTCTATATCTGGAGACATGGTGACATGCATGGTAAGAAATATGTCAGCAAAAAACAAAGAAAACTTGAGGGATGACATGCAACATACCCGGGGAACTGCTGGCAAGGATTGTACAATTTTCACTGGGAGGTGGAGAAACTAAATGTCGAAACTATGTAAAAGGTAGTCCAGACTATTGGGAGGCTGGTTGACTACTGGAATTGCACAATACACAATCCATACTAGCCTACTAGGTGCTGAGATTGCACAATGTGCAATTTCAGCTGGCAAGTGATGCAAGCCTAGGGAATGCATTGTGAAATTTTCTGGGCTAGCAGTCACTGACTCTCACAATTGCGCAAGGAAGGACTAGAGGGCAATGACTGGCCAGATTTGTGCATTTTCTGGGAGGAAGGCAGAGCCTTCCCTCTTAGAATTGTGCAATGTTGTCCGGGTGAGGCAAACTCCAGGCCAAGGTTGCCCGAACCCGTCGACGGGCAACTGCAAGCAAATGAAGATGTGAATGCATGGAGATAATGAGTGTAAGCAGGGGTGAATGATCATGCATACAAACAATGAATGAAATATTCATAAAACGGAACAGCATGCATGTGTGTGAAATGAGTCGCCAAATCAGCGACTGTTCGTGCAAAACAATGTCATGCATGCACAACAATGAGATGCTAACGAAAAATGAAGCAGTGCTTGTACAGGCTAACCTACATGTAAATGATAGCAAGCATTCACATAAATCAAGTAGACATCACTCACACAAGCCAAAACACAAAAAGCAACATAAATGCTGCAAAAGTCAAGTTAAGCGGACTTACCCAGAAATAGTTGAGCTAGATGTGTCGAGGACTACTAGATGTGTTGTGGGATGTTAGAGCTCCAATATCAATGTGAAGAATGAGCTCTGAAGTGTCCAATAAATAAGTTTTAGGCTCATGATGCGCATGCCACAAATCTAGGAAAAAGAAACACTTGGAGGAAACTTTCTAAAATGATCTTTGCATGTAACCTCCAGCTGCTAAAAATAACTCCCTAAAATCTAGGGATGCTTTTTGCATGTAGATTTTTTCTATTTTGGGAAAACGCAGCCCATGCATGCAAGTTAAGTTTTCTCAATCTTGGAGGGAACTGGCCAACCTGGAGGCACATGCAACAGCCTGCTTGACTGAGGGAGATTTTTCAGCAATTTCTGGGATGAAGCTAGGTTGGTTGTATAGAGGGATTGCACAATTTTTGGGAGGAGCAGCTGACTATTGCCTAGAATTGCGTAATTTCTGGGTTGAGTTGCACTGTTGCGCTAGATTATACAATTTTCTAGGGGAAGGTTTTTTGATAGGATTACGCAGTTTCTAGGCCCAATAAGCTTCCAGACAGATTTGTGCAATTCCATGAGGGAAGGTTTGTTCCCCTCCATATGTTGGATGTGGAGCCTGTTTATCTTCTGTATTCAAAGGTTTCAGCTGGATGTATACCCCAGGAAGACTATACACCCCTCAATGCGGGTGGGGGGTGCAGAGGGGACTTGTCCCGTCCGGGGGGGTTAATCCCCCTTGGCTGGGGGGTTCGGGGACAGCACCCCTGAAGCTAAAAATAGATGTAAAATTGCCTTGTAAAAGTCTAGTACTTTCTAGTCAATCTGGGTCGTTCATTAGGCAGATGATCTGACGATGGAAGTTATGTTTAATTTAGGTTTTTTTGCCCTAGAAGGCAACCCCTCAATATATACGAGGGAATTGTATTGCGTTTATGTATATCTATATTCTAAGTGAGAAAGAGAGAGGAGATTGTAAGTGAAGAGGGTGTTATAGCAAATCTATTGTAGGTTGTATCTCTTTAGTTTGTTGGATAATATAAAAGGAAGGATTGGTTGTTTCTCTGTGGACGTAGTGCAAACTGGGTGAACCACGTATATCTGTGTCTCTCTTGTTTTATGCGTTTTCTTTGTTTATATTTCTACAATATTTTATGTGTTCCATTGCTCTATAATATATAATTTTCTAACATCATAATTACATAATTTTATGAGGGATCTTCTCAGCCAGTAGCTAACCCAAGTCTGGGATCGCATCCTGTGAGGGGAGTGAATTAAACTATCATGCACAGGCTGGAAATATGTTGAAAAACCAATGAAGCTCATGTTCTTGAAAGTGCAAGACATGCTGCTATGATGGTTGGTAGGGAGGCTCCAAAATGAAGCTAAGGAAAAATTTTGGAGGGTGGTTGTAGTTGCTACAACACTTGGCAACATAATGGTAGAACTATAGCTCTGTTAATGGACATTTTTAGTGAAAAGCAAGTCTAACACCTCCATAAGTATTGTTCAGTTCTCTGTTCATCTTGGTTTCCACACTTGCTTTATTGTAAGATGTAGCATCTGCCAAGCTCTTGGTCAGTCAACACACATTCCAAGCCAAGTCAACACAGTTGTTTCGATTGGGGATGAGTGGTATATTGGTGCACAAGCAGTATGATTGTCAGATTTTTAGTTTCATCTCTGGTGTTGCTCTACTACCAGCAAGCCAGGACAGTACCCTGGCAGAGTCATGCAGGAAAACAAGCATCGCTCCACTGCTAGCAAGCATGGTCAGTACCTCAATAGAGTTACTTGCATCACCACTTTGCATAGGAAGCCTTTCTCTTCTTTCACCTTATTTGTTTTTTTGAAATTCTTTCACTTTTCCATTTTTCCATTTTTCATAATTGTGCGTAACATTTATTCATTTCAGAGGCGAAAGAGGGATCCCAAATTATTGAGAGAAGAAGAGGTTGTTCCTTTAGAATTTTGGAGGGTGGTTGTAGCTGCTACAACACTTGGCAACATAATGGTAGAACTATAGCTCTATTGATGGACATTTTTAGTGAAAAGCAAGTCTAACACCTCCATAAGTATTGTTCAGTTCTCTGTTCATCTTGGTTTCTACAGTTGCTTTATTGTAAGATGTAGCATCTTCCAAGCTCTTCGTCAGTCAACACACATTCCAAGCCAAGTCAACATAGTTGTTTCGATTGGGGATGAGTGGTATATTGGTGCACAAGCAGTATGATTTTCAGATTTTTAGTTTCATCTTTGGTGTTGCTCTACTACCAGCAAGCCTGGACAGTACCCTGGCAGAGTCATGCAGGAAAACAAGCATCGCTCCACTGCTAGCAAGCCTAATCAATACCTCAATAGAGTTACTTGCATCACCTCTCTGCATAGGAAGCCTTTCTCTTCTTTCACCTTATTTGTTTTTTTGAAATTTTTTCACTTTTTCATTTTTTCATTTTTCATAATTGTGCATAACATTTATTCATTTCAGAGGCAGAAGAGGGATCCCAAATTATTGAGAGAAGAAGAGGTTGTTCCTTTAGAGAAGTAGTTTATATATACCTCTAACATTCTTGTTAAGGTTTTCCCCCTCACCTTACTCTACTTGACTGAGCTGACAAGGGTTAACCCAAAAACAACCGACTAGAGTAGGTGACACTAGTTAGCGTGCAAGCATTGTGTTTTTACCAAGGTATTTTCCATTGTTGTATCATGGACTAAAGATAAAAAGTTCTTCATGTAGAGGTAGGATGACAAATAACCAATTATTGGTAACTGCACAAATCCTCTTGTACTTTACCTAGCTTGTTCAAGAGTCGCACACGGTTTCATGTGAAAAAAAACCTACGAGTGCAAACAAGAAAAAAAAAAAAGAAGCAAAAGCAAAAGTAAATGCGTAAGCAAAGTGAATAAGAAAATAAGCATGCAAGGTAAGAAGCAAACATACATGCAAGAAAACAAACCAAAATAAAACACTACTCCTACTCCTAAGCTAATGGTGCTTAGGTCTGCTCACGTGAAGTGATACTTCAAATGTAGCCACCGCGCATTGGTCGACCCATGTTGGTGAAGGAATGGTTCGCGAACAACACAACTGTATGAACCAACAAACAAGAAAGATATTACAATGAAGACAAACACACTCCAAGTTTAAATGTGTCCACAAAACATAAGTGAGTGCAAGTGCATGACATGTAATCTGTGGACTTATCACGATGTTGTGCGACACTGCGTTCAACTGTTAAGCATACACATACTCTTTACTGTGACATGAAAGAAAATGAATGAAACAAAGACAACTTGCGTCATGCACGTGTGCTAATTGCTATGTAAGATTCCTCCAATGCATGAGCGATGGGATTGTGTAGCTCAAGTGGAGGAAGCATGATCTGTGTGTGAGATTAATCTTCAATGCATATAGATGAGTGATGAGGAGCCTTGGGTGTTTCAACAATTTCCTGATCGGAAGTGAAACCAACCTCAGGATAGTGAGGGCCTGACATAACCATCATCTCCAGCTAAAGTGCCTCAACAATTTGTGGGGTTTCGAATTCATCGACAAATAGATCATCATAAATAGGTGGCTTGGAAAAATTCACCATCTGTTTTATCCTCTCTGTTTTCGGATGATGGACTGACATCTGGGGTATTCTGTGAATGATCAAGAATGGGTGCATTCGTAGACGAAGATACACATGCATAATCATGGATGGTAGAATCACCAAATATGTCAGGAAAAAATGGAGGAGGCTCAGATAGAAGGGAGTCATCCTTCGCCGAGGGTTGATGCTCAAGCTTCCAGTCATACTCTTCATGAATAACAACATAGGTTGGTTGTGCAACACGAACTCCATTGATAGCTTGATCCTCATTCACAAAAAGTGTAGAGTCCAGAATGGAAGAACACAAGATAGTGCAATTTGGAGGCTCAGCAGAACATGAAGACGGAGGTTGAGGTAAAACAGTCATGTGACAACCCATGGGCTTCGCAACCAAATCTGCACAGAAATTAAGAGAAGTGATGTTGGGAGGATGTGACAGTTGAATGGATGTGGGTGCATGTCCTCCCACATCACTCTGTAGTGGTGGAGTTGTTTGATGAGGGGACGGTGGACAGTCACTTGTGACAATGACTGTGTTCGTCTATGATTGCACAGCTCCATCACGGAAGTATGCTGAGCAGACCTTGGGCTTGAACTTTCTTTTAGGATTAATATATTTGGTAAGACAGTACTCAAATCTATCCATGAGATACTGTAATTTCATTTGACTTTTCGGAGCTTGAAACTCCAACACATAGAAGCGGTCCCAAAATTCCATATGTGATTCATGCAAGGCCTTCCATTGTTGTAACAGTTTTTGGTCAAGACGTTCTGTATCAAAATGATGGAAAGTAGATTCAATGAGATCAAAGAACTGGTCAAGTGAGTGCACACTGCTAGGAGGCAAACTCCAGCACCATCGTGGTGGAGATTCACGAAGTGTGTATGAAAGCAGCAGGTTGACCTCTTCTACATAGAACTCATCTGCATTCTCAAGGAATACATAGAAGTCTTCTAAGTACTTAGGCCAGGCTACTTCGCCTTCACCATGATATGTGAATTTAGACAAGAAATCAAAAAAATCCCTCGTGATGTTGAGAGGGTCGGCATGCGAAAGTCATCGTGGAGGGATGAGTGTAATAGAATCCATGATAGATGTGAAAAGGTTCAAAATAGGTTGAGAGGACACAACTTTTCATCTCGCCCTCCTTTTAGCGCTAGAAATTTTGACGGTGATGGACCCACCAACATGTTAGGGGATCTCCTCAGTAAGAAGTCCCAACTAGACCTTAGACTATTTGGTGTAGGTGTCCCAGTAGTGGATCGTACGGTATCGCCTTGACCGCGGTTGCGAGCAGAGGTGTTGAGTTACGAAATGGGTATGTATTTACTCTTAATTCCATCACCTTTTTCCTATTTTCTTATCTCATATCTTGATATGCTAACATAGTGATGGATTATGATAAGAAACAGATGAACTAATCTCATTTAAGATTTAGCCATCGTAACTAACTTTTATTCCTTTTTATGCAGAGAAATGACGAAAGGAACAATTGTTTTTCCCTAGCGACAGAACAACATAATTCAACAAAGGAAGAATAGGGCACGTCAGTTGTGGTCAGGTCGGAGGACAAATCAGGAGGATCAACACTAAATATGAAGGGTGTCTGAAGATAGCATTCAGTTGCGAATCCCTCGGGATTGAGAGATCCTGAGGAATCACATTTATCTTTTACCTCTTTCTGACTATAAAAGAAAAATATTGTAGGAGGAAAGGGGATCGATCTCTGTTATTTCAAATTGTAATTTTAATTTATAGACTCATGCTATTGGAGAACACGACCATATTGTAATGAGACTTGAGTTCAATGATTAATATATAATTGACATTGTTGTTCATTCGTATTCTCTGAAGTAGCTCAGCAGTATTCATTGGTGGCTAACAGCCTAGCCTTTGGTGGATTAAACTACTCCCTTGTGTTATATATTTCTGATTCTTCCAAGTTTTATTGGTTTGATAGTTTTCCCATTTTCTGTGAGTTTATCTTATTTTTTGTTTACCGCTTTCCTATATTGAAGTAGTACATTTTCTTTACATGTTTTGCAGCACTGTCATTTGATTCTATTTACACTTATTGTAGATTAAATTATTTAGCCATTAAGACAGTGAATATTATTGATTTAATCAGCTGTAAGAGTTTGGTTATTGCTATTGAACTCTCGGTTGACATCATTTCCATTTGGATTGCTTAGTTGAGATTGAGTGTGCTTTAGATTGAATCAGCTAAGAAGAGATTGGTTATTGCTACTATGCTCTTGGTTGATGCTATTGTTAATTGAATTTCTTGTGTGAGATTTGATTATGATTTCAACAGATGATTAAGTCTTGATGCTTAGATGCAATATTTCCTTTAGCAGTTGCAATTTGAGTTTTATAAATGCATCCGTTTACTCTTGTATCAAAGGTTTGTACTTCATTTTAAGAAACATTACTCTCTAGATTCATAGCATGCACATATTGTGTACACTCTTGGAATAAAAGGACTTGCCCGGGTTGATGATTAGTGTGGGGTAATTAGGAGTTTTAAAAGACACCTTTTATCAACCAACATTTTGGCATCATTGCCAGGGAGAGTGTCGCCATTTTACAAAGAGTGATGTATATCTAATAATTGTTGTTGGGAAAGAATTGGGTATTGAAAACAGAAGGTAAGAACCTACGTAACGAGCAAGTAAAGTGCTTTCTCCTCTGCCCTCTTTTCAACACAATTATAGAAAAGTGAAGTAGGTGTTTGATGTTTGTCTATTAGAGAGAACTAGGTATTAAAAACAGAAGGTAAGAACCTATGTACGGAGCAAGTAAAATTCCTGCTCCCCCACCTGCTTTCCAGCAAAATTTCTAGGAATTTAAGGTAGAAATAACCATTTGAATTTTGCATGATGACTAAGAAGAAAAGACCAAAAAACAATACAATCCCACACCCCAAACCTAAAAAATCTAAGGGACCGGTGACCCTTGGACTATCAACTTTTATCGATGACATCTTAAGAAAAGTTGAATCTCAGCCATCAGTAGGTCCTTGAACCGCTACTTCTAGACAACCTAATATCTCCCTTCGGGCCATAGGCTCACCATTTGTAGCCTACGCGGAGGTCCATAGTAAAACTGAAGAGACTAAGAAGAATTTTCAAGATATTGAAACTTCGCAACTAGTTCCCTCATAAGAAGAGAATTCTTGCAACATCCGTGAAGGAGAAGGAGAAACATGGGAATCTGAGGAACCAAGATCCCCTGAGGTAGTAATTGAGCAGAGGACACTCAATGTCCCAGATCAAGGGAGTGTTGTTATGATCATTCCTGCCTCCTCTAGACATCCTAGGGATAACTCTATAGCTCCAGAGATCCCGAAAGGGTACTTCATATCTCTGATCAAATGGCCAATAATCCAAAAACACCCCAGACCTCTACATTACAATGTCCTATTGTTGACACAGATGTCAACACCCCCATGAAATCTATCACTCTACAAAATATTCCCACCTTTCATGGACTTACTTCAGAAGATCCTGATGTGTTCTTGTTTGAATTCAGCATCCTATGTCGGGGTTATGATTACACCACCGACCCCAAGAAACTAAAGTTGTTTCCATCCACTTTAGAGGGAGCAGCCCTGCGTTGGTTTATGGGACTGGGTGGGGGCACCATAAATGATTGGGACCAAATGAAAAATGCCTTCCTTGAAAAATATCAAGATTATTACAGATCTAGAGAACTAAAAGACGAGATATTCCAAATGGTACAAAGGCCTAGTGAAACTTTGGAAGAGTATGTGGAGCATTTCCAATATAACCTCCAAAGGTCTCCCTATGCAAATCTACTTGATAATTTGCTAAAAAAAATGATGATTAATGGGATGAAAGACCAGTGGATAGAGACATTAAATATTACGGGTAAAGGTGATATATATCAAGATGATTATGCTAACATTATTGATTTGTGTATCAGGTGCTCGAGGGGCAGTACAAGATTGAAACCAATTGAACGTGTTATGATCACCAAGGACAAAAAAATCTCTGGTGGAAGCATTTCTCCTACTAAAATCTGCAACCTGCTGGAAGATTTCAAAATGGATATCCTGGGAACTCGGACAACACAATTAGACATAATGCAAGCAAAGCAGAAGCAGGTCGAAGCAGAATAGAACCTGGTTATTTTTTGCCCTTGATGCAAGAAGAAACGTAGTCATAAATAATGTCCACTGGATATGGTACAGACCTGTGCCATATGCATTAAAGAACATGCCATCGAAAATTTCCCATCACTCCCAGGATTAAAAGCAGTCTTCAAAGAGGAAGAGGAAGAAGCAGAACCAATCTACCTATTAAATCAATGTCGCCAATGTCAAGCACGAAAAACAGGCATGCCTACTGACCCATCTTCATTCTTTCAGCCTTCACAATATAATTCTCAACAATACACAGGGGATACATGGTAGAACTAGCCACCTTTTCCTAATTGGTAACCTCAAGCATTTTCTACACCACCTTGGTCCAATCAGTCAAATCCAAACAATAGTTTGCCAAATTCCTCTTACTTTCCACCATTATGGTAGAAAAATCCATATCCATCTCAATGGTCCCCCTCCACTTCAAAAAACCAAAACTGGAAATCAAGCTGGCAAATACCTATGAACCAACCAACAAGGACAATCCCCCTGCTTCAACCTACGCTACCAACACCTTACACGTTGCAGCAGAATCCTCAACCCAATCTATGACCACAACTCCCAGCCCAGCCCAACCCAAATCCTAACAACAGAACAGTCTAGTCGATACAAATTATTGAAGGTCTGGATTTGGAAACTGAGGTGAGAGAATGTAATGAACTCAAATTGAGGTTTGGATGAATAATCGAGTCAGATAAATATAAAAATATATAATTGGAAGAACCACTACCTGTAGAACAAACACCTTAGAGAATACCTTTCTCGGCCTTTTGGCTAAGATCAAGTGTAGTATCTGTTCTTATCAGTTTAATATCTGATACGTGGTTCATAGAACCACATGATATTAAATGTATTTTTCTAGGGGGAGGGAGAACAAACACCTTAGAGGGAGAATAAAGTCAAACAAAAAATACACAAATAAACTATTACCTCTTCTCCACCATTCCCAGAAAGATTGATTATACCTCGCCTAATCGAATATCCTAATTTCGATCTCATGGGAGAATTAAAAAATCTTTGTGTAAAAATACCCCTCCTCGAGGCTATTCAGGACATTCCAATCTATGCAAAAAACATTGAGGAATTATGTACCAAAAAGCCTACGAGGAAAAAAAAAAGTAACACCAACTTTCCACGTAGTCGGAACTTTGTCTGATTTATTATTAGGCAGAGAGATATCGGTGAAATATGAGGACCCAGGAAACCCTATTGTCATAGTACAAATAAATGGATGTTACTTTCCCAATGCGTTAGTCGATCTAGGGGCAGCCATTAATATTCTCACAACAACAACCTGTCAGAGACTTGGCATCACAACCTTAGATCCAACTACGACCTTCCTGGAACTTGCTGACTGATCAGTTATTAAACCAGAAGGGACATTACAGGATGTAATGGTGTCTGTAGATTCTTTGGAGTACCCAACATATTTCTTGATTATTAGTCCTAGAATCCGGCTAGATGTTTATATAAGCTGTCGAATAGGCAGTATGACTATAGCCAGAGGAAATAATGCGAAGAACCTATATTTATACCCTCCAGCTCAGCCAATCCTAACCATAACAAAAACTAGGAAGCAACTTGTAACATATTTAACCAAAAATATTTGATCACTGCTAACTATAACAGATGCTCTTGAATTTAAGAATCAAACAGAAGATGACATTATTAACACTTACATTAACCACCCAACTATCATATCTAATCTAAAATGTCACATGATCGAAGTAACCCTCGATAACGAAATTGAAGAAGATCCTTTAAAATATATCAATGACCAAATAATACCAACAACAATTGTTTATAACAGCAAACCCATTGAAATTGAGCTAGGGAAAGTCCTAAACATTAACAAAAACCTGACTGATGACCAGCAGCAGAGGCTTATCTAACTGTTTAGGAAATATAAAGGGGATTTCACTTGGGATTACCCAGATATGAAAGGAATTGACCCGCAGTTATGTATGCACCACATCTACACTGAAAAAGATGTGAGACCCATTTGACAACCTCAACAAAGATTAAACCCTCACCTAAAGGATGTTGTTAAAGACAAACTACAGAAACTGTTAGATGTAAATTTCATCTATCCTATATTTGATATAAAATGGGTTTCTCCATTAGTTGTGGTTCCTAAAAGGAATGGAAAATGGTGCATATGTGTTGATTACAGAGACCTTAACAAGGCAACGCAAAAAGATCATTTTCCCCTTCTGTTTATCGACAAGGTTCTAGACACATTGGTAGGTAAACAATTCTTCTGTTTCCTGGATGGCTTCAGTGGCTACAACCAAATCCAAATTGCCCCTGAAGACTAAGATAAGACTACCTTCACCTGCCCCTAGGGGGCGTTTACTTACAAGGTATTACCTTTCAGACTGTACAATGCACTTGCTACATTCCAAGAGCCATACTCAGTATTTTTGCAGACTTCATAAATGAGGGATTAGAGGTGTACATGGATGATTTTACACCCTATGTAGATGACTTCGAGCAGGCATTACATACACTGGAGAAATTCCTGGAAAGATGCATTGCTACTAGGCTCTGCTTAAGCCACGAGAAATTCCACATGATGATGACTGAAGGCATAATCCAGGGTCATTACATCTTAGCAGCTGGAATTCAGGTAGATCTAGCAAAAATTTAGGTAATCCTCTTACTACCTCCCCCCTGCACTCAAACTAATGTACGTAGTTTTTTGGGATTTTTGGATATTATCAAAGATTTATAAAAACGTTCTCCCAAATTGCTACACCATTATATGCTTTGATAGGAAATATCAATTTCATATGGACTGACAAATGTGACATTGACTTTGTGAATTAAAATGGCTAGTATTAACAACCCCAGTACTACGGGGCCCAAACTGGGATTTTCCATTCCAGATTTCATCCGACGCATCAGATACGGCCATTGGAGTAGTTCTCAGCCAAGAGGAAGACAAGAAACCCTATGCAATATACCACATCAACAAAAATTTAACTCCTATTGAGTTGAATTACACAGTGACCAAGAAAGAGTTTCTAGCTGTAATCTATGTTATTAACAAATTTAGACACTATATAATAGGATACTCCCCATATCAGCTAGTGTTTGGCAAAGAACCTATCTTCCCCATAGAATTTGAAATTCAGACATTGAGGATAGCCCAAGAAGTAGGGCTGGATTTGAATGAGGAACAGGTTAATAGACTACATCAAATCAATGAATTGGATGAGTCCAGCTATCAACTCTTCAACATACTGCACTTATTCAACAACAAAGAGAAAAATGGCATGATTCCCTCATCAAGAAAAAGATATTCCATGAAGGTGACTGGGCACTTCTGTACGATTCTAGGTTCCAAGATTTCCCAGGCAAACTCTATACTAGATGGTTAGGTCCCTACGAAATAAAAGAGGTGCACGATAATGGCACCCTTACATTAGCCACCATTGATTGGTTTGGCTACTCTTTTAAAGAAAATGGGCATCAAGTACGCCTCTCCCACAAACCGCTTACAAAGGAATCCTTTTGCCAAAAGATATGTGAATATTCTGCGATACAAATTCTCGCTGAAGAGGACAACTCTTCGACAACACCACTCTAGTGAAGAATTTATCTTTGAAAAATGTACATAAAATTGCTTTTCTATTTTATTTGCTTAGAACAATAGAGATGATTGTTTGTCAGTTTTTTTTCCTGTTTTCCTTTGTTGTTCCCTATAGGGAACAACACTTTTTGCATTCATTTTTATTTGTTGTTCCCTATAGGGAACATCACCTTTTTCGTGTATTTTTCTCTGTTGTTCACTATAGAGAACAGTTATTGTTCCCTATAAGGAACAACACTTTTTGCGTGTATTTTTCTTTGCTATTCCTTATAGGGAACAACACTTTTTGCATGTATTTTTCTTTGTTGTTCCGTACATGGAACAATTGTTGTTGCCTATAGGGAACAACACTTTTTGCGTGTTTTTCCTTGTTATTCCCTACAGGGAACAACTACTGTTCCTTATAGGGAACAACACCTTGTGAGTATTTTTTAGAACACCCTTTCTCCCCCTTGCATGATCATTCCTAGGCCATCCCAGTTCACTCTTTATGATCCTCTTTATGGAATAAAAGTACAATACATATTTAAGGACAAAAAGTATGGAGTCTATTGAAACAGACAAATATCTTGAATATTATCATCTTTAACAAGATTGCTTTGTGATGATCGAAAAATAAAGGACACAATTATCTATATCACTTCACTATCCTCATTTCCACTATAAATCAAACTGATTGATTATCTGTACCATGTTGGTTCTCCCCTATCCCGTATAAATCTCTTTGTTTATTATCAATAAGATTATGGGTATATTTTTTATTTATTTATATGTTTAAACTTCTTCCGCCATCCCTACTCTTAAGGAGTACTTAGCCACCCTCTATATATAAAATGGGGAATGTTTATATATATATATATATATATATATATATATATATATATATATATATATATATATATATATATATATAATATATATATAATATAGATATAGATATATATTCACTAACAATTTTATGATTTTTCCACAGATGGAGGATAGGGGGTCTCATCACGAGCCAGCCTACCATGATCATAAGGAAGGAGCAAAGTGGCATTCCCACTATGGCCACCACACCAAGGATATGATCCAATGGATACAACAAGAAACAAAGTCCTTGGAACAAGAGGTCTCATCATGAGCCGGCCTGACCACTTTCACTACTTCCCAGTGAATGGCAATGTGTTCATCTGGTTACCATGCCAACACATTAGTCTCTACTATGGACATCATAATGCACTTCCCCAATTATACATAAAGAACCATGGTTCCCAAGGGTTAGAAAGCAACTCTGTCGAGGCTATGGATGCCTGCAGGCAAAAAAAGCTCTGCTTATGGTATTGAAGTTTTATTTTCTACATCAATAATTATTATAATGCCCTCCCCTTATGTTTCTATCTTTTCTATGGAGAGATGATGTCCCTAACTTACCTTGAACCTTTATGCATGAGTTAATCTTTTAAAATCAATCACAATAGTTTTAAGTGGAATAACGACGGTAAAGTATTATTTCCTGCGTATGTTATCCTTTTTCTTTATCGCATCACCTCATGTAATCTTATCACTTATTGATAATTCTCATTACACACCTTGTTTTCATTACTCCAATATCCTTTATGATCCTTTCATTAATATACGTACCTTTCCACTTTCATTACCCAACCCATCACCCCTATACTTTGCCGCCAGCGCATCATCCTTTCATTTATTCGGTCGTAGGCGACCCATCATTTCAAGAGGGGGCGAGGACCTCCAGTATACTCATGCATGCACTGTCATCTTTTTATTTGATTTTATAAAACAATACGACATCCCATAATCATAGAGCGTGTGGCATTATAGCAGTCCTCGATAACGGTATTTATGTTTATGAAGCATCACCTAATAGAGCCATTACAACCATTTGTTGTTCCATCTCTCAACTCCGTTAGTTGCTGTGCTTTCTCCACTATGTTGATCATTTGCAGAAGTCAAGCATCATGGGAGGAAGAATAGTGCGCTGAGAACCTTTAACACTGGTTGTCTCCGATGAAGCTAGGGAAATTCTAGCTCACACAAGATGGTCAGCATATTTTACAAGATTTCAAACCCCCAATGAGGAAATCGCCATCAAATTTTTATAGCATCTACAAAATGGACAATCCTTGGTAAGAGGCATACAAATCATTGTAACAGATGTTGTGATAGCAAAAGTGTTTGGGTTGCTGGTAGGACTAGTATGGGCTGGCAAGCGATTAAAGCTGCATGACACTATGGAGGTTTTTAGGGATGAAGGATAGGAGCTAATCAAGAAGGGTAAAGGCATTCGGCCATCTTCTCTCTGAGAGCCATGGGGAGAATCGACATGAATTGTCCAGAACTATATTACCTGCGATGGGTGTAAAGACGTTGTAAGGCCGCAAAAACTCAAACTTTTAGCAGTTTTAAAACAAAAATGCTCTGTTAATTTTCCTGCACTGTCGAATTCGTTATTGCATGACACTGCCAAGAGGCCGAGGCAGTCTCAACACATAGAAACAGTAGTTAGCCACCATTGTTTGATCAAGTTAATAGTTAGTCATAACCTTGCCCAACAACAATCAACCTGGGATGATCTAATATTCGCCCTCAAAAGAGGTGAAGACCTGCTAGCACCTAACCCTGTTCCAAAAGGAAAGAGGACTGCCCTTTCAAGAAGCATACATCGCAAACGCAAACGATCTACAAGGTTGAAGTCAAAACAGGGAGAATCTGAAAATTCTCAAGGCAGTGCTAGTCAACCCATAGAATTATCCAGCCCAACAAATGAACAAGACTTACAACTAGAGTCAGGAGGACAAGATAACCCTGAAACAAAACTTGAGGAATGAGCAGGGCATTCTGATGATGAACAAAGAAATGAAGTGGGACCTCCTTCAACACCAAATATGAGTTCTCAAGATGATCTGTTGCACGATTTCAAGATAGGGATGGCCCAGGTCCTAGCCAACATGAATGTCTACATGTAGCCTGAAGGACCGCTTAATCTTAACTTAGGAGAAACCAAATCTCCAGGGAATTCTAGCTATACCAGAATTCTATCTCCCTCAAAAGATACAAACTGCGAAGCGGAAATAGATACAGAGGCTATTCAAGAATTAGAGAACCAATCTGGTGACATGCTCCCAGTGGAAAACAGCCATGAAGGTCTAGACACAAAAAACATAGGCCAAGAAGAGGAAGCAGAGACAAAGATTATTCGGGAATCTGATAATCAATCTAGAGACATAGTCTTATTAGAACAAAGCCAGGGTGAACAACCAGGCTCTTTAGAGACAAAAGCTATTAACGAAACTATTAGCAGACCAGTTACTCCTCAGAAAAGGTATAGAGCCAAAACGAAATTGAAGAAGCTATGAAAATAACACCAAAAGCTTCGCAAGATGGTCAAGAGGCTCCGAAGAAAAATAAAAGAAATCACAGCGGGAAAGGTTCCGAACAATACCCCTGAGGTAGTAAATGTGGTCGTGCAAATGGAATTATATGAAGGTAGGGCTACAGGAACTCAAACTGAGCCCATACCTACTCAAACAGTCATCACTCAAGAGGAACCGCATGTAGATTTAGTAGACGTAGCTACTCAGATGGAGGTTTGGACCTCCCACAACAAAGAAGTACAGACAGAAGATGTACCCTCTTATAGCATGGGCACTCAGACAAAGGTTTGGACCTCCCACAATAAAGAAATACAGACAGAAGATATCCCTTCTTATAGTATAAGCACTCAAACGAGCATACAAGCCAAAGACATCATGACACACCATGACCCCATTCTACTAAATCTTTAGGAAGAATTGGCACAAGCTCGACTCGTGTTGGAACGACTTGAACAAGAAACCATTTCCCGACAGAAATATCAAGAGCTGCAGAAACAACTTTGGGAAATGAATGTAACAGAGAGCGAGACTTTTGACAGATGCAGAAAGGCGGAAGAAAAAATGGAGAAGATCAAGCTCAAGTTAGACAGAGTCATAAGGTAGAAAAACACCATCTGCTCACTGTATTCGGATGTCCTGGCATGCAGGTCTCCCACCACCAATTATGCCTTGTTTTTGTTAGAATGGTACATGTTATTGAAAATTAAAGCTATAAGAGCTCGTAAACCAATTGAATTAAGAATAGTTGAAGATTTTATAAATTGCTATAAGCAATATGGTGTAAAGGTCCAAAGTCTTCTTTGTGAGTTTTATCTACACAATTTTATATTAGAGAACGAGGTGGAAAAGAACCCTAACACTTTTGTAGGAGATGTTCAATTCCAGGCTTTTATTTTGTTTGTTGTTAACCAACTCAAATGGTTTAAAGCTTATAATGCATTTCAAAGACAGGAACATGGATTGGATCTTTGCATGAGAAGTGAACCTAAGCATCCCTTACAAATGTTTTCCAACCATAAAATTTTGATGACACGAGAAGGGGTGATTAAAACTTTAGGGTCCATTCATAAGGAGATTGTACAGAAAGGAGTATCATATTTCCTCTCCATTCAAGAAAGTTCTCTGACTGCATCTAAACTCAAATGGATGATATCCACTAGTAGTGTGAAAGATAGGGAACCATTTAATTATAGAAATTTTAAAGTAGCTGTAGCCCGTTTGGTCACCTATAGCAATCTTATTTTGAGAGAAGGACCTTACTGGTTAGGATGTTAGTTTCGGAGCCCCATTATTTGGTATCCCCCTGAAGGTTATCAAGCTAACTATGAATTTCCTAAAGGCAAGGAAGGGCCCACCTTTGCTCTCTTGGCTCAACATCATGGTTTTAGACAAATTTTTTATGCTTCCTCTCTAGCCTACGCTTTAACTACACTGCATAAGAACTACTTACTTTTCACGAGGGCATGAAACAAGGTAAGTAGGGGAGTATGTTGAGTTATGAAATGGGTATGTATTTACTCTTAATTACATCACCTTTTTCCTCTTTTCTTATCTCTTTCATATCTTCATATGCTAACATAGTGATGGATTATGATAAGAAACAGATGAACTACTCTCAGTTAAGATTTAGCCATCATAACTAACTTTTATGCCTTTCTATGCAGAGAAACAATGAAAGGAACATTTGTTGTTCCCTAGCGATGGAACAGCATAAACCAACAAAGGAAGAATGGGGGTGTCGGTTGTGGTCAATTCGGAGGACAAATTAGGAGGATCACCGCTAAATATGAACCTTGGTGTTTGAAGATTAGTTGTGAATCCCCCAGGATCGAGAGATCCTGAGGGATCACATTTATCTTTTACCTCTTTTTGACTATAAAAGCAAAATATTGTAGGACGAAGGGGGATCAATCTCTGTTAGTTCATGTTGTAATTTTAATTTACAGACTCATGTTGTTGGAGAACACGACCGTATTGTAATGAGACTTGAGTTCAATGATTAATATATAATTGACGTTGTTTTTCATTCGTATTCTCTGAAGTAGCTCAGCAGTATTCGCTGGTGGCTAAGGGCCCGACCTCTGGTGGATTAAACTGCTCCCTTGTGTTATATATTTCTTATTCTCACAAGTTTGATTGGTTTGATAGTTTTCCCATTTTCTGTGAGTTTATCTTATTTGTTATTCACTGCTTTCCTATATTGAAGTAGTAAATTTTCTTTACATGTTTTGCAACACTGTCATTTGATTCTATTTACGCTTATTGTAGATTAAATTATTTAGCCATTAAGATAGTGAATATCATTGATTTAATCAGCTGTAAGAGTTTTTTTATCTCTATTGAACTCTCGGTTGACATCATTTCCATTTGGATTGCTTGGTTGAGATTGAGTGTGATTTAGATTGAATCAGCTAAGAAGAGATTGGTTATTGCTACTATGCTCTCAGTTGATGCTATTGTTAATTGAATTGCTTGTGTGAGATTTGATTTCGATTTCTGTAGAGGATTAATTCTTGATGCTTAGATGCAATATTTTCCTTTGGAGTTTCAATTTGAGTTTTATAAATGCATATGTTTACTCTTGTATCAAAGGTTTGTACTTCATTTTAAGAAACTTTATTCTCTGGATTCATAGCATGCACATATTGTGTACACTCTTGGAATAAAAGGACTTGCTCAGGTTGATGATTAATGTGGGGTAATTAGGATTTTAAAAAGACACCTTTTATCAACCAACAAGAGGCAAGTAAGATATCCCTATTGGTAGCAAGGGTGTGACACATGAAGCAAGTCAATGAAGGTGCATGAACGGTTCTAACACACAGAGGGTGATGTGAGTGTGCCCCTTGGAAGCCTATGGAAGAATGTGCTAAGAAGGGAATGAACGATAAAATATGCATCACAAACTGGAAAGAAAGTAAGCTGACAATCCAAAGTGATTGTTAAACCAACAACATATTTTAGTAAGATTCATACATACTTATACAGAAAAATTCCATACATGCATGTGTAAGAAAACGGATACAGATATCATTAGAGTAAACAAGTTCGCTGAAATACAATAACAACATATGCATGAAATGTTCTGGCTCTATTATATTAAGAAGTGAATGTTCCAATCATACAGTACAACCATGACCAACCACTAGTCCCGACAGTGGAACGTTATAGTCACTGTCACCTGCTCTTCTAAAGAGATATACTAGTTGTGCACTGTGGAGAAGCCAAGCCTCGTTACAATACTCTCCAAGATTTCTCTAAGATACTCCTATCAGAAGCTTGGCTAACCAAAAGCCTCTACAATGAGTTATGAGGGACTATATATAGCAAAGTGTGGGGTGACCCTTGACATTCCCCTTTGTGACTATTCATCTACCCTCATGACTCTTCAACTACTTTATGATTGTTACATTCAACTATCGACACTTGAACTTCCACTTGAAAAGACATTACATACAATCTGCACATGTACCCATGTGAGAAAAAATAGGCTTGAGCAAGCCATGCAAAACATCACTATGACTCAGACAACTGTGGGAATACCAACTCTTTGACATCCTCACGATGGTCGACAGTGGCGAACTGATGCCAAGCTCAGTAATCTTTGATGGTGTTCGTGTACTCTGTGGTGGCATCCTTCTCGAAACAAACTCTTGCCTTTGTTGCATCCGGGTACACTGCTCTCTCTTATCTGTCCAACTCGTCTAATAACATGTGCATCATTGTCTTGAGTTCGACCAGACCAACGACATATTGATGCATGGTGTCTACACTAATCACTAAGTCTGCGCTGGTGGCTATGTGCATCAACTCGTCAAAGTACAAATCAAGCTCCAGTCAAACTTGTGCCTTTGTCTTTGCCTCGGTGAGTATCCCAATAGATGGGATCGCATGTGTGCACAAAACAACATCCATGCTTCTGAATACCCATTCATGGGAAGCCTGCAAACTAGTGATGAGTTGCAGGAGTTCTTCAGAGTTCTAGATCTGACTCCAGATGCATTCCTTCAGCTCGACTGCTCTGGGCTTCATCATCTTGGGCAAGTGTAATGGGGTTCCCTTGTATCATATTGTCCATATTTGCATGTAGTCCACAATAGTATGCAGGTTGAGAAGATACGTGCTCTCCTAGAACATCATTGCTGCCAACCATTTAGATGGACAACTGCCTTATGCATGGTACCAAACGTGGAATACAATGCTCACATGACTGTCTCAAGGGATGATACTTCATCCAGTATCGCCTTCTTCAACTCTTCTCAGGTGGATGTTGTAACCAATTCTCCTCCCTGCTTGGTCATCTATAACTCCTTAGCCATTCGCTCATTCTCATCTATCAAGAAGCAAACACTTGAGCTAGTGGCTTCAGCATATGCTCTAGTAGCATCAACCAATGATGCTAGATGCTTGCGCACATCAGACACGATCACTCGTTCTTCAAACTACGTAGGAGATGTGTTGCCATCCAGAGTAGACACTCTATGTGATTTCAAAACTCTATGTTGTGACTCATTGAATGATATGTTGTGCATCTCTCCTTCCAGATTGTCTCCAAGGATCTCAGTATCTCCTTGGTCGCTTGGGGCTTGCTTTGCTTCCAGATCTGGTGAATCTGGTGGGTTGACCTCTTGATGGTAAGGAATGAGGTCGATGTCTTGCTCTCACTCTTGCTTCTTCATATCTATATCCATCTACTCATGTGCTTGTTTAATCTCTTGAGCGAAGTCCAACTCCTGCGACTGCTCACCTTGTCTGCTTTGCGCCAGTTGCTCGGATGAGTCAACTACCTGTACGAGCGCAGTTTCTTCTGTCTGTACATGTTGCACCCCTGTTGTTCCTGTCCTTGCTACACTTCCTTCTCCTTTCTGCACAACTCTTGTTCCTTCCTTAGTTTCTCCTTCAACTCATGCAACTCCTTCACTGTTTCCTCCATTCTCTATTTTTCTCTCCGCCTTTGCGCAGTCCCCCTGTCATGTTGTTGCCTCTTCACCTCTATTTCCAAAGCTGATTTTGGCACAAGTGGGTCTTCTCTGAATTTGCAGATTTGTTTTGCCACTACATTGTCGACAATCTTTCTCTTGCCTTTGTCACATGCCATTATGTTTACCTCTACTACTGCTACTACTGGTGCTCCCCTAGATGCTACTTCACACTAATTCTCTAAACATTTCACAACAATTTCGACTGGTTCATTGGGCCTGGAGAAGTTGTAAAAATATCTCCATGGGTCTTCCTCTACCCAATAACATGCCCCATGGATCCACAAAAACTGTACTCTCGTGTAGTGATCCTTCACCAAACAATGCGGGTCATACGAATTATACCTTCGGGTGTCAAAAGGATATTTGTTGATCTCCCCTATTTCAGCATCCACATGCTTGAGATTCTGTATCTCGTACAACCTGATCCACAATGAAAGGGTGGGCCAAGGTGCCTTCTTCTTCCGGTGCAGCCTAGCTGACGGTCTTGTCGAGATGTGGTATGACACTTCTTGCATGACGAGCTTGTCCATGGAAAACTTCAGCAAACCATGTAGAGGCTTCTCCGCGTTGTACATCCACATCTTCATTTTTCTTTGAGTTGCCTGTTGGTGAGTCTAGTGATATGAATAGCGTCCCAAGACACAAGAATAGGAAGAGGACATGTCCCATGTTCCATACACAAGTGCAGACAGTAGCCTCATGTATGAAATGGTCTATACTAGATGATCCATTGTATATGCAGTGGGAGTATTGAGCAAGTTTATGTCAAAACCAGGGAAGGACCATTGGACAATAGTGAAGCGAGTTTTCAAGTATTTTTGTGGCACTAGTGATTATGGTTTGTGCTACCAAGGAAGACCGGGATAGGATAGAGTTTTGGACATCCATGGCTTTGTTGATGCAGACTAGGCTGAAGATATAGATTGGAGAAGATCTACAAGTGGGTATTTTTTTAACCTATTTGGAGGTGCAACCAGTTGGATGAGAAAGAGACAATTTGTAGTGGCACCTTCAACTATAGAAACAGAATACATGGCAGCCACTCATGCAAGCAAGGAAACATTTTGGTTCTAGAGAATGTGTTCAAGTATGGGGTTAGCACAATGAGCTATAAGGATATATTGTGGCAACCAAAGTGAAAATTTCTTGGCAAAGAACCCTACTTATCATTCAAATACAAAGCAAGTTGATGTTTAGTATCACTTTGTGAGGGATATGATTGAGGACAAAAAGGTGTTGATGGTAAAGGTGGACACTTTGAAGAATGTTGTAGATGCATTGATGAAGTTTGTGAGCACTAAGAAGTTTTCTTGGTGTAGAGAAACAATGGGCATTGAAAGGTTGGACAATGACTAAGCTCTCTAATGACTCCCTATGTGGAAAAGAAAACAACAAGTGGGAGAATGTTGGGTGTGTGTTATATTCTTTCCACAACTAGCCGCACATGTGGGGGGGTGAATTATCACAACCCATGTTTGTTGCACTAGGCACATTAGGGGGGTCATAGGTGGGGCGCATCCCCCCTTGTCGAGGGGTTTTAGGGGAGAAATAGCCCCTGTGTATAGGGTTTGGGGCATTGCCCCGGGAATTTTTTTTGGACCCTATATTAGGTGGGGGACCTACCTATCATTTAGTGCATGGGTTTCACACATAGTTTTGGGCATAATGGTTTTCTGCCCATGGTATTTTGTAGATCTAGTCAAGGGAACTACAATTATGTTCTAATGCAGGGTTAATGGATTGAGGTTTTATGAATGCTTCAGCATGTATATATATGTATTGTAACATTGAAAGGAATATAATGAACAATCGATCTAGTAGTCTCGGTTTTGTGATCCAAGGGAAAATATATGTGTATTTGTTTTGTGTTTCTCTCCATTATATATTGTTTGTTTTTAAGAATTCATTTGCAGGTAATTTATATACAGGGTTAAAACCTACAGGCTCAAATTGCGATCAGATATAAGGTAGTCACATTAAACAAGTAGAGAAGTAGGAAGGTGAAGATTCTTTCAACCTTTCTTCTCTTTTTCAAAACCCTCCATGCCAAAACAATGTTCTTTCATTCTTGGATGATTCTCAATCTGCTAATCTTGGTAGTGAATCAAATGAAATCAATTCTTTCAATCAATCCGTAGCCTTTGGAAACAATCATTCTGATGATGATGACTTTGTTGATGTCTACGATCAGGAATGCCCAGGTGCGTCATCTGATCTTTTGGTTTCTCATGAAGACGTTATTTTAGATCTATAATCTAATTCACTCAAAGAAGATGTTCTTACTAAAATTTTCTCTTCATCTCAATATCTCTTTCACTCTACCATTTTTTATGCATCTACTAGTGACAGAGATACTCCATGCTCGTCAAGTTTTTCAACTGATGAGTTAACTTCTCAATTGGCACAAGGCGGTGATATTATCCATGAAGAAAATGAAAACAATCAAATCATTGATTACTCTTTCCATCCCCCATCATATCTTCTCTTGCATGAAGACAACCCTTCAAACTAGCTTGCTAATGAAATTTCCTTGATTCATTTATCTTTTGATTTGAGATTAGAAGAATATTTCGATTCAAGTAATCTAGTTGTTGAAGTTGAAAAATACGATCGAATCAATGACAGAGATGGATGCCATCTAGTGAACAGTGGTATTATTGAAACCAATGGTAACAACTATCTTCACACCATGCACGATTTGGTTCAACCTTCAAGATGTGATTTTACAATCCTTGAAAGTTATGGGACTTGTCAGGAAGTCAAGGCACTTCAATTTTTGTTGATGGTTATGTCATTATCTCACAACTCTGGTAACCCCATCGAACTAAGTCAGATATGGTTTCTTTCACAAAATCCTTCTCTTTGCATGGTTTCATTCGATGTAAATATATTTCTGAAAGATATTTGGTATTTTAGATGTAATCTTTAAAACTTTCAAGATTTGGTTTCTTATCAAATTCAGGAATCTTCTTCAGTATATCCATCTTCATGCAAATTTCTTGCATCAAAATCGAGTTTGGTTTGGATGTCTCTCATAACATCATGGAATTACGAAGTTGGTCATTTCAAAGAGCATCTTTGTCCTAAGGAATCATGCTTATTATATTCAATTTTTAATAGTTAGCTCCTAGTTTTCTTGTGAATGTTTTATTGAAAATATTTCCCTTCATCGCACCTGAAATCCTCTTGAGTGACAATGAATGCATGAGTTATTGCATGAATGAAATTCTTCTCATTTCAATATGTCCTGAATTGTCTCATGTGTTTGTTTTGATGGCATCCATTTTAAATTATTTCGATGATTACGATGCTTGTATAGTTTGTCACCAGTTACAGGAAAATGGTTTGTCACATTCGGCCTACAAGGAAGTTGGTTCGATTGTTTAGATCGTTCATAGAGATGTTCAAATTGATTTATTGTTGTTAATTACAAATTTGGAATCTGATGCTTTAATCATCCCATCTGATCATTATTTTTTCTTTGATGACTATCATTCAGCTTATCATTTTCCCACCAGCACATCCAATGACAGTTGTTTTACATCCTTTGATCTTTCTGGTTCAACATTTCACTATTCAAATATTTGTCGAGCATTGGAGGCACTTCAACCTTCGTTGATGGTTATGTCAGGTTCTTACTGTCTTGGGATGCTTGCTAAATATGATCGAATCTATTTTCCCTCACAATATTCTAATCGTAATCTCATCCCTCTAATTGAAAATTCATCTTTTCAAATATTTCGGGGTTTTCAAGAGGATTATCATGAATTTTACAATCCAATCACTGAATGGTTGGAACAATCTTACCTAGAAATTTTTGTCGCAAACAACAATTTTCCATATTTCCTCATGCTTGCCAAGGAGTTTGATGTGGATGGAGACACATCCACGAGAAGCTTCTGAGATTTGTTGATTGATGGTTCTCATAGAAAAGGAATGAATGTGAATTGTTTAAAAGTATTAACTACAACATATCTTTCTACTGACAGACAAGACCTTCAATTTTTTGTGAAAGTTATACAAGCTCTTATCTTTTCCATTGCACATCATTTTATATTTCTTTTAATCGATCACATATTTGTGATTGCAGTTCGGGAACAATTATGGTGGATACATTGGAAATTCCATTATATGTGACCTAAAAATTCTAGCTAGTTAGGTTAGGAGCAGGTCTAGTTGCATTTTAGTTTACCTGCACTTTCGTCCAACATTTATTTTTTGTAGTTTGTCTTGTGTTTTCTGGTTTTGGTTTTGCATCATGTTTTCATTTAGCCACTTTTTGTCTTGTCTTCTGGTTTTGTTCCCTTGTTGTGTGTTGTATTTTCTTTCGTTTTGTGAGACCTTGCATGAAGATGCCCTATTGGCTCAAAAGGGAATGTGGGAAAATAGAAAAGGACTTTGTGACATTGCAACATTTGTCTAACTCTCTGTCCTTCTTCCTTGTCTTAGTTACACATTTTGGTTGATGATGTTCTAATGGAAAATATGATATTTGCATTAAGAAATCCTTGTGTTGAACCATGATCTCCATGTCTATTATGGAAACCTCATGCCTACACTCAAGTTTTTATGTTTCAGTGTTTTCAGCTTGATCCAATCAAGTAGAGAAGGATAAGGGAAAAATATAAATGAGAAAACCTAAATAAGATGTCTCTATATGCTTCTCTGAAGGAACAACCTCTCCTACTCTCAATAATTCGAGATCCTTCTTATTCCCACAAAATGAATTAAGTTCTAATTCATAGTACTCTTAAATATATAAATAAAGGCTAAAGAAGAGAAAGGCTTCCTATGGAGATAGGTGAAGCAAGAAACTCCATCAAGGTACTTTCGAGACTCGCTGGCAACAGAGTAATGTTTGTGTTCCTAAAGTGACTCCATTGGGGTACTGTCCATGCCTGCTAGTAGCGAGGCACCACGAGAGATGAAAAACTATAGTTTGAAAATCTAAAGCTCATGAACTTCATTACCATGTCCTGAATTGAAACATTGTGTGATCGTCGATCTTATTTTTTTGTTTAACCGAGTAAAGGAATGAAGTGGAATATGTTTATGCACGGGGTACATGGGGAATCCATGGTAATCTAAAAGATGCATCAATACTTCCTGAAGAACTAGACATTACATGAAATAATTGACCAAGGCAGATAAGCTGGAGTTCTACCAATGTGTCGCCAAGTGTTGTTGCTGCAACAAACACCCTCCAAAATTTTTCCTAAACTTAAATTTTGGAGCCTACTTTGGATCTTATGATCAGTCATTCTATAATCAATTCTTGGTTAGGTGATGCTTTTGACCTCCCTTCTTGGATTGGAAGTGTCGCAGGTACTTGATCACACATGCTCAGTCGGCAATAAGTTCATGTGTGCATTTTTTTACGCAATATTGAACAAGCATAACACAGTCCATCAAGACTTTGCATGTGTGATTTCCAATCCATGTTGACAGTTCGTGTGCACTGACATCAACAGTTTCTCACTTCTAGCTGTGTTTGTACTTCTATTTTGGTGAGTTTTGCAAACTTGTCATTTTTGCGCACCTTTGTTTTCGCGAGTATCGTTTTCATGTTTTCGACTATCGCTTTTGCTTTATTTCACTCTAATTAGTGTCCTTTTCATGTTGTCTTCACTCTGACATCTATCACTTTCACTGTTGTTCACATATCATAAGTGTCATTCACATTGTAGCAATTGTCATCTTTTCGCATGTTAATTGTCGCAAATGTACATAAGTTTTTTTCGTTGTTTCAAGAGGTTATCTTTATGAAAAGGAGTTGATATTATCATGTAGACATCTTGCGCACTCATTTCCAAAGTTTTAAGCATTGTCGCACAAGTGTCGCCATTGTCATCACAAAGTGTATCTTTAGTGTCGCACTTGTCGAAGTTGTCGCAAAGGTTGTCACGCTAAGGGGAGTATGTTCTCATGTGTTCTAGATGATATATGTTGTGTCATCAAATTTCTATGTGTGTGATCATAGTCAAGTCCTATCACTATTCACATCAGTTTCACTGATCCCACACTCAGAAAATTTTCTGAAAATTCCCAACAACTTAGCCACATTCATCCTTCCTGAACTACATATTGTGCAGTCCCAACCCTCAAGCTGCAACCTTACCTCTTGAAATTTTGCAATGTACAGTTCCTGCCTTCTAGGACTACACACTACACAATTTTAGTGCTCAAGACTGAGTCTTGACCTCCAAAATTGGACAATTCATCCCTCCAACCTGTCCCCCACTGTGCGTTGCACAATCTCTGAGCTCAAACCCAAATCCTGAGCTATTGAACTTCACAACTGCATAATCACCAAGTTTTCTTTACCTCCCAGAACTACGCATTTGATAGAAACACTGCAAAACCCTGCAGCCTGACTCATTGAGCCTCAAAATTGTGTAATTTGCTTGCATAGTCCAGCATGAACTGTGCATTACACAATCTCAAGGATCAAGCCTTAGCCTTGATCTCTTGAACTGTGAAATTTCACAATCATTTGGGCTCATTTGTCTTCCAAAACTACGTAACGGGAAAAATTAGTATTCAAGCCCTCAACCTACCCTGGGCTCCCAAACTGCGCCATCTTCTTCCTCAGTCCAGCCTAAACTATGCATTGTGCAGTCTCAAGCTCAAGACTAACCCTTGCCTTCTTGAGTTGTGCAATTGTGAAATCATTGAGCCTCTCCCTCGACCTGCCACCTCATTCTGGCTCAGTCAGTTAATCATCATGAAACATCTTAGGATCGATGTTTATGGGACTAATGTCATATCTTTATGAGTGGATTTCAAATTTAGTAACTCTATCATGTTATGGCAAGATGATGAAGAAGGAGACTGAGAAGGAGGAAAGGCTAGAAGACAACTAAATATCTGAGGAGAAAGGATGATCATTAGATAAGACGCGGAAAGAACAATAGATTACAATAGAATACCAAAGATCAGGACCGAATCAAGACTCCATTTGACTCACAACCCTTTGGAGGGTTGATATGAAGAAAAACGCATATCATGAAGACAAAGCATTGGATACATCTCTTATTGAATACAAAAATAAAGAAGCAACAAGAAGGAAAAATTGTCACTGCCACATCATCATGTAGTCCATGGAATCAGTGTCATGCAATGTCTTGTCACGAGTCATCATATGCCACATCATTATTGTGGATTATGTAATTATCTACTAAAAATTTATTGTAAAGTGGAATTCCAAAGGACACATTCAGAATATGAAGTCATGTAAAGTCGAGAAGCCATAGGAAGTCAAACAGTCATGGTGGTAGTCAAAGAGTCAAAAGGAAGGTGATCTGAAACAATATTAAATTTACACAAAATTACTTAACTTAGACACCCATTGAAATGATTGAATTCCCAAATAATATTTTAATTTTACACATGTTTCATCCCAAGCATCATGTGGAAGGAAGATAAATGCTTTATCACTCAACTTCCACAAGAGGAACCCCTTATCACTCAACACAAAAGACAATATGATGCCTTGCATATATTTCTTTAGTATATATATTTTATTAATACTATGCATGGTGGTGTAATTTATTTTATTTTGTTTGTATAACACACACACTTTTGAAGCCAAATATCTTTATAAAGTTGTCAAAAGATTTTGATTTCTATGTACCATGTATATAATTTATTTATATTACATATCGACACAAATCTTTTGAAAATTGGACAAGGCTAAATACCTTTATAAAGTTGTCAAAGAATTTTAATTTTTAAGGTACACTTTTATTGTTGAGTATATATAAAAGTTACCCTTTCAATTATCAAATTTATTTTATTTTAATTTATGAGATACTCAATATTAACTTTTTCATTTTATATTTTTCCTTAAACTTATGCATTTGGTTAAACTTATATGTATTTATTTAAGAAAAGATATAAGTATGCAAATAAGTTTTTTCCTAATTAATTAAGTAATTAAAGGTTAATATTTCTTATTTTAAATTTTATATACAATTATGTTTTAATTTTATAATTAAGTATTTATTTTATACTAATTTCCAAAATAAGTTTCATAGATATTTATTACTTTAAAAAATTAATTCTTTGAAAATAATATTAGAAGTTAAAATTTTCATGATTAATTATTACTATATATATCAAAATCTAATTAAAAAAAATAAATTTAGAAAATATTTCTATCATCAAAATAAATGGAATTATATTAATTATATAATTAGTAATGCTATAGAAAATTGTTATTACAAATGAACACGATTTATTTTATGATATTTTTCAAAAAGTATTTTTAATATAATAAATATTAATTGTATTATTAAGTACTCAATCACATATTAAGTTGATTGATCAAATTCACTTGTTGATATTTTCAATGGAATAAGAAAATATGTTTTATATTATTTTGATTACAATTTCCTGCTAGATATAAGAGAAAATTGAACGAGAAATGTACCTCTAAAAGGGCCAAAACATCCAATAATTCAACTAAACTTTGTCTATTTATTTATTATTATAGATATCCCATATACACCCATATAAAATCATAATTTAAAAGTATTTGTTATGATATCAACTTCTAAACCTTTAAGCTCAAAAAAAAAATAGAATGATTTATGATTGGATTTATTAAAAAAGCTCAAATATATAAATAAAATTTTAAAGCAAAACAAATAATTATTTTACTTTTCTAAAATTTCATCAACCAAATTTAATCTTATTAAATATTATTGTATGTGTGACCCAATAGAATTGTCAACTAGGACAACCCTTAAACTATGAGTACTCAATAAAATGTAAACAATTGTAATGTTCCTAGAAGCATCCAATATTTTTATGAAACAAATAAATTTAAAAAATAATAATATTATTTTTTCCCATTCAGATCTTAATTTTTTTTGAATAACTTGCTATTTTTATTATTTTACTTTAATTTTTTTTAATAAAAAACCATTACTAACACTACAAATGTATTACACTTACTATCAACAATGTTTTTTTTTAAATAACTTTTTATTTTTATTATTTATTTTTATCTATTTTTTAATAAAAAAAATAGTTACAAGTGCAGTACCCTTGTTATGAACAAATTCTTTAGTCAAGAGAGGAGAGGGGACCAAAAATAAAAAATAAAATAAAAATTGTAAAGCCTTACGATATAAAGACCCTTTTCTGAATAACTTTTTATTTTTATTATTTATTTTTATTTATCTTTTAGTAAAAAAAAGTTACAAGTGTATTACACTTGTTATGAACAAAGTTTTTGAATAACTTTTGATTTTTATTATTTATTTTAAAAAAAAAAGTTACAAGTGTATTACACTTGTTATGAACAAAGTTTTTAGTCAAAAGAGGGGAGAGGACCCAAAAATAAAAAATAAAAATAAAATTGTGAAGGATTATGACATAATCCATTATTTTATGTTGCCACCCAACAATACACAATAATCCTTAGACTCACGACCCATCCTTCAACTGGTTATGAACCGTCTTTGGTCAAGGGAAGGGGAGAGGAAAATGGTCATTTACAAGTACAAAGCTTTCAAAAAAGTAAGTTCAAGGTTTAAAAGAAAGAAAGAGAATGTTCCATTATCAAATCCGAATAAGACAAGAAGGCAACTGATTCCAGAATGAAAAAATTAAGATCTTTGCACATTCCCAATTGAATTAGACTTAAGAGGTTAATTAATCAACACAAAATATATTTTTTACAAGTCAATATGAAAGAAATGTGTAACTCTTATGTTCACATAGCTTTTACAAATAATATTAAAAGAAATTAATAACAAAAAAATATTTCAATATTTATTAGAAGTAAATTATTTTAATATATATCTTAAATAAAATATTCTAAAATAAATTTTATCTAAATAATATAAAAAATTGATTGAAAATAATTATTTTTTATTTAAATTTCATTCAAAAAAAGTTATATCTTAATACGATGGAGATATATCATTTTTTAATGGTGTAATATAGAATTGGAACGTGACATTTAAAAAACTGTCTTAATGTCAAGCATAAATTATATATATATATATATATATATATATATATATATATATATATATATATATATATATATATATCTATATATATATCTATATATATATATATTACATTGGCAGTTTTGAGGTCTCTCTATATATTCACCAAATGTTTTGTAGGTCTTTCCTTTCAACCTTTTGAACCATTTCTAATAAGTTTGTATTCTAATTAGAAGGGGAAATTAATATATAAGCAAATTCTATCAACCAAATTGATATTTTTAATGTGGTTGTACTAGTATAATTAAAATTTTATTAATGACTTTTATTGATTTGACATGTTATCATTAAACTATATTATAGTTAAAATGAATTAAGTATTTTTTTGTCAAAATGTATTTTTTACAAGTCAATATGAAAGAAATGTGTAACTCCTATGTTCACATAGCTTTTACAAATAATATTAAAAGAAATTAATAATAAAAAAATATTTCAATATTTATTAGAAGTAAATTATTTTAATATATATCCTAAATAAAATATTCTAAAATAAATTTTATCTAAATAATATAAAATGTTAATTGGAAATAATTCTTTTTTATTTAAATTTCATTCAAAAAAAAAAGTTATATCTTAATACGATGGAGATATATCATTTTTTAATGGTGTAATATAGAATTGGAACATGACATTTAAATATTTGTCTTAATGTCAATCATTAATTATATATATATATATATATATATATATATATATATATATATATATATATATATATATATATATATTATTGGTGTGTTGTTTAATATGAGTGAGGTGTAATTTTTATCATGTTCAACAAGGGGCTCGTATGTGTGCACATGCACTTGGGCATGTATAGACTCACATACTAAGAATTAATGCAAATCCATTTTAACTTTGATCCATCATGCATTGATTTGTAAACAAGAAACTAGTCGATTAGTTTCACTAACACATTTGTGGAATTAACTTTTGGTTTTTTTGAAGGAGAAATTTGAAACAATATTAAATTTACACAAAATTACTTAACTTAGACAGCATTGAAATGATTGAATTCCCAAATAATATTTTAATTTTACACATATTTCATCCCAAACATCCTATGGAAGTAAGATGAATGCTTTATCACTCAACTTCCACAAGAGGAACCCCTTATCACTCAACACAAAAGGCAATATGATGCCTTGCATATATTTCTTTAGTATATATATTTTATTAATACTATGCATGGTGGTGTAATTTATTTTATTTTGTTTGTATAATACATACACTTTTGAAGCCAAATATCTTTATAAAGTTGTCAAAAGATTTTGATTTCGATGTACCATGTATATAATTTATTTATATTACATATCAACGCAAATCTTTTGAAAATTGGACAAGGCTAAATACCTTTATAAAGTTGTCAAAGAATTTAAATTTTCAAGGTACACTTTTATTGTTGAGTATATATAAAAGTTACCATTTCAATTATCAAATTTATTTTATTTTAATTTCTGAGATACTCAATATTAACTTTTTCATTTTATATCTTTCCTTAAACTTATGCATTTGGTTAATCTTATATGTATTTATTTAAAAAAAGATATAAGTATGCAAATAAGTTTTTTTCTAATTAATTAAGTAATTAAATTAAAGGTTGATATTTCTTATTTTAAATTTTGTATACGATTATGTTTTAATTTTATAATTAAGTATTTATTTTATATTAATATCCAAAATTAGTTTCATAGATATTTATTATTTTAAAAAAATAATTATTTAAAAATAATATTAAAAGTTAAAATTTTCATAATTAATTATTACTATATATATCAAAATCTAATTAAAAAATATTTTTGTCACCAAAATAAATGGAATTATATTAATTATATAATTAGTAATCCTATAGAAAATTGTTATTACAAATGAACACGATTTATTTTATGATATTTTTCAAAAAGTATTTTTACTATAATAAATATTAATTGTATTATTAAGTACTCAATCACATATTAAGTTGGTTGATCAAATTCACTTGTTGATATTTTCAATGGAATAAGAAAATATGTTTTATATTATTTTGATTACAATTCCCTGCTAGATATAAGAGAAAATTGATCGAGAAATGTACCTCTAAAAGGGCCAAAACATCCAATAATTCAACTAAACTTTGTCTATTTATTTATTATTATAGATATCCCATATACACCCATATAAAATCATAATTTAAAAGTATTTGTTATGATATCAACTTCTAAACCTTTAAGCTAAAAAAAATAGAATGATTTATGATTGGATTTATTAAAAAAAAACTCAAATATATAAATAAAATTTTAAAGCAAAACAAATAATTATTTTACTTTTTTAAAATTTCATCAACCAAATTTAATTTTATTAAATATTATTGTATGTGTGACCCAATGGAATTGTCAACTAAGAAAACCCTTAAACTACAAGTAATAAATAAAATGCAAACAATTTTAATGTTTCATAGAAGCATCCAATATCTTTATGAAACCAATAAATTTAAAAAATAATAATATTATTTTTTCCCATTCAGATCCTATTTTTTTTTTAATAACTTGTTATTTTTATTATTTTATTTTTAATTTTTTTAATAAAAAACCATTACTAACACCACAAATGTATTACACTTGTTATCAACAAAGTCTTTTTTTAAATAACTTTTTATTTTTATTATTTATTTTTTAATAAAAAACAGTTACAAGTGTATTACCCTTGTTATGAACAAAGTCTTTAGTCAAAAGAGGAGAGGGGACCCAAAAATAAAAAATAAAATAAAAATTGTAAAGCCTTATAATATAAAGTCCCTTTTTTGAATAACTTTTTATTTTTATTATTTATTTTTTAATAAAAAAAAGTTACAAGTGTATTACACTTTTTATGAACAAAGCTTTTTGTCAAAAGAGGGGAGAGGACCCAAAAATAGAAAATAAAAAGAAAATTGTGCAGGATTATGATATAATCCCTTATTTTATGTTGCCACCCAACAATACACAATAATCCTTAGACTCACGACCCATCCTTCAACTAGTTATGAACCGTCTTTGGTCAAGGGAAGGGGAGAGGAAAATGATCATTACCAATACAAATCTTTCAAAAAAGTAAGTTCAAGGTTTAAAAGAAAGAAAGGGAATGTTCCATTATCAAACCCAGATAAGATAAGAAAACAATTGATTCCCAAAATGAAAAAATTAAGATCTTTGCACATTCCCAATTGAATTAGACTTAAGAGGTTAATTAATCAATGCAAAAATGTATTTTTTACAAGTCAATATGAAGGAAATGTGTAACTCTTATGTTAGCTTTTACAAATAATTTTAAAAGAAATTAATAAAAAAAAATCAATATTTATTAGAAGTAAATTATTTTAATATATATCTTAAATAAAATATTCTAAAATAAACTTTATCTAAATAATATAAAAAATTAATTGAAAATAATTCCTTTTATTTAAATTTCATTCAAAAAAAATTATACCTTAATACGATAGAGATATATCATTTTTTAATGGTGTAATATTGAATTGGAACATGACATTTAAAAATCTGTCTTAATTTCAATCATAAATTATATATATATATACATACATACATACATACATACATACATACATTATGTTGGCAGTTTTGAGGTCTCTCTATATATAAACCAAACTTTTTGTAGTTCTTTCCTTTCAACCCTTTGAACCATTTCTAATAGTTTCATATTCTAATTAGAAGCAGGAAATTAATATATAAGTAAATTTTATCAACTAAATTGACATTTTTAATGTGGTTGTACTAGTATAATTAAAATTTAATTAACGACGTTTATTTATTTGACGTGTTATCATTAAACTATCTTATAGTTAAAAAGAATTAATTATTCTATTTTTTGGGTCAAAATGTATTTTTTATAAGTCAATAGCAAAGAAATGTGTAACTCTTATGTTCACATAGCGATTACAAATAATATTAAAAGAAATTACATAATAAAAAAATATTTCAATATTTATGAGAAGTTAATTATTTTAATATATATCTTAAATAAAATATTCTAAAATAAATTTTATCTAAATAATATAAAAAATTAATTGAAAATATTTTTTTTATTTAAATTTCATTAAAAAAAGTTATTTCTTAATACGATGGAGATATATCATTTTTTAATGGTGTAATATATAATTGGAAGATGAAATTTAAAAATTTGTCTTAATGTCAATCATTAATTAATTAATTATAGTGATATATATATCTATATCTAGATATATATATATATATATATATATATATATATATATATATATATATATATATATATATATATATATATATATATATATATATATATATATATATATATATATATATATATATATATCTTATTGGTGTGTTCTTTAATATGAGTGAGTTGTAATTTTTGTCATGTTCAACAAGGGGTTGGTATGTGTGCACATGCACTTGGGCATGTATAGACTCACATACTAAGAATTAATGCAAATCCATTTTAACTTTGATCCATCATGCATTGATTTGTATACAAGAAACTAGTCGATTAGTTCCACTAATGCATTTGTGGAATTAACTTTTGGTTTTTTTTGAAAGAGAAATCTGAAACAATATTAAATTTACACAAAATTACTTAACTTGGACACCCATTGAAATGATTGAATTCCCAAATAATATTTTAATTTTACACATGTTTCATCCCAAGCATCACATGGAAGTGAGATAAACGCTTTATCACTCAACTTCCACAAGAGGAACCCCTTATTACTCAACACAAAAGGCAATATGATGCTTTGCATATATTTCTTTAGTATATATATTTTGTTAAGACTATGCATGGTGGTGTAATTTATTTTATTTTGTTTGTATAATACACACACTTTTGAAGCCAAATATCTTTATAAAGTTTTCAAAAGATTTTGATTTCTATATACCATGTATATAATTTATTTATATTACATGTCAACGCAAATCTTTTGAAAATTGGACAAGTCTAAATACCTTTATAAAGTTGTCAAAGAATTTTAATTTTCAAGGTACAATTTTATTGTTGAGTATATACAAAAGTTACCATTTCAATTATCAAATTTATTTTATTTTATTTTAATTTCTAAGATACTCAATATTAACTTTTTCATTTTATATTTTGATGTAGCCCAGGCCTCTCCCAGGCCACTCCTACCAGGATCCTTCTTTCCCACTCATGTACGCATATAAAAACTTAGGTGATCTTATGATTTAGAAACCCATGCTTGGAATTAAATCCAATGGACATTCTCATAAGAAATTTCAAATATATATATATATATGAGCTGGACCCAATCAAAGAGTGCGCATTTCTAATGGACCAGAATTCAATTATAAATAACACAACATTACAAATGTTAATTTACCATGACCGCAGGCATATCTATATGACTGCACCGGTAGTGGATATATAGATCTGCGCTCCTCCTATCTTATAAGCCACGGACTCTATACCAAACTGAGCTTCCGTCTATTACATATACGCTGAGAGAGCATTACCATCATCATCAGACATTTCTGTAATTCCAGCGGACCAGTTATAATTTAATTATCAGTTAGTTAGATTATGATTATAGTCCAATAGGCCCTCTCGGCACTTTATAGCATTTTGATTTAATAGGTATATCGCCATACCCTTCCGCCTTTCTGTTGGGTTATGACCGGTACATATACAAATCGTAATCGACCCGATACACTTATGCTAGCTCCGCCTTTCCGCATTCGGTACAGTTGGTGACTTGTTGTCCATGCGATGCCGGATTCCCCCCGAATTATGTATACACAGTTTATATTGTTCGGTTCCAAACTGGAACTCACTCCTGTTATTATGCTATCCTCTTGTCCGCCACAGGTTGTCCGCCACAGGTCTTTACTACCTCGGCATGTATTATAATCACGAGGTTGCGGCTTATGGTCATAGACCTTTTCTTCGCCAAAACCATCAAATGATGATCGCAAGAACAATTACGATATCAACCATATGCGCCCTTGAAGAATGAAGACCGCTTTAAAATTGTAATCCATTAAAGCCACAAGAATTCCAAGTGTAGACAGAGACATATATGCAACCGGAGTTCAAGCCTGTAATAACATAAAAAGAAAGGGAATCGATTTCTATAATTAATACACACAGCAACTGCGCATTAGAAAAATAGAACCATCAGCGCCTCATTGAAATTCAAGTTGTATAACCACCAATTTCTGTCATCAAGCACAGAACCATCTCAGAATTCATTAAGGCACACAAGTTCGTTCATAACTGAATTCAGCATACTCGTATTTACATAAAAACAAACATTCATACAGAACTTTACATTCATGGCCAGATATGCAAATCCATGGCCCTTTTACAAACTGCCCGAAGGCTCCCAAGGAGAAACCTTGCTCACTTTCACTCACTCCTCACACTTCTCTCTCAATGCCTTGGAGGCTTCTTAATTTATTAACTTAGCATGCTCTAAAAATCCTAACTAAAGCTCATGCAATGCATACATATGGCAAAAGCATCTTTTTAGCTTTATTCTGTCTTTTTTCTATTCTAAAATAGAAAAGCCATCCTTATCACTTAAAGATCCACATCCACTCCTTTATGCCTAAAAGCTCTCCTAGTTTTATTTGAGAATATCTAATTACTTGGAATTTAGGAAACTAATGCATGACCCCTATGTCTATTATTTACAATAATTTCCTTTTTGGCTGGATGCTCCCGCATCATACTCCCAAGGTAGAAAAATTCATGATCTCCTGACCATGTGTTCAGCTCCATATTTGCCTGGATCCCATATCTTGTACTGTAACTTTGCACTTGCCCCTGCTTCTGTCTGTTCTTCTTCTCCACGTCTCCACACTTTATGCTGCTTTGCTCCACTAGCTCTACTCTTGCAATCTTCTGTTGTCTTCCTCTTGCTGCTTCTCTTTTGTTTCACTGCTGCTGGTCTCTTCCGGAATTTCTTCATCATCATCCGCCTCATCATTTCAATTTCTTTGTCTAGCAGATTTTCTCCAGCTTCTTCAGTAAGACCTGTACTCACAAAACAATTGTTAGAATAAAAAATATCAGGCATCAGTGCCTCTTTTGCTGCTAGTGTTGTCTCAGCTGCCATCATAAATGTCGCCCCAAATGTTGCTCTAGTTGTCACTATGAATGTTGCTGCCTCCCAAACTTCCTGTTCCTCGGCAACATTCCTTTGCTCAGCACCTGCACTTTCATCTGCAACTTTTTCCTCAGCTTCCTCTCGCAACACTTCAATATGCTTCTCTGAGTTTCTTCCCAGCTTTTCTGTCAGCACATCAGTATGCTGATTCGCATTTACCATGAGACCGTCAGCTAGTCTCGCCTTCTTACCATCTATCTCGAGGATGTCTTTCTGCTCTCGTTCACTGTACTGAACTCTTTCATCTGCTGCAATCTCCTTGTCATACTTTGGATTCTCCAACCAATATTCCAGCAATGCAATTTCTCTGTAGCATTGCTGAAGCATATCATCATCACTTACAGTCCCTGCATTCACACACAAGCTGTCAGTTTGAAATCATAGAGTTCAACAGTCTCAACTGTTGCTTTACTTATCCATGCTACAGACTGATCCACTTCTTCTGCATCCACACGAAATTCCTCTTGTGCTGTAACAATTGCACAAGGTTGCACATCCTCCTCAGTAAAACCTGTAATCACATCACAATTGTCAGCTACAAAAATACATGGTTTTACATTATCCATCTGATCTGGATTTTCCCAATAAATTAAGAAATCATCAATGATCTTCTCCTCTGTTAACTGCATGCTTATCTGTAAATCTCTTTTCTGCTGTAGTCTCTGCCACTTCACTCTCTTCCTCATCAATAACCCATATCTCTAGTCTTTCTCATTTTCCCGTAACAACTCCATCAATAGCTCAAGCTGAACTGCTATCTTAGCTTTCTCTTTCTCATACTCTTCCTGAGTCAACTGCTGTCTTATGCCATTCGCCTTGGCATATTTCTTCTCTGTTTTACTGTGGCCTCTTTCTGAACCTCTGCTCTCTCCTTTATGACCTTCAGTACTCATCTCCTTCGCCATAAGTTCCTCACCTATGAGTTGCATGAAGCTTCTACCACAGCAACCTCTCTTGCTGCCACTTACCTCACCAATCCTTCCCTCTGGATCTGGTCTTTTGGTAGTCATTGGTCCTCTGCTGGAACCTTTCGAGCATCCTCTACTGCTCCTGTAAGCTTCTCTCATCTGCAACTTTATTCAACCTCTGTTGAATCTTTAGGTTCTGCCACATTCACTTAGAATCCCTTGCTGGACTCCTTTATCACTGCACTCCAGCTGTGATCTGCTTCTTCCTGCTGAGATTTCTTCCCTATGCCTGTAAATCAAATTATCAAGCATAACCTTTAAACCAGAGACAATTAATACCTGTCAGCTCACCTTTCAAGATCTTGTTGATCTTGTTTCACTTCCTCATCTGCACTGCATCTCTGTGCTGCAATATTCATCAGTTCCAAAATCCAACATTCATTCATCACATGCAATTAACTTAACTTAAAAAAACTTGAATCTTCAACCAGAACTATTCTAGCTCTGATACCACCTGATGCAGCCCAGGCCTCTCCCAGGCCACTCCTACCAGGATCCTTCTTTCCCACGCATGTACGCATATAAAAGCTTAGGTGATCTTATGATTTAGAAACCCATGCTTGGAATTAAATCCAATGGACATTCTCATAAGCAATTTCATATATATATATGAGCTGGACTCAATCAAAGAGTGCGCCTTACTGTTCTTATAGACCAGAGTTCAATTACCAATAACACAACATTACAAATGTTCATTTACCATGACCGCAGGCATATCTATATGACTGCACCGGTAGTGGATATATATATCTGCGCTCCTCCTATCTTATAAGCCATGGACTCTATACCAAACTGAGCTTCCGTCTATTACATATACGCTGAGAGAGAATTACCATCATCATCAGACATTTCTGTAATTCCAGCGGACCAGTTATAATTTAATTATCAGTCAGTTAAATTATGATTATAGTCCAATAGGCCCTCTCAGCACTTTATAGCATTTTGATTTAATAGGTATATCGCCATACCCTTCCGCCTTTCTGTTGGGTTATGACCGGTACATATACAAATCGCAATCGACCCGATACACTTATGCTAGCTCCGCCTTTCCGCATTCGGTACAGTTGGTGACTTGTTGTCCATGCGATGCCGAATTCCCCCCCGAATTATGTATACACCGTTTCTATTGTTCGGTTCCAAACTGGAACTTGCTCCTGTTATTATGCTATCCTCTTGTCCGCCACAGGTTGTCCGCCACAGGTCTTTACTACACCGGCATGTATTATAATCACGAGGTTGCGGCTTATGGTCATAGACCTTTTCTTCACCAAAACCATCAAATGAAGATCGCAAGAACAATTACGATATCAACCATATGCGCCCTTGAAGAATGAAGACCTCTTTAAAATTGTAATCCATTAAAGCCACAAGAATTCCAAGTGTAGATAGAGACATATATGCAACCGGAGTTCAAGCCTGTAATAACATAAAAAGAAAGGGAATCGATTTCTATAATTAATACACACAACAACTGCGCATTAGAAAAATAGAACCATCAGTGCCTCATTCAAATTCAAGTTGTATAACCACCAATTTCTGTCATCAAGCACAGAACCATCTCAGAATTCATTAAGGCACACAAGTTCATTCATAACTGAATTCAACATACTCGTATTTACATAAAAACAAACATTCATACAGAACTTTACATTCATGGCCAGATATGCAAATCCATGGCCCTTTTACAAACTGCCCGAAGGCTCCCAAGGAAAAACCTTGCTCACTCTCACTCACTCCTCACACTTCTCTCTCAATGCCTTGGAGGCTTCTTAATTTATTAACTTAGCATGCTCTAAAAATCCTAACTAAAGCTCATGCAATGCATACATATGGCAAAAGCATCTTTTTAGCTTTATTCTTTCTTTTTTCTATTCTAAAATAGAAAAGCCATCCTTATCACTTAAAGATCCACATCCACTCCTTTATGCCTAAAAGCTCTCCTAGTTTTATTTGAGAATATATAATTACTTGGAATTTAGGAAACTAATGCATGTCCCCTATGTCTATTATTTACAATAATTTCCTTTTTGGCTGGATGCTCCCGCATCATATTTTTCCTTAAACTTATGCATTTCGTTAAACTTATATGTATTTATTTAAAAAAAGATATAAGTATGCGAATAAGTTTTTTCTAATTAATTAAGTAATTAAAGGTTAATATTTCTTATTTTAAATTTTATATACAATTATGTTTTAATTTTTTTTTTTTGTAAACTTAGGCATTACTTCTTTCTATATTACGATAGCAAAATTCTTACATCAAACTTATGTTCAGGTGGCTGGCCTGCCTGCAGGAAACTAGGCCACCACCTATCAGCGTTATACCCAGACCAAAATTTAAAAATGTTTTTCTCCTTAATACTGTCATATCTGTGCTTTCGAATACTGCTAACTATTTTATCTACTAGTCTATAACCGAACAACCATACACAGTTCATTTCTAAAAACATATTAAACAAAACTATACAAGGGCCTAGCTTCATCATTCCTCGTCTGACGAATTAACCGGGGCGGGCGCCATGGCACTTGACCCTGGATTCACATTCTTCTGCTCCATAACCCATTTCATTTCCTGCATCATTTGTTCCATTTTTCCCAGCATCAGATTATTGCTCACTGCCTGAATCTGGACGACCGCTATTTCTTTCAGGAATATGGACTTTAGATTTTCCAGTTCTTCCATTGTCTGGCTCCTTAGCTGCTCCTCTCTCTGCTTTCTTTCCTCCTCTTCTTCCTCCCGGACTGCCTGGTTCATTTCCATGGCTCGAGCTACCACGTGCTTCATAATCCAATACTGTTGGAGTGACTTATTAAACAGTGAGTTGCGGCTCCTGGTATTTCCTGGGTCTGGAACCAGATCCTCCCATTCCCCCTAGGGAATCTCCTTGTTCTCGCTTATGGATCTCAGCTCACGTTCCCACCCATGTATTTGTTCTCGAATTTCAGGGGAGTTCCCAGCCATATACGCATTGACCATGTACATTCTTTTTTCTGACTCTGGTTGCCTTCCTCTCCGCTTCGGGTTGCTGCTCGATCCTTCTTCCCGGGTCCGAACCTGTTTCTCTTTCTTCGGAGCCATCTTGCTATTCTCCTGGAACCTTTGTTTGATTATGTCTTTCCTACCACCTTTCCTCACTGGAACCGGAGCTATGGGCTGGTCGCTGCGCCTTGCTACCACCTTTCGCCTTTCTTCCTTGCTTCGTGCTAGGCTGCATGAAAACTCTTGCTACCACCTCAAGCCCTTGATTGTATAATCCCCTTTGTCCTTCCGTCCTTACCTCCACCTGTCCATTGGATTTCCTTGTTCGCATCCCCGCGTCCTTACCTCGGGAATTGCCGCTAACTATCTGACCACCTTTACTCGTCATAACTACTACATTCTCCCAGCTGCTCCTGCCATACCCTTTCTGTACCACTGATGCCACTTGTCATCCCTATGCAACCTCTTATCCTAACTCCCCACACTCCCTCCAATTCATTTCTTAATGATGCCTCGATTCTCTCTTCTTCCCCATCAAGTGACCCTATCCTTCCCTGCCCCGTCAGCTACCCTGCTCCGTCACTTATACCACCCCTGTCCTTTCTCACGATTATATTGTCCATCCCCACCCACTGTAATCTTTCCCCGCATCTGCCACGTACCAGCTTTTCCTGGCCGGTTACCTCAGAGTTGTCGTGGCCACCCTTATCGACGTCGAGAAGTTGTTGTAATTGTTCGCGCTCCTCTGGGAGCAGCTACTCCATTCCTTCACTGTCTATCAGCTTTCCCCTATTCCAACTGCCCTAGTTTGCTAACCATTCTGCTGGGTGATTGCCTGAGTGTCTAACATGGGTGGGGATCAGATAATCTATTTTGGTAAGTAGCTTGGCAATTCGCCGATGAGCCATGCTGTTTGCCAACTCTTACTTATCTTTTCCAATAGTTTTTTCTGCTGCAATTGCCTCACCATATCCACCACCAATTTTGAGTCACCTTCAATTTGGAGACTCTTGACCTTTACCTGAATCGCAATTTCAAGGCCGCGCTTCAGCGCGTGCAGTTCCGCTTCATTATTTGTCGCCTCCCCGCAGTCCATCGCAAATATTCTCAAGGTTTCTCCTCTGTCATTCCTGAAGACCCCCCCAATGCCTGCTTCTCCCGGGTTGTTTTTGGCCGCCCCATCGAAATTTAGTTTTGCAAATCCCTGTGGGGGGTGCCTATACTGTTTGATTTCTGCCACCTCTCTAACTTGGTCTTTTCTTCAGTCACTGCATATCATACTCTGGGTTATTTCTAGCCTCTGCAAAATCTGTGCCTCTGTTAGTGAAGCCTTCCAGTCTTCTTCCTTCCAGCGTTCCGTTAAAATTGTTTCTCTCGTGTTCCTGATTATTTGATCCCATATGTCTGTCGGGGTGCGTTTTTCTTCTTTGAATATCACATTGTTCCGTGCCTTCCAGATGTTCCAGAGCATGAACCCAATGGATAGTAGCCAAGCACAATTTACCACCGGGTTTTGGTAAGGTTTCCTTGGCTAGTTTTCTAAGGTATTGATGATGTTTTGGTAATTTCTGTGACATCGCTCAAACAACTTGTAATGTCTATCCCACAGGGTGTTGCTGACAGTGCATCTGTTCATCAAGTGTTCCATTGACTCCTCCTATGCATTGCAGAGCGCGCATCGTGACGGTCCCTGCCTCCCTTTCCTCTGAAGTTGGTCCCAGGTAAGCGCCCTACCATGTAACATAATCCAGACAAAGAAGGAAACTTTCGGCCAATGCTTTATTTTCCATAGGTTTTTCCATTTCTTCGTCTCTGCCTGTTGATTCTGATTAGCTTTTAAGTAATACCCTTCTGCTATAGTGAAGGTTCCTTATATTCGGGTGCCCCATCTTAGGATGTCTTGCCCTGTTTTGTTTGCCACTTTACGAGATGCCATTTCCTTGTAGTAATCTTGCCATCTGTCAGAGTCAGGGGCCACTACCCAATCCTCCTTCTGTTTCCAATTACGCCAATATGCACCTATACCTGGTTTCCAAAATTTGCCAACAACATCCCCGTCTTCTTGGGAGGTGAAAGCCTGGATGACTTGAAGGGCTTCCTTATGGATGAGTCTTTCGTGTTGTTGCCAGGATTCCTCCCAAAACCTAGCTTTATCTCTTGCTCTTATCTCCCAAAAGCTATATTCCCTTATCAGTTCTTTGTTACTCCTCGCCAGGTTCCAAATTGCAGAGCCTTTGGCCTCTGTCTAACTTCTCATCTTGTCTTTTGGTTCCTTCGCTACCTCATATTTCCTTTCCCAGATTGCCTTCCATAAGTCTTGGCCACCCTGTGTCCATCTCCACCAAAGCTTCACCCCCATCACTTGGTTGAGAATGTAGGGGTCCCTCAAACCTAATCCTCTGTCTTTGGTTAGCTTGTTGAGCCACTCCCAAGATAATAAGGCCCATTTTCTGGTTTTGCTCGTGCCCTGCCAAAGAAATTTCTTGAACATGGCGACTAGCTTTTGACTGATGGACTTGGGGATAGCTTGGCTCGATATCTGATAAATTGGAATAGCTTGTCGAACTGCTTTTAGGAGAATTAGTCGACTGGGGGTATTCAGCGACTGAAATGTCCAATTGTCCATCTTTTTCTTGATTTTATTTATTAGGGGTACCCAGTTAGCAGCCCTGAATTGGTGCTCATTAAGCATAATACCCAGGTACTTCGTTGGAAAAGTTCCAATTCTAAATCCCATTATGCACGCCAGAAATCTTTGGGCCACTAGCTGAGTGTTGAAGAAAAATATTTCTCATTTCTCTTCATAAATCTCAGTCCCGGAAGCTTGAGTAAACTCAAATAAGGTTTTGACAATCTGTTGGGCCTCCTTGAGCATGGCCTACCCATACATCATTGCATCGTCTACAAATTGCTGGTGTGTTACAGGGAGATCATTCCCACAGATTCTCAGCGCCTTTATCTGGTCCCTAGCTACTTATGCTTTTACTAGCCCACTCAATCCTTCCGCTGTCAAGATGAAGAGGAATAGAGACAGGGGATCTCCCTATCTTAGCCCTCGTGAGGGGTTGAAAGCTTTGGTGGGGGTGCCATTCAACAGGACTGACATCACTGGAGTGCTCACCATAGACAGGATCCATTTCACCCATCTCTCATCAAATCTGTGGGCTTTGAGGATACCTTCCAGGTACACCCAACTAAGGCGATCATAAGCCTTAGCCAGGTCTAATTTGATTAGCATGCCTGAATTTTGAGAATTTTTTAGGGAGTGGATTACTTCCTAGGCAACTGTAATTCCATCTATTATTTGCCTTCCTTTAACAAAACTGGTTTGTTCCTGAGCTATGAGGTCAGGCAGAATTGGCTTGAGTCTATTCACCATAATTGTTGCTAAGATTTTATACACAACATTACAGAGGGATATTGGTCTGAATCCCTGCGGTTCATCCAAATTTCCATTCTTAGGAATCAAGGCCAAGAAGGTAGCATTCAGTCCCTGATGCATGCGTTTTTTACACCTTGATTCCTCCACTAAGTCCAGTAGGTCGTCACCCATGAAACTCCTGGCTGCTTGGTAAAACGCAATGGTGAAGCCATCAGGTCCCGGGGCCTTATTCTTTGTAATTTTGTTCACCACTTCCTCCACTTCTTCCTTTGTAATTACCCTGAGCAGAGCCAGATTTTGTTCTCTAGTTGCTTTTTTAGGAATATGTTGAAAAACCTTATCAATTTCCTCCTCCCTGTTAATGTTTGGTTATGTTAGGATCCCTTTGAAATAGTCCACCAAGAGCTGCTCCATATCTTTCTACTGTAGCACTCTGTTTCCTTGACTATCCTTCAGTGAAAATATTCAATTGTGCTGTCTGTGATTTAGCATCGCTTTGTGGAAGAATTTGGAGTTCTTTTCTCCATCTTTCAACCATTGGACACGTGATTTCTGTTTCCACAGAATTTCTTCCTGCTTGCGTCTTTCCTCCAGTTGATTGATTAACCTGCCTTCCTCCTCAGCCAACTCCTCGCTTCTTCCTTCCTCGATGATTTGTTGTTGTATTCCTGCCATTCTAGTCTGTAGTTTTCCTCTCTCTTGTTGTATGTTTCCAAATTCTTCCCTGATCCATTTCTTTATTTTGCCCTTTATGTCTTTGAGTCTGAGCTGGAACGTGTGCATTTTGTTCCGACCTTCCGCTCCCATCTTGCTTTCCTGCCACCAGTGTCTTGTTTTGTCTAAGAAGTCTGGATCTCTTAGCCAAAAGGATTCAAAACAAAAAGGTCTCTTTTTATTCTGGTTGTTCATAGATATTTCTAGTTTGATTGGCCAATGATCTGACCCTATAGAGGGGAGGATGGAGGCTTCGTAAAAAATGTCCATACCTATTATATACTCAGAGACTAGAAATCTATATAATCTTGACGCTATTTGTTTGTTCCACCTCTTCTATTGTTCCAGGTGAATTTCCCATTTATTTTTGGTATATCTACCATCCTTAAGTCTATCTGGACATCCCTGAATCTTTCCATCTCCGGGTCTTCCCTGCTGTTATAGACATTTTTGTGCCTCGCATCATGGAGCATGAAATGTCAATAATCACAGGGATCCTCAGTCCCTAAACATGTTGTTCTTACCCCTAAAAGAACAAGGTCATCAAACAACAGCACTTCCAATCAGTTCTCCACCTGAAAACACTTCAAAACAGGCTTATTTTGGATCATGTCAGCTGCTCCACTGAGCTTCTGCGCTGGAATGCAACTGTCCCTCCTTGTACCTGCGCTGGAAGTCAAGATTAATGAAGGCTACCTGCGCTGGGCGAGATTGGCCAAGTGGCACAGTCATCCTGCAAGGTGTCAACTGCCCAGGAAGCTTCCAAACTGACACTTGGTTCATGAGATTCGCCCTGTGATGAGTAAGAGGTACTTGATCACCATGTGTAAGCAAGGATCTCCAAGTGGACTCAAGAACTGAAGATTAACTGAAGAGGGAGAGGACACAAGGCAGCTTCATGTCAGTCTCAAGCTGACTCATCCTCTCTTCTTCTATCCTATATATAGAGCTCTTCTATGAGGTCTAAGGAGGCTGGAATTTTGTGTAAAGCAAGGAGGTGCTGTTGGTTTACATTTAGAGCTATTGGGTGATTGTTTTACTAGAGGTGAAGAGGAGAGTTCTTGCTGCTGGGGAGGTGCTGCTGGATTGGAGCCATCATTGGTTGTAACCTTCTCAGAACCCTGTTACTTCTATCAATAAAGTTTTGCATGTTCTCCTATATACTTGTATTACATTGATGGATTGTATTTACTTGTATATTTGATTCACTCTAATCCATGCATCAGTTATGAGTACATGTATCTTGTAGTTTCCTCTCTTGTTTTGTGCAGGATATGTGTGTAGCTGGACCGGCAAAGAGAGCAAGGAGCTGGCAACAAGAGACAAAGAGAGAGGACAAGGATCGACTAAGCGAAAGACACCAGGTTGGTTAATCTTTTCATCCTTCTCTCTGTACTTTCATAAAGGAAAATATCAAAGCTTTACTTTCAGTTGTTGCTAAAGACTGTCACCTTTAGAGTAGGGATAGGGTCATCCGCATCGGATACTTTTCCCCACAACACCTGCTAATGCCTCCTTTCTTCTCTTCTCTGGAGGTTATCAAGTTGAAGTCACCTGCAATAACCCACCTTTGCTCTTGGTGCATATTTTTGTGTTTTTCCAGATGACTAAGGAAGAGGTCGCGATCTACCAAGGTACGGGGCCCATAGACTGCCGACACAACTACCCATTCACTTTGCCCAATGAGTCTGAATCTGTCAGTTAGGATTCTGGGCATTCCTATCCATCAGTCTGATAGGACTTCTACTGGATTCCAAATGACTACTATCCCTCCCACACTTCCTTTAGCGTCTATGGTTACTTGCTCATATCTTGGGTTTATTTTATTGAGAATTTCCTCCATCTTCTGGCCTGAAATTTTAGTTTCCTAAATTAGCATTATTTGTGGTTTGTCCTTCCTCAGTCTTGCTGCTAAATGTCTCTGCTTCCCTTTGTTGTTTAAGCCTCTAATATTCCATGATGTCAAAATTATTGAGGGGTTTGAGATAGGTTTTGAAACACCGCTGACAGTGGAACCACTCTTCCTGTGTTTACCAACATTTCTCCCATTAGTTGGATAGAATCTTTAAGATTTTTCCATCCTCGTTTTCCCCCCCTTGCCTTGTCCTTGCTGATCTGTTCTACTTTCCTTCTAGCTCTCTTGGTATTCTTTCGGCACCGCTTTACCTTTTTCTTGTTCAGCTTTGTACTGCTGAATTGTTTCCACATACAACCTCTTCTGGTCTTCTGGGATAAACCTCTCGTCCAAATTCCTCCATTCATTTAGTAGTTTTCTTAGGACTTCTTCTTCTTGACTAAGATCTTCCCTGATTGTCTCCATGTCTGTCTCCATCTGTTCTGTCGGTTCTTCCTACTCCTTGCCTTTGTCCGTGACCTCACTCGAGGCTTTCCTCTTTATGTGAGCTCTTTCACTACTTGAGCTATTGTCTGACTCTTTATCTTCTTGATTTTCCATGGTTTGGTCCTCCTCTTCTCCCTCTTCCTGTAATATTTCAAAGCTATTTGATTTCCCTGGGATTGTTTGTTTTTCCTTCTTGTCTTCCTTGGGGTTTACCTTGGTGATTTTCCGTTTACTTTTCACCTCTTGGAATCCTTCCTGATCTACTGGCCCTCTCTTCTGCAGATTACTTCTCCTTTCTTCTTCTTCCATAGTAATCGGGCAATCCTTAACCAGATGTCCATGTTCATGGCATCTATGGCATCTAAACGGTATATGCTCATAGTCTAGGTTTTGCTGCCAGACTTCTTCATGATACTCTAGTTCCACTAAATCTGGGATAGGGTTTGCTAAGTTCATATAGACGCATATCCTGGCATACGATGTATACCTTCCTTTCTTCGTGGTTTATGCTATTTTCACAAAACTTCCTATTGTGTTTCCTATCCCTTCCAATATTTCCGGGTCCAAAAGCCTATGGGTAGCCCAAAAATTCGAACCCAGACTGGCGCTGCTAGGAATTTTTCCTTATCAGGGTTATAACATTCCTCCCAATACCTCATAAAAAGACAAGCATTATAATAAAAATAAGGTCCAATTTCAAACACTTTTTCCTTATCTTGTAGGTTAGAGAAGATTACCGTGAAGAAGCCCTTCGCTCCCAACTTTAGCTCAATGTGTCCTTGGGGCTGCCATTTTTGCTGTATCCACTTGGTAAGGTCTCGTTCAAATGGCCATGCACCGACAAACTTGCAGATAAGGGCGTGGTCTTTCATGTAACTTTTGTACCTTTCTAGTTTATCTGATGGAATCACAAACTTGGGTTTCTCCTCCGCACATGGCATGCATCTTCCCCTTCTTCCCACCTACCAAGTCACTCCCAGAACCAAGCCTGCATTCTTTTTCTCCTTTGCCCACTGACTGTTCTGACCCTCCCCTGTCACCGTATCCCGATAGGAGGGGATCTCTCCCCTCCTGACCTCTTCTGTCATGACTGTGTCTCTCAGGTGTCTGCCTTGTCTGCTGTTGTATCTCTCTGTTGTCTGCACCCTGGCCTTTTCTTGGCTCCTCCCCTTCGATTTTACCACATGGCCACCATTAGGTTTTTGGTTGTAGAGCTCTCATATATTGATGCACTATCCCTTCTCAATTTATGTTTTAATTTTATAATTATGTATTTATTTTATATTAATATCCAAAATTAGTTTCATAAGTATTTATTATTTAAAAAAAAAAAAGTAATTATTTAAAAATAATATTAAAAGTTAAATTTTTCATAATTAATTATTACTATATATATATATATATATATATATATATATATATATATATATATATATATATATATATATTTCAAAATCTAATTATAAAAACAATATTTATAAAATATTTTTATCATCAAAATAAATGGAATTATATTAATTATATAATTAGTAATCCTATAGAAAATTGTTATTACAAATGAACACGATTTATTTTATGATATTTTTCAAAAAGTATTTTTTATATAATAAATATTAATTATATTATTAAGTACTCAATTACATATTAAGTTGGTTGATCAAATTCACTCGATGATATTTTCAATGGAATAAGAAAATATGTTTTATGTTATTTTGATTACAATTCCCTGCTAGATATAAGAGAAAATTGATCGAGAAAAGCACCTCTAAAAGGGCCCAAACATCCAATAATTCAACTAAACTTTGTCTATTTATTTATTATTATAGATATCTCATATACACCCATATAAAATCATAATTTAAAAGTATTTGTTATGATATCAACTTCTAAACCTTTAAGCTTCAAAAAAATAGAATGATTTATGATTGGATTTATTAAAAAAACTCAAATATATAAATAAAATTTTAAAGCAAAACAAATAATTATTTTACTTTCTTAAAATTTCATCAAGCAAATTTAATCTTATTAAATATTATTGTATGTGTGACCCAATAGAATTGTCAACTAGGACAACCCCTAAACTAGAAGTAATCAATAAAATACAAACAATTTTAATGTTACCTAGAAGCATCCAATATCTTTATGAAACCAATAAATTTAAAAATAATAATATTATTTTTTCTCATTCCGATTCTAATTTTTTTTAATAACTTGTTATTTTTATTATTTTATTTTTAATTTTTTTTAATAAAAAGCCATTACTAACACTACAAATGTATTACACTTGTTATCAACAAAGTCTTTTTTAAATAACTTTTTATTTCTTTTATTATTATTATTATTATTATTATTATTATTATTATTATTATTATTATTTAATAAAAAACAGTTACAAGTATATTGCCCTTGTTATGAACAAAGTCTTTAGTCAAAAGAAGAGAGGAGACCCAAAAATAGAAAATAAAATAAATAAAATAAATTGTAATAAAAAATAAAATAAAAATTGTAAAGCCTTATGATATAAAGTCCCTTTTTTGAATAACTTTTTAATTTTATTATATATTTTTATTTATTTTTTAATAAAAAAAAGTTGCAAGTGTGTTACACTTGTTATGAACAAAGTTTTTAGTCAAAAGAGGGGAGAGGACCCAAAAATAAAAATAAATTTGTAAAGGATTATGAGATAATCCCTTATTTTATGCTTCCACCCAACAATACACAATAATCCTTAGACTCACGACCCATCTTTCAACTAGTTATGAACTATCTTTGGTCAAGGGAAGGGGAGAGGAAAATGGTCATTTACCAGTATAAAGCTTTTAAAGGTAAGTTCAAGGTTTAAAAGAAAGAAAGAGAAGGTTCCATTATCAAACCCGGATAAGACAAGAAGGCAACTCATTCCGAGAATGAAAAAATTAAGATCTTTGCACATTCCCAATTGAATTAGACTTAAAAGGTTAATTAATCAACGCAAAATGTATTTTTTATAAGTCAATATGAAAGAAATGTGTAACTCTTATGTTCACATAGCTTTTACAAATAATATTAAAAAAAATTAATAATAAAAAATATTTCAATATTTATTAGAGGTAAATTATTTTAATATATATCTTAAATAAAATATTCTAAAATAAATTTTATCTAAATAATATAAAAAATTAATTGAAAATAATTCTTTTTTATTTAAATTTCATTCAAAAAAAATTATATCTTAATACCATGGAGATATATCATTTTTTAATGGTGTAATATAGAATTGGAACATGACATTTAAAAATCTATCTTAATGTTAATCATATATATATATATATATATATATATATATATAATGTTGGTAGTTTTGCAGGTCTTTCCTTTCAACCTTTTGAACCATTTCTAATAAGTTTGTATTCTAATTAGAAGGGGAAATTAATATATAAGAAAATTTTATCAACCAAATTGATATTTTTAATGTGGTTGTACTAGTATAATTAAAATTTTATTAATGACTTTTATTGATTTGTCATGTTATCATTAAACTATCTTATAGTTAAAATGAATTAAGTTTTTTTTTTGTCAAAATGTATTTTTTACAAGCCAATATGAAAGAAATATGTAACTCTTCTGTTCACATAGCTCTTACAAATAATATTAAAAGAAATGAATAGTAAAAAAATATTTCAATATTTATTAGAAGTAAATTATTTTAATATATATCTCAAATAAAATATTCTAAAATAAATTTTATCTAAATAATATAAAAAATTAATTGAAAATAATTCTTTTTATTTAAATTTCATTCAAAAAAAGTTATATCTTTTTTTTTTTGTAAATCATGCTAATTCTATTATAGTACAAAAAAGATTACAGAGAGAGTTACATCCGCCACAAAGAGTTGGCTACATGAACAGTTTGACATTCTAAGACTGAAACTGAGCCGGAGAAAAAGAGGGACTATGAAACTGTCCGCTGACCCCAAGCTAGAACCAACAGAGAGCTGGACCTAGGTGCTATACTTCCACTCCCTGCCGAGGCGAGGGAGGAGTTTACAGACCTTGCAAATCCCACATTCAAAAAACCCGACATGACAGACACAGACATTATAATCGAAATACAAAAAACTGAGTGGTGCGACCCGAAAACTATCACAGAATGACTCCCATTATTTACTGTAGCTGCTACTTCGACATCCTGAGACTGAACAAAGTGTTTCCATAACACACAGAACGACCATGCAACGTGCCTAGGCATCCACGGAGGTGGATGGTTGCTTCTCCACCACTGGACAGGCATATGGATCTGGTTGCTCCTCCACCACTGTACAGGCATATGGGTCTGAAGCACTCGAGTCTGTGTATGGCGCGTCGTCCTTCGTAGGCTCGCTTGTTCCCACTCTATTCCCTGCCACCGCACCCGAGGCTTCTGCAAGCTGTAATCGCGGACCCTTAACAGGCGAGGGTGGCCGAGGCTCTGCTGGGGCTTCTGGTCTATCTGCATGGTCGCATTTTTCAATGCGCACTAAAACATAGTAGATTGCGTTGTCCAGAGCACACGGGAACCTGAAGCGGGTTGATGGGTGTGAACCAAACGGACACACCGCGGCTCTTCCCCGCCCTCTGCCTCTTTCGCGCCCTCTTCGAGCTCCTGGTGAGCTAATCTCCTCTGACGGGGAGTCGAAGGATGCCGAGGAACGTGGCGATGAAGCCCGACCTCTGGCACCGCCTCTTGAACCTCCCCGCCTGCAAGCGCCAGGTAACCTCTCACGCGGCATCCTGTAATCAACAAATAACCAATTCTGCCCAGAGGCCGTGAGTGCTTTGCGCCACCGAGTATTCTAAACCCATGAAACAACTTATACAACAGATGAGAAACAGGTAATGGAACACGAATTCGAATAGCAATGCTTACCACACAGGTCGAAAGCCGAGCCTTTTCAGGAGCTGCACGGGGTAAATTGCTCCCAGAGAGCTGAGCAGACCAGAACCAGGTATGACCAAAGCGTCGAAGGGCCAAATCTCTAACAAGGGCGCAGAGGAACTGAAACACCGCGACACTCAGAGCTTCTGGAGGTCGAAGGCGCTCAGAGACTTTGCTTAAAAAGAGCAGAATGACACTCAATACACTAAACCATAGCATAGAGCCGTAAATTCTCTGACAATCCAGGGTTGAGACCAGGGCCTCCGTAGCCGAGGGCCGAGGTCTGAGTCTTGGCTCATGCACCCACGGTGCAGTCATCCAAGAGCCGAACGCACCATTCACAATTGAGACCATACAGAGCTTCCAACAGACAATGGCGCTTCCCGCACCTTCCAATGGAACACCTCTCATCGACAAGCCAAGGTGAACGACCAATATACCTCTGCAACCAACTGTTCTCCCCCTACCATTAATGCTCGCATAACTGTTGGCCGGACCGAGGTGATGGCTTCTCGAGGCTTCGGTCCATTTGGCTGGAGTGAGCGGCCACTTGCCATTTAATAAGGCCACCTCCTCATTCATTGCGCTAATTAACACCCGCAGCCGGGGGTTGGAGATCCAGATTTTCCAGAGAGAGGCAATCTTGTTGTAGTTGAATGTCTGTTGTGTCATTGAGATTACCTAAGTAGGGGTGACTATTCAGATCGACTCCTTGATTGGCTAAACCATCGGCTACCTTATTGGCAGATCGTTTGACATGCTGAAAGATGATACTATTGGGGCTTCTGAGCCTTGCCTCCAGTGTTTCTAGTCTGCTAAGAAATCTCCAGCTAGAGGCTACTTTGGTTGCTGGTGTTCCTGCTTGAATTCGAATAGCTGCATTGATAAGGATCTGGGAGTCTCCCTCTGCTACAAGCAGATAGAACCCCTGTTGATCAGCTACACATATACCTTTCCAAAGACCTTCCAATTCTGCGACATTATTGGTATCGTTTCCAATCGAGCCAAAGAAGACGTGTTGGATGATTCCTCTGTCATTTCGAATTACTCCTCCATATCCCGCTGGTCTCGGATTCCCCTTTGCTGCGCCATCGAAATTCAATTTGAATGATGCAGAGGCTGGGCGGGACCAATGCAAAGGGGAGACAAGCTTGTTATGATGTCGAGTTGGAGCAGAGGGAGCATAGGAAAGATGAAGATCCCATGATTTCCAAATGAGAAGCTCTTGGGGGGAGGAGGGCCAATCCGTTTCTTGCCAAATCTTGAGCGCCAGTGTCTCTTGAAGGCTTTGCTTGAGGAGAAGCCAAAGAATGTCTGGAGGGCGATTCCTATTGTTGAAGACTCTGTTATTCCTCTCCTTCCAGAGGGTCCAATAAAGAAAACCTGGGATGAGTGTCCATAGAGCGTTCAACAGAGGGCTTTGATATGGCGTCTTGGGCCAAGTTCTCAGAAGATTTGCTATATCCCCTTGACGATTTCCTAATCTTTGAGTACATCTGTCAATTTGATTCCAGAGTTGAGTTGCAAGGGGGCATGTCTCCATCAGATGCAAAATGGTCTCTGAATGAAGAGAGCAATTTGGGCATCTGGATCGTCCTATAAAACCTCTTCGTTGCAGATTGTCCCAGGTGAGGATTCTTTTTTTGCTTAAAAGCCATAGAAAGGTAGAGACTTTGGGCCACAATTTGGGTTGCCAGATGTTGCGCCATAGCTGATCTTTGTCATTGTGGTTTTGTGCATACCGCAGAGTGTAGGCTTCTTTTGTGGTGAAGACTCCTTTTGTTGTGTGCCCCCACCTCAATCTGTCCTGCTTATTTGACTTTTTGATCTTCCTGTGATTTAGTTCTTGTTCAATTTCTTCAAAGGTTTCTCCTTGCCAATCCTCCTGCCAAGTACTAGCGGGCCTCCATTGTTGATAGTCTGTGTGTGCGTGCTGCTGCCAAAACTGAGATATGTTAGCAAGATTGTTGCGTTGCATGTGAGTCTGCCAGAGGGGTTTTTGGAAGATTGAGGCGAGTTTTGGGAGCTGCTACCATGAGTCCTCCCAAAAACGCGCTGAGTTCCCTGAATGAACTTCCCAGAAACTATACTCTTGAATGAATGAGCTGTGAAGTTTTGCTGCGTTCCAGATCATGGAGCCTGAACTGCTTGGATTGAATCTAATCAAGTCCTCCCAGCAACTGCCAGATGCATATTTAGCTTGCCAAAGCTTCGCCCAAGGTATATGTGGTTTGACAAGCCAATTCCACCAGACCTTTGCGCCCATGGTATTATTGCTGTGCAAGGGGTCCCGTAGGCCCAGTCCACCGTTGAACTTTTGTTGGCAGACGTCTGACCATTTAACTAGGGCCCATTTCCTATTAAGACCCGGTGATCCCCACAGAAAATTCCTTTGTAGATTGCGAATGGCTTTAAGGACCCATTTGGGAGCAGCGAGGATAGAAAATAGATAAAGAGGCATAGTTTGAAGAACGGATTTGATCATAACGAGTCAACTGGCTATATTGAGAGATCTGAACGTCCAGGAGGAGAGTCTGGCTTCAAGTTTGTCCAGGAGCGATCTCCACGATTCATGTTTAAGAGCTGAGAGCATAAGAGGGGTGCCCAAATATTTGGAGGGAAGCACAGCAATTGTGAAGCCAAGGATGCGAGCGATGTTTCTTTGAATGGAGACAGGGGTGTTGAAGAAAAAAAGCTGAGATTTAGAAGCATTGATAGAGGTGCCCAAGGCTTCAGAGAACAGCTCAAGTAGGGCTTTGAAGGAATTTGCTTCAGCTGATGAGGGATGTCCAAAAAGCATAGTGTCATCAACAAACTGTTGATGCGATAAGGAGGAGAGTCCATGAAGCGCTATGCCTTTGATGGTCTTAGAGGTGATAGCATGGTGAAGCAGACGACTGAGTCCTTCCGCCATTAGGACAAAGATGAAAGGTGAGAGGGGATCCCCTTGCCGAATGCCACGCGAAGAGTGGAAGGGCTGAGATGGAGAGCCATTGAGAAGGACCGAGAAGCAGGGAGATGAAATGAGGTTCATTATCCAACGAGTCCAGGTGGCGCTAAAACCAAAAGCAAGCAGCATGTGCTTAATATACTCCCAGCTAAGCTTGTTGAAAGCTTTTGATAGATCAAGCTTCATTATCATGCCTGGCTTTTTGAGGATCTTTAAGGAATGGATAACCTCATTTGATAGGATGATACCATCCAGGATCTGGCATCCTTCGACATATCCAGTCTGCTCCGGGAGAACAAGAAGAGGCAAAAGAGGTTTGAGCCTGTTTGCTACCACTTTGGAAATAAGTTTGTAGATTACATTATAGAGGGCGATGGGCCTGAATTTGTCAGGCGAGTTAGCTTCCTCCCCTTAGGGAACTAGCGCTATGAAGGTGGAGTTAAGGGAGGGTAGGAGCCAGTGCGTAGAGCGGGATTCTTCCACCAGTTCCCAAACTTCGGTGCTTACTAGATCCCAGAAATCATGAAAAAAGTTTGAGGTAAAACCATCCGGACCAGGAGCCTTACCATCTTTTAGCTGCGCCATTGCTTCCTCCACCTATTGCTTTGAGACCGATTGAAGTAGGTTTTGGTTATGTTCATCCGTGATGAGCTTGGGGATGTGCCGCGTGACCTCTTGTATGGCTGCTATTCTGCTCCTGGTTTGCTCTTTGAGCGCTTCCTGAAAGTGATCTCTGAGTTCTTTTTCCATGTCTTCATGCTTTTCTAATTTTTCCCCCTGACTGTTATTAATGAAAGCAATATTGTTATGCATTCTTCGTTGTATGGTAGATCGATGGAAGAATTTGCTGTTTTTTTCTCCTTCCTTAAGCCATCTTATTCTAGATTTTTGGCGCCAGAGGATTTCCTCTTGCGATCTTCTCTCTTCTAATGCCGGCCAAAGGGATTGCTCTTTGTTGGCTAATTCCTCTGTTCTGCCCTCTATGATGATAGTTTGCTGGAGAATGCTCATTTCCTGCTCCAATTTTTGCCTGGATTCCGTGATGTTTCCAAAGTGGTTCTTGTTCCAAGCCTTCAACACTTGCTTGAGATGTCTAAGTTTTTGTTGAAACTTGAACATTTTTGCACCTTCTGGGGGAATGAAGGACTTCCATGCTGTCTGGACCACTTCTTTGAAATTTGGATGACTTGACCAGAAGGCTTCGTATCGGAAAGCCCTGTTGCAGTGTTTTCCCGGTCTGGTCCATTGCAGCATAATGGGCCAGTGATCCGAGCCCCCTTGAGGCAATATAGAAGCGTGAAAGTCTCCTCCCAGATGGATAGCATTATCTGAGAGTAGAAATCGGTCGAGCCGAGAAGCGATATTGTGTACTCCTCTGTGCTTATTTGTCCATGTGTATGTGCCGTTGGAAGTTTGGATGTCGATGAGCTGGTTACTTCTGATGAATTCCTTGAATCCATTGCTGTCTTCTTCCAGCTTCATTCGCCCTCCTTTTTTTTCCTCTAGATGAGTGATGATGTTGAAATCACCCTTGCTTATCCAAAGGGGGAAGCGTCTGGAGGAGTTCAAGTCTGTTAATGTTTCCAGAACTTCTATTTTGTGTTGCTGATCATGTGGGAAGTAAGTGTTGGTGAGATGCCCATGAATATCCATTCCAATGAGATGAAACGTGGCTTGAATGAAATGACGAGTAGCATTGAAATATTGGAGCAAAAGAATCTGTGGGTTCCATACTATGGACAATCCACCTGACGCTCCCGCTGCATCTACAGAAACGGATCGATTGCCGCTCTAGGCTTTGTTGAAGATCTTTTCTAATGTAGTGGTGGTACTTTTTGTTTCTTGTAGAAAGACCACAGCTGGCTTTTCTGACTGTATCATATTTTTTAACATTCTGTGTTTTGAGGAGCTGTTGAGCCCACGCATGTTCCAGGAGATGAGCTTCATGAGGAACTATGGGGGTGGGGCTTGTAAAACCTCGTTAACTTCGGGAATCTCCCTGATTCCAGTAGTTGTTCTCCTAATATGATCGTTCTCTGTAGATCTGTTTTACGCCCTCTCTTCTTTGTTTCTTTTAGGATTTTTTTGCCATCCCAAGGACTGCCTGCTTGAATTCCTAAGCATTTTTTGTGCTGAGCTTTGGTTAATACCCCTTCCAATCTGTCTATTTCCCAAGGGGGAATGGAGTTATAAGCTTTTTGCTTACATGCATCTTCCAGTTTGACAATGTCCAGTCCGTCCAAGCTTACATTCTCTATGTCTTCCTCCATGTTGATGGGAAAGTTCGGGTGATCTTCCATGACCCCTTCTTGCAAACTGAGAGCTAGAGCAGCGTCGAGATCCATGGCTGAGGGCTGCAAATCAATGTCTGTAGCTGGCATTTTTGACTTCGAGGCAAGAGGAGAACTGATCAACTCCGATGAAGAGGGATCCAGGGGATTTTTGTGGATCGGGTCGGATGAAGGTGGGGGCGGAGTGGCTTGAAAGTTTTTTTGAGGCGAAGAGTCAGAGGGGTCCTGCGGGGTAAGGACATGGAATCTATTCGAGGAGTCGGCTTTCTTGTGGCTAGGGGGAGCATCTTTTTGATTTTTGGGGCTGGAGGGAGCCACATTCTGCTTCTTGACATGTCTACGGTGATGGGGAACTTTGACAAACCCCTCAGAGTCTTTGGTAACCTCATTGGCTGTGGAATGGAGTTGGGCATTCAGAGGACAGTCTCTGAACAGATGGACATGTTCATGGCACTTGCGGCAACGAAACGGGATATTTTCATAATCAAGAGGTTGAATCCATTCATAATCATCGTGATAGAGGCTTACCGAGTCTGCTAGGGTCTTCTTTAGATGCATCTGGACACAGATCCTGGCATAGGAGGTGAACCTTCGATTTTTTGTTTCCTCTGCCGCCTTGATGAAGGTACCGATGCGATTGCTGATGTCCTTCAGAGTTTCTTCTCTCTAGTATTCCAAGGGTAAGGATTACATGCGGATCCAAATGGGAGCATGGCTGAGGTCTTCTGTATCTGGATTGAACCTGGGTTTCCAATCTCGTAAGAAGAGACCCGCGGAGTTGAAGAAGTAGGGGCCGCCTTCAAATACTCTTATTTTATCCTCCAGGCAGTTGAATATGGCAGTGAATAAGCCTTTAGGACCCAGAAGCAAGGAGACTTGTCCTTTGGGCTTCCATTTGGAAGCGATCCAGCCATGCAGGGCTTTTTCCGTAGGCTAGAAACCCAGAAATTTTCTGATGAGTGCATGGTCTTTCATGTACTGTATCTCGCCATTGATTCTATGGCTTGGAAGCTCCACTTTGATTCTTTCTGTCGCTTTAGGGATGCATGTTGCCGAAGTCGCCTTTGGTTGTGACGCCTTTGGACTATCTGTCGTTTCTTCGTCCGTGACTGCATGCTGTTCTGGGGCATCAGGCTGTTCCGAGCTCTGTCCTTGTTTCGTGGTTGGATCACGATGAAACAGGGGATTCACAGGTACGCCGTCAGTCCTGAAACGATCGTTCGAAGGAGGGGGGGCTTGGGAACCCACCCCTCACAACCGGGAGGACATGACGTATTACGCAGTCAAGCTCTGTCGCTGCTGCTACTAACGGTTCTGATGGGTATGACTCACTGTGGACGGCTGATGGCGCAGATACGCAGGTCTGAGCATTGGCTGCAGGTTGCAGAGCTCAGAGCTAGGGTTTTTCCATTCAATAAAAAAAGTTATATCTTAATACAATGGAAATATATCATTTTTTAATGGTGTAATATATAATTGGAACATGACATTTAAAAATTTGTCTTGATGTCAATCATAAATAAATTAATTAATTATATATATATATATATATATATATATATATATATATATATATATAGATATAGAGAGAGAGAGAGAGAGAGAGAGAGAGAGAGAGAGAGAGAGAGAGATTATTGGTGTGTTGTTTAATATGAGTGAGGTGTAATTTTTATCATGTTCAACAAGGGGCTAGTATGTGTGCACATGCACTTGGGCATGTATAGACTCACATACTAAGAATTAATGCAAATCCATTTTAACTTTGATCCATCATGCATTGATCTGTAAACAAGAAACTAGTCGATTAGTTTCACTAACACATTTGTGGAAATAACTTTTGGTTTTTTTGAAGGAGAAATCTGAAACAATATTAAATTTGCACAAAATTACTTAACTTAGACACATATTGAAATGATTGGATTCCCAAATAATATTTTAATTTTACACATGTTTCATCCCAAGCCTCATGTGGAAGCAAGATAAACGCTTTATCACTCAACTTCCATAAGAGGAACCCCTTATCACTCAACACAAAGGCAATATGATGTCTTGCATATATTTCTAGTGTATATATATTTTATTAATACTAAGCATGGTGGTGTAATTTATTTTATTTTGTTTGTATAATACACACACTTTTGAAGCCAAATATCTTTATAAAGTTGTCAAAAGATTTTGATTTCTATGTACCACGTATATAATTTATTTATATTACATATCAACGTAGATCTTTTGAAGATTGGACAAAGCTAAATACCTTCATAAAGTTGTCAAAGAATTTTAATTTTTAAAGTACACTTTTATTATTGAATATATATAGAAGTTACCATTTCAATTATCAAATTTATATTATTTTAATTTCTAAGATACTCAATATTAACTTTTTCATTTTATATTTTTCCTTAAACTTATGCATTTGTTTAAACTTATATATATTTATTTAAAAAAAGATATAAGTATGCAAATAAGTTTTTTTTCTAATTAATTAAGTAATTAAAGGTTAATATTTCTTATTTTAAATTTTATATAAAATTATGTTTTAATGTTATAATTAAGTATTTATTTTATATTAAGATCCAAAATTAGTTTCATAGATATTTATTATTTTAAAAAATTAATTATTTAAAAATAATATTCAAAGTTTCCCGGATGCGGGTCTGTAGCATGGCAAGCTGTACGAAGGTAGCCTGGAGGGTGGGCATGCAGCTTAATGCCACCGCTATCTGGCCTCACATGAAGCTAGTTTTAAAGTCTCCAACCAACAACTTCAATTCCGCATTAATGCAACTCCTTCCCCATCTCCAGTATGCAAGTTTATTTGTTATGGCACCCTTCTTAATTTTCATTCTTGCTCCTCCCCTGCACTCACGTCGTTCTAGTGTTGTAGCAGCTCCTCGCTCTTGAGACAGCCCTGGGTATCGTCTGGCTCTGGATCACTGTGCTGATTCTCCAATGTGTTTTCATGCTCCTCAAAGTCCTTTCTGCAATTTTCGCTGTCGCTCCTACTCAGTCTTTCCCACAGCTGTCTGTTCTACTCCTTCTGCTCATTTCAACATGCCCAGAGTGTGCTCAAAAATGAGCTGCAGATGAGGAAATTCCCGAGGCCACGTCACCCACCAGCCCTCCTCCACTACCTCGGACCCTTCCTCTAAAGCCTCAAACTTTTGCTTTGACAGTTATCCCGTGACCAGGAGTGATTGAGGCTGAGGTCGAGGGCAATTTAATATAGAAGCACACTCTCAATATTCCCAATCTCACATGGCTCGCTTTTGGTTCCGCTGCACTCTCAGTAATTCCTCCTTCATCGCTTCAATTACCATTGAAATGCGGGAAGACACTTTTGGTTTGGTTGTTGTTACTCCAGGGGTATCTCTGGAGCCGAGGACGGAGGACAAGCATGATAATTCTCAGATTGCCAATACGTAGAGAAAGTACCCTGGTGGCTCTGTAACCCAGGACATGAACACCCAGGCCGGTCCGAGCGTTCCTACAGGTGGCAGTTCTTCAAGCAAAGAGGGCCATCCCTTTGAGGATGAAGACCCCTACCAATATGGATGTCGCATTGTTGAAGAGTCGCCTCCAACCTCTCATGAAGCTTAATCAGGTCTGCGCTTATTGGTTTTTGTTTTTTTGTTGTACGAAGATGCTCAATTCCCTCCGGGTTTATAGTCATTACATGATTTACAGTTCTCAGGATCAGACCATTTTCTCCAATGTTAAATTGTCGGTTTCCCCTGCATGGGCGACATTCTCCTGTCTTTGGGTCTTAGTTTCGGATCAAACTGTTTTTGGGTCAGATTCTAGTTTTGTAAGGGCAGCGCTTTACTGATTACTTGAATGGGCCCAATCAATCTGTCTTGGTCTAGATATATCTCTGGTCAGTCTTCAGCTACAGTCTCTAGATATATCTGTTTCTTGGTCAGTCATTAAGCAAGTCTTTTTGGTCAGTGTTCAAGTGAGGTTTTGTAAGCATGTCGCTTCTCTAGGCTAGTCCTCTCGAGGCCATTGCCTCTCTGTAATTTTATTTTTGTATCAATATAGGAGTAGACAAATTCAAAAAAAAATTAAAAAAATTAAAAAATTAAAAATTAAAAAAATTAAAATTAAAATTAAAAAAAAAAATAAAACTTTCATAATTAATTATTACTATATATATCAAAATATAATTAAAAAAATATTTATAAAATATTTTTATCATCAAAATAAATGGAATTCTATTAACTATATAATTAGTAATCCTATAGAAAATTGTTATTACAAATGAACACTATTTACTTTATGATAATTTTCAAAAGGTATTTTTAATATAATAAATATTAATTGTATTATTAAGTACTCAGTCACATATTAAGTTGGTTGATCAAATTCACTTGTTGATATTTTCAATGGAATAAGAAAATATGTTTTATATTATTTTGACTACAATTCCCTGCTAGATATAAGAGAAAATTGATCGATAAATGTACCTCTAAAAGGGTCGAAACATCCAATAATTCAACTAAAATTTGTCTATTTATTTATTATTATAGATATCCCATATACGCCCATATAAAATCATAATTTAAAAGTGTTTGTTATGATATCAACTTCTAAACCTTTAATCTAAAAAAAATAGAATGATTTATGATTGGATTTATTAAAAAAAACTCAAATATATAAATAAAATTTTAAAGCAAAACAAATAATTATTTTACTTTTTTAAAATTTCATCAACCAAATTTAATCTTATTAAATATTATTGTATGTGTGACCCAATAGAATTGTCAACTAAGGTAGGAGAGGACATAGGGAATGATGGAGGTTTAGGGTTTTTGTCAGACCCTGCAATGGCAGACCTGCTCAGACCACGGCGCCTCTGCAACAACTCATTAGCAACACTGGCAATAATATATGACAACGAATAGAGTATTCATCATGGATAACCTCCAGGGGGAGGACACGGTGCCTCCCCCCACTGATCAAGGAAAACCCCAGATGCAAACCGGATATGATAGAAAGAAGTTACAGGAAGAAGAGGAAACGAATCATAATGCACAGACAGATAACACCGGAAGGGATGAGACTCCTAAAGCAACTTAGGCAACATGCAAACCAGTCGTAGTAGAAAGACCAAAGATTGAACTACCAAGTCAAAGAATCAATACCCAAATCCAGTACATGAAGGATCATGCCTTAATAGGGAAATTTATCGGCTTTTGGCCCACAGAGAAAGCCTTGCATGGTTGGATAGCAGCCAAATGGAAACCAAAAGGGCACATCACCTTGCAGCTGGGACCAAAGGGCTTCTTCATGGTAGTCTTCAACTGTATAGAGGACCAAAATAGGGTAATCGATGGAGGACCCTACTTCTTCAATGCGGCTGGTCTTTACCTGAGAGATTGGATTGAGAGATTCAACCTGGACAAAGAGGATCTAAGCTGGGCACTAGTCTGGATCCGTCTTTACTCCCTTCCTCTGGAGTATTGGGATGAAGATTCACTGCAAGATATTGGAAATGGACTGGGGGAGTTCATTAAAATTGTGGAGGAGACAAAACTCAGAAGATATACTTCCTACGCCTGCATTTGTGTCTATATGCATCTAAGCCAAGCTCTTCCAGACACGGTAAGCCTATTTCATGATGATTTTGAATGGATTCAGTCAATAGATTACGAACATGTTCCATTCAAATGCAGGAAATGTCATGCCCATGGCCATCTCTTTCGTGACTGTCCGCTAAATGTGAAACCCCCAACTTTTACCTCCTCAGAGAAACCTGATTCTGAAGGTTTTACCAAGGTATACAATTGCAAAAAGAACCACAAAAAACCTGCAGCAAACCCTAAAAAGCCTTCCGCCAATGCCTCAATGCCATCCACCAGCAACAGCTTTGACATCTTAGCTCAAACTGCTCCGACAGACACTAAGTCCCCCTTACCCTCCAATGAGCCACTCAAGGTAACCTCTAAGGTCAACCCCACAGGCTCAGAGCAAATTCACAAGCCCTCGCAATCCACAGATTTCACCACCTTCTCACCCAGCATGTCCCCGATCTGGAAACCTCATGGCATGGATATAGTTTTTTTGCAGCAAAAGACAACTTTTGTAACAGACCTCGTGGCGGAAAGCAGTGAGGCCAAGCATATGGAAGAAGAGCCTGAAAGTATAGACATAGGAGATCTGGACATATTGGGACTAGAACAGGCTTGCAGGAAAAAAGAATTTGACAAGATCCCAGAAAGACAACTAGAAAGCTTGGAAGTCATCCTTTCCAGAGCACATCAGCAAAGATCTCTAGGTATTCAACTCGGAAGTCAATGGGATGGAAAAAAAATTCCTAAAGACAATAAAAAACGAGGGAGAAAGATAGACCTCCAAAGAACCATCCATATAGGGGAAATGCTGGTGGAATCAGGAAAATATTCCAAGCTTACAAAGTATTACAGTCCCCTCCCTAATAATGAAACATGAAGCTCGCATCTTGGAATATAAGAAGGCTAAACAGCCCTGGGAAATACAGAGTGATAAAAAACGTGATTCATCAGGAGAAACGTCAAATCTTCTTCATGCAAAAAACAAAATGTAATTCTATCACACTAGGCCAAACGCTTGCCAAAGTATGGCCAGGTAGTCAAGTAGTAGCAGTGGATGCCTTAGGAGATTTAGGAGGACTAGCAATAGCATGGGATGAATGAGCCATCACGCTCACTAATATCCATGCAAGTCATCATTTCATTCAAGCCACTTTTCATATAATAGGGAACAATGTGCATGGTCACCTCACCAATGTCTACTTCCCCCAGGAAGCAGTGAATAAGATAGCCATTCTAAATACATTAACTCTGATCAACTCCACAAGAATTCATCCGCTCTGGATTACAGGAGGAGACTTCAATATGATAACTAAACTAGAAGAAAAAGGTGGAGGCAGGAATAAACTGTATAGTGAAAGTATCCATTTAAAGAATTACATACAAAACAACTGGCTTATAGATATGCCATTCAATAATGGTATCTACACATGGAATAATAGAAGAACCGACACTCAGCGAATCGCCTCCCAAGTGGACAGATTTCTACTTTCAAACAATGCCATCCATCTTGGAGGAGATTTTTCAACCTCGATCTTACCTCTTTCTGGCTCAGATCATTGGCCTATTTCTCTCCAATGGTAAAGACTAGGGAACAACACTCAGGGACCTTTTCACTTTGAAGCCTTCTGGCTAATGCATCCAGACTTCAACAACTTGATACATACAACTTGGAAAAGTTTTAGCCCTCCGAAAGGTTCAAAAAAGTACCAATTCCAACAAAAACTTAAACATCTCAAAAAGAACATCAAGCAATGGAATCACTTGACCTTTGGCAATACCTTCCAAGCTAAGAATGCTCTAGCTCAGGAAATGAAAAGAATCTACCAGATAATCATTACTGAAGGAAGAACTAAAGCCCTCTCAGAGAAGGAAAATATCCTTTAGATTCAAATAGCAGAAACAGAAAATCAAGAGTACATACTCGAGGAATAAAAATCTAGAGTCAAATGGCTTAAGGAGGGAAAGAGAAATACAAAAAAAATTCATCGCACAACCATACAGAGAAGAATGCACAACAATATCACTCATATTCAGAAATAGCAAGGAGTATGCTTGGAAAACCATGAGGACATAGAACAAGAGCTTCTTACACATTTCAAAAGAGTACATGAAGAACCATAAGTCGACTGATAGCCAGCTATAGTGAAGATTATACAAAACATTCCGAAAATTATAACAGAAGAATACAATCATCTCCTCCTTCATCCAATAACTCTTTAGGAGGTCAAGTCGGCTATGCGACAGCTCAAGGAAGGAAAGGCACCTGGTCTAGATGGTTTTACCTCAAATTTACTTAATAATTTCTAGGATCTCATTAAAGAGAAGGTCTGGTATGTAGTAGAGGAATCCCGGACTTCACACTGGACGCTTCCCTCTCTGAACACTACTTGCATTACTCTTATCCCCAAAGAAGAGCAATCTCTAACTCTAGACAAATTCAGGCCTATCGCTCTCTGTAATGTCATTTACAAAATCATATCTAAAGTTATTGCCTCTCGCCTGAAGCCATTGCTACCCAAGCTCATCTCGCCAGAACAATCAGGTTATGTGGAAGGGCGGAAAATCACAGATGGCATTATTCTCACCCATGAGATCATTCACTCCCTGAAGCAGCTCAAAAAAGCAGGTATGCTCCTCAAAATTGATCTTTCAAAAGCTTTTGATACGTTAAGTTGGACTTACATTCAAAAGATGTTGATAGCCTTTGGCTTCGCCCCTCCTTGGGTTAGATGGGTAATGAGCCTTCTATCCTCCTCTCTTTTCTCCATTCTAGTCAATGGCATACCTTCCACCCCCTTCCATCCCTCTAGAGGCATCTGACAAGGAGATCCTCTTTCCCCCTTTCTGTTTGTTTTAATGGCAGAAGGGCTTGGCTGAAGTATTAAAAATGCTCTTCAATCACAGTAGCTCAGAGGTATTTCCTTCCCCAATACCCCTGTTTTTACCCACCAACAATTTGTGGATGATAACATGCTATTTGGCTATCCCTCGGTTCAAGAAGCCCATAAATTAAAATCCCTTCTGAATGAGTTCTCTGAAGCCTCTGGAGCCAGCATCAATAATGTTAAATCCCAAATCTTTTTCTTCCATACCACCTACATCACTCAATCTTCTATAGCACACATTTTTGGATTCTCGGTTGCCTCTCTCCCCTCTAAATATCTGGGTGCACCCATGACTAACTCTGCTTTAAAGTATTCTGCTTGGTAGAGGCTTCTAGAGAAATTGGAAGCCTGCCTTTCCTCCTGGACTTATCAAGCCCTCAATATGGCAAGCCGTCTAGTATTAGTCAAAGTTGTCTTGCAGTCCATGCCACTTTATCTTTTCTCTGTCTTGGCAGCACCAAAATGGGTGCTCAAGCAAATCAAAAATCTTCAGCGGAATTTTTTATGGGGATCCACGGGACAAAATAGAAAATGGGCACTGGTCAAGTGGGAAACGGTCTACCTTCCAAAACTTTCAGGGGGTACTGGGCTTCGAGATCCTCAACAAAGCAATGCAGTCATGGGAGCATGTTTATGGTGGAAATGGATTTCTGCTCTACATACACCCTGGGCTATCCTTTGGATGGCCAAATATGCAAACAATCGACTGTCAGATGAGTTAATTAATCTCACAAAAGTGGGAAAAGGTTCCTTAATTCGGAATGCAACTAGTCAGCATGAAGCTATACTCCAATAACATAGTTTTTGGGAAATAAGAGATGGCAACAATGCACGTTCTTGGGAAGACTCTTGGTAGCAGAGACCAAAGCTGAGTGACCTGATTAGACCTCACCAAACACAGGAATGGGAAGAGCATCAAATGGATACAGTTAGTCAGCAATGGATGCCTACTCTCCATCAGGGGTACAGACAATGGAAAAGCATGGCTCACATCATCAGGCAAGGAACAGAGTCTATTTATAAGAATTCGGAGACAAAGCTCATCAATCAGAGAATTCGTTTTTCTAACAATAAGGAAATAATACAATGGGGTTATAGTGCACGTGGAACTTTTACAACTCAAGAGGCATACAATCTAACAATTGGCAATAAAATAGTCAAGGATCCTCTCTAGGACAAAGTTTGGTCCCCCAACATTTGGCCCAAATTTTCTACTTTCCTTTAGCTGTTATGTCAAAACAAAATACTCACTTGGGACAATCTAAGGAAAGGAAGTTTCCATGGGCCCTCCATATGCCCAAATTGTAAACAAGAGGAGGAAACCATACTGCATCTCATGAACTCTTGCAATTTGGCAAAAAAACTTTGGGAAAAAAAAAGTTTCAGATGCCAAAAAGAAGGAAGAATTAAAGAGGATATTACCAACACCATACGTAGCTCGGTAATCGATCTGTACAAGAGCAAACTATTAAACTCTTTGTGGAAAACCATCCCAGGTCTTCTTATGTTGTCTATATGGAAAGAAAGGAACCTTCGCATCTTCAAAGATCAATGTACACCATTAGAAGTCCTATGGAGCAACTTCTGCAACAACCTTCAGGAAACTCTAATGCTCCAAACTTGGAATGAAGAGGACTTTCCTTCCCTTCCATAGGAGAAGAATATATGGACAAATTGGAACCTTCAAATGAATCAGGTGTCGGAAAAACATAGCAAACCATCTTTACTTCACAGTATTCCAAACAAATGGATTCCTCTGCCTCATAATATCATTCAATTAAACTTCAATGGAGCCTCAAAAGGTAATCCAAGAAAAGCAGGATATGGAGGAGCTTTCAGGGATCACAAAGGCAAACCTCTTTTAATTTTCCTTGGCTCTATTGGGTGGGATATGAAAAATTATGCAGAGCTTGAAGGACTATGGCAAGGGCTTCTTTTAGCTCAACGACATAGCTTCTTCCCCTTAGTAATCGAAGGTGACTCTTCGATTCTCATTAATATGGTTAATCAGATATTGTAGGGGGCCTCGGCATACAAAGTGGTTAGCAGCTGGAGATTGGCAGAAAAATTGGAGCTCATAGAGCAATGGCTCACCACTAATAAAGCAGTCACTTTCAAACATATCAGAAGAGAAGGCAACAAAGTGGTTGATCTCCTGGCGAATGTGGGGGTGGATAGTGATTGGACTCTTCATATTGCTACGCTCAACTTAATCACCACTGCTTCCCAGATACAAGAATATAATGAACTAGTACAAAGTGAAGAGGCACACCCGGATGTAGGTGATTATAATGAATTTAATGCATATTATACAGAAGGATGGTAAGCGGTGAAACATGGCCACCCGCATCCCCCTCCATGCCAATTTATGGCAAGCCACAGATGGTCTGCAGGCACCATTACTCTAGTTCTCTAGTCGAGGTATTCGTAGCAAGCATAAGGCCATGGCTCCCACAAGACATAATTCATTCACCCCTTCACCGCTAAACTGCTCTTGCCCCCCTCATGTTGTGGAGCCGAGCTCTCGCACAATTACTGGGAGGCAATGTTGGATTCTCAGTTGTGTTGATTTGGGGAATGGTTTCCATTACTCTCAAACAACTCACTTTGCACTGAATTCTGCCCAGAATTCCTCTGTTTCTCTTCTGAATAGCTCCACCATCTCCAGAGTTACCTCTGCCTCCCCAATTGCACTCACTGTTCACAACACAGCCATTTTGGCCCAGCTCAACAAAAGACATTCAACCATGGCGCGTACTCACCATTGAATGTGTAGTCGTAGAGGTGGTAGTCGTAGCAGAAGCACTCGCCTCCCTTCGATGCCCAACCATGATTCCGCCACTCCTTCCTCTTCCCCATCTACTACTCTTTCAAGAGATAATTTCTCTGGTAGTTACCCTGACACTCACAGTGGTAGAGGCCGGGAACAGGCCCATGGAGTCAAAAGAATGAACGCTGCTACCCAAACTGCCAATCTCCCTACCCCCTTCATCCCTCTCACCACATGACCCAATTTCGGTTCCACAGTACACTGAATCGCCCCGACATCTTAGCCACCATCACTGTTACATTTAGCGAGGAAATCAACTCGCAGAATGAGTAGAATGCTCAGCTCCGAGTTCATGGACCAGAGGAAAAGAACAGCAGGGAGCAGCAGAAGGCAGATAAGAAGAACAAGGATGACTGTGAACCAGAGAAACGAAACAATAGCAAGCAGCAGACGGCAGAGAAAACAAGTAAGGCTGGTAGTGACAGCATTTTGCATGGTGAGGAGCTGGCTGGAGGTAAGCATGTAATTGAAGACAGTGTGGGCAGCACGTCAGGCAAGCATGCAGGCGCAGGCAGCTCAGCAGGCATGCAAGCAATCGGTGGCCTCCCGCGTGGCACGTCAGCAGAGGATGATGACTGGTATGAGTACGCATGTCGTATTGTGGAAGAGCCTCCACCAGATGAGACCTAGGGGGTTCATTCTGACAACTGATCCATTCGCCAGATGTCGCCCAGCTGCTCTTTGGATGTTTCACGGGTTTGTTCTCATGGGTTTTTTCTCTACTGTCTTTTTTTTCTAAACCATTTGGCTAGTTTTGATTGGTTTTGGTTCAGGACCCCTATGTGGGCCTTTTTAAGTTTTGTTCTGAGACCCCTACGTGGGCCTTTTACATTGGGTTCTCTCAGACTAGTTTCCCCTCGGTGGGAAGTCGAGTATAGTCTTTTGATTAATTTTGACATAACTTTGTTCAACACCGCAGAGGTCAGCGCCTCGCTGTATTTTTAATTTTTCCCTTATAAATAGATTAATATTACTTAAAAAAAAAATAGAATTGTCAACTAGGACAACCCTTAAATTACAAGTAATCAATAAAATACAAACAATTTTAATGTTTCCTAGAAGCATCCAATATCTTTATGAAACCAATAAATTTAAAAAATAATAATATTATTTTTTCCCATTCAAATCCTATTTTTTTTAAGAACTTGTTATTTTTATTAGTTTATTTTTAATTTTTTAATAAAAAACCATTACTAAGACTTTATTTTTATTATTTATTTTTTTTATTTTTTAATAAAAACAGTTGCAAGTGTATTACCCTTGTCGTGAACAAAGTCTTTAGTCAAAAGAGGAGAAGGGACCCAAAAATAAAAAATAAAATAAAAATTATAATAAAAAATAAAATAAAAATTGTAAAGCCTTAGGATATAAAGTCCCTTTTTTGAATAACTTTTTATTTTTATTTATTTTTTAATAAAAAAAGTTACAAGTGTATTAGACTGGTTATGAACAAAGTTTTTAGTCAAAAGAGGGAGAGGACCCAAAAATAAAAAAATAAAAATAAAATTGTGAAGGATTATGACATAATCCCTTATTTTATGCTGCCACCCAACAATACACAATAATCCTTAGACTCACGACCCATCCTTCAACTGGTTATGAATTGTCTTTGGTCAAGGGAAGGGGAGAGGAAAATGGTAATTTACTAGCACAAAGCTTTCAAAAAAGTAAGTTCAAGGTTTAAAAGAAAGAAAGAGAAGGTTCCATTATCAAACCCGGATAAGACAAGAAGGCGACTGATTCCGAGGATGAAAAAATTAAGATCTTTGCACATTCCCAATTGAATAAGACTTAAGAGGTTAATTAATCAATGCAAAATGTATTTTTTACAAGTCAATATGAAAGAAATGTGTAACTATTATGTTCACATAGCTTTTACAAATCGTGTAGTCTAACAAGGCTGAGGAGTTGCCCGGAAAGTTATGGAAATTCCAGTCATATTTATAGAAAATCTGGCAAGGATTTTTGTAAATCCAAGTTATAGTTGTTAAACTTCAAAATTTTAGGTGTCTTAGACGTTTTTGATGGTGCCGAATCCATTTCCACCATCAAAAACACGATTCAAACACTGCCTCTACAAGATTTTTTGAAATTTTTTGCCCAGATTCTGGCCACTTTTGGCCGTCCGGGCAATTCCTTCGCCTCGTTAGACGACTCCTTTACAAATAATATTAAAAGAAATTAACAATAAAAAATATTTTAGTATTTAATAGAAGTAAATTATTTTAATATATATCTTAAATAAAATATTCTAAAATAAATTTATCTAAATAATATAAAAAATAATTGAAAATAATTATTTTTTATTTAAATTTCATTCAAAAAAAGTTATATCTTAATACGATGGAGATATATCATTTTTTAATGGTGTAATGTAGAATTGGAACATGACATTTAAAAATATGTCTTAATGTCAATCATAAATTATATATATATATATATATATATATATATATATATATATATATATATATATATATATATATATATATATATATATATATATATATATATATATATAGATATCATATTATGTTGGCAGTTTTGAGGCCTCTCTATATATTCACCAAACGTTTTGCAAGTCTTTCCTTTCAACATTTTGAACCATTTCTAATAAGTTCGTATTCTAATTAGAAGGGGAAAATAATATATAAGCAAATTTTATCAACCAAATTGATATTTTTTTTTTTCTAAGTAGTATTGATCTATTGATATGATACAAAAAATTACAAACAGACCTGATCTCAGAGATGTTAAACATCAGTCATCATCACAAAATGAAATTGTTTGTAATGGACTACCCCAACAGAGGGGAAACTAGTCCAAGAAGTTTTAAAGACGGCCCCTGTTATGGGGGAAACCAGCCATTGAACGAGAAAAACTATTTCAAAGTACACCTTGGTTTTCCAAAATGAACAGAAGGGAGTGCAATTCTAGAACCAAAAATAGGGACATAACCAAGAAACAGTGTGACATGTCCACCTAGCGGAGATTCAACCAGAGGATCCAAGACACATGGCACAGAAACAGAACACACCCAGACCACAAAACCATGAAACAATGAAACATATCCACCTGGAGGCCAGACACCTTTGCAAGAGACCAATAAACCACAAAATAGTGAAACGTATCCACCTGGGAGTCGGAGAACTTTGCATGAGGCCACGTGTTAGGCTGGTGGTTCCTCCGGAGCTGGCTCCTCCTCAATCCGGCAGGCAAACTGATACAAATCGTCATCTGCTTCAGACGCGCCTCGACCCTGAGCAATTAGAGCTTCCACAATTCCTTTTGCATCCATCTATCACTAACCAAAGTCGTTCTGCTTGATGCCTGAAGCATTCGTGCCGTTATACTTGTCCTCCTCACCAAAAGTGTCACCAGCATTGGCTTTTCCATGTAGAACCTTGCTACTTTCACCTTGCTGCTTGTTGCTAATCCCATAACTACCAGGTGCTTCCCTGCTCTACTTGTTCCTGCGACTTGACAGAGGAGCTTGATAGAGGAGCTTGCATCACAAAATATTCCTCGAAGGAAATTGTGATGGTTAGAGTGATTTTAGGCCTATTTGAGGCACTGCGGAAGTGAAATTGGGTGTCGTAAGGGGTAGAAAAAGGAGGAAGTGGGAGATCCACAGTGTGGACAGCATTGTCTCTCCTAACTCTACCACTTCTGGTATTCGAGTAGCGATGAGTGGGGTGAATGAGCAGGTTGGGAATTTCAGTAGTTGAGTCTGGGGAATCAGAGGCGGAGCTGGTTGAAGCTTGTGAGCAGATAAAACCTCCACGTGTTCCTCCATGTATACTGCGCATGCGGTGCCTGAGGCGAGCCATGGCGTAGATGTAAGCTAAATTGACAGCGGAGGAATTGGAAGAAAGGCGACGCTGAGCATGAGCAGGGGTGGACAAGCCACAATCTAGGAGACAATGATGGGAATGCAAGTAATGGAAACCATTACCAAAATCCTAACAAGGGAGAATCAGGCAGCAACTGCCTATTATAGTTCTAATACACAGTTCAGCCGCTTGTAGAGAACAAACACAATGGAGAAGAGGAGGATTGACAGAATGATTTGCAAGGCCATGATGTTGAAGGAGGTGAGCTCGTCACAACTTTCAGAGTCAATAAATGTCGCCTACAAGGTGTTCTTAATCCCTCTACGGTGGGCTCTCAGGACGAAGCAAGTAGCCAGATGGCTTCCCAACCTGCCGGCGATCCATCTTGTCATTTAAATTCCATTGTTGACACCCGCATCCGGGTACCAAATTTATATTTTTTATGTGGTTGTACTAGTATAATTAAAATTTTATTAACGACTTTTATTGATTTAACATGTTATCATTAAACTATCTTATAGTTAAAATGAATTAAGTTTCTTTTTTTTTTTGTCAAAATGTATTTTTTACAAGTCAATATGAAAGAAATGTGTAACTCTTATGTTCACATAGCTTTTACAAATAATATTAAAAGAAATTAATAATAAAAAAGTATTTCAGCATTATTAGAAGTAAATTATTTTAATATGTATCTTAAATAAAATATTCTAAAATAAATTTTATCTAAATAATATAAAAATTAATTCAAAATAAATTTTTTTTATTTAAATTTCATTCAAAAAAAGTTATATCTTAATACGATGGAGATATATCATTTTTTAATGGTGGAACACGAAATTTAAATATTTGTCTTATTGTCAATCATAAATTAATTAATTAATTATATATATATATATATATATATATATATATATATATATATTGGTGTGTTGTTTAATATGAGTGAGGTGTAATTTTTATCATGTTCAACAAGGGGCTGGTATGTGTGCACATGCACTTGGGCATGTATAGACTCACATACTAATAATTAATGCAAATCCATTTTAACTTTGATCCATCATGCATTGATTTGTAAACAAGAAACTAGTTGATTAGTTTCACTAACACATTTGTGGAATTAAATTTTGGTTTTTTGAAGGAGAAATCTGAAACAATATTAAATTTACACAAAATTACTTAACTTAGACACTCATTGAAATGATTGAATTCCCAAATAATATTTTAATTTTACACATGTTTCATCCCAAGCATCATGTGGAAGTAAGATAAACGCTTTATCACTCAACTTCCACAAGAGGAACCCCTTATCACTCAACACAAAAGGCAATATGATGCCTTGCATATATTTCTTTAGTATATATATTTTATTAATACTATGCATGGTGGTGTAATTTATTTTATTTTGTTTGTATAATACACACACTTTTGAAGCCAAATATCTTTATTAAGTTGTCAAAGAATTTTAATTTTTAAGGTACACTTTTATTGTTGAGTATATATAAAAGTTACTATTTCAATTATCAAATTTATTTTATTTTAATTTCTGAGATACTCAATATTAACTTTTTCATTTTATATTTTCCTTAAACTTATGCATTTGGTTAAACTTATATGTATTTATTTAAAAAAAGATATAAGTATGCAAATAAGTTTTTTTCTAATTAATTAAGTAATTAAAGGTTAATATTTCTTATTTTAAATTTTATATACAATTATGTTTTAATTTTATAATTAAGTATTTATTTTATATTACTATCCAAAATTAGTTTCATATATATTTATTATTTTAAAAAATTAATTATTTAAAAATAATATTAAAAGTTAAAATTTTCATAATTAATTATTATTTTTTTGCTAAAGCAAGATTGTTTTCTTCTCATTCATTAATTCAAAAATTACAAAAATATGTTAGAAACCATGGCACTAAGGCCTACAGGATCAGCGAGGCCCCTCCAAGCTTCGAAAACCGGGCCTAGGGCCCACAAAACTATGCAACCACTGACGACCGTAGGAACTGAATCTAAAGATCACACAGTTGAGGGGCAAAATCGAGAACTCAACTAGCACACGTTTTATCAAACACAACGGACCCGAAAAGGTTTCAAAACCATCTTAATAGTCCATTCGGGTCAGCCCAAGGAAATAACTCCCAGGCAATTTTACCGCCCAAAACCCATGAGAAGCGGGCGAGACCCCACCAAGATCACGATGAGCTTGGAGGATAACACCGCCAAATAGCTCGATGAACCATGTCCATAGATCTTCACAAGCAGGATCTGACGGTTGAGGAGAATATTGGGCAGAGAAGAAGACAAAAAAAACCTCCCCGATGTGGGTGGTTTTCTCTCTCCTCCCTCCGCCACATGTTGATTGATGAGTGGCATCGGGGGAAAACCTTGAAATATTGCTTAGGGGATTGGGGATGCCCGAAAACCACTAAACCGCTAAAACTCTGTTTTCCTCGAAAAATCATACCGCTCTTTCTCCGCTTCCTTCCGTCCATCTGGAAGACCCAAACGTGTCGACTCTGAGGTCTGCTGCTTGTTTAACCTTTATCCTCCATCAACTTAATTTCCAAATTGCTACTTCTCCTTCATATTGTGATAATGTTCCCTGTCTGCACTTGCCAGAATGTGGTAGTCCTCATGCAGTTTCCCTGCAGATGCTAACTCCCACCTGCATTTATTGTTATCTTTTTTATAGAGCACCCCCTCATTTGCCAACCGATCCACTAATCTGTTGGCATTTCTGTGAACATGAACAAAACTTAGGGTTCTTAGGATTCTTAGATGTGATTGAATATGATGATAGACCTACAAAAGTCTCCAATGGTTTGAGACTTTTTCTGGTGCTGAGCCATTTACTATTTTTTTGACAGAATTAATTGTTAATTCAAAGTCTGCCACTATGATTGCGTTATGCATATTAAGATCCATCAGTATCTCTAAGAAATTCTCTATGGCCATTAGTTCCACCATATTGTTGGTAGCATTCCCTAAATGACAATGAAAGATGACTTTTATATTTCCCTTGTCATCTCTTATAACTCCACCATAACCCATAGCCCCCGGGTTTCCTTTTGAGGCTCCATCTATATTGAATTTCAAAAAGCCAAGGGGGGTGGTTGCCAGTAAGCCTTCCCCACTGAAGAGTGTGTTGCAATCCTGTTTGTGCCCTAGGGAACAAGCTTCTAGAGGCCCAAAAACAAAAGAATGCGAGCCTCTTGGTGAGAAGGAGGATTCTCAGATTGTTGCTTCTAAAGGGTATTTACAGTTTCTTTGAGCTATCTTAAGAGCTGAGCTATGATGCTTTGGGTTGAGCCAGATTTATCATTGAAAATTCTATTGTTGCATTCTTTCCAGACATTCTAGATCAAAAAGCCTGGAATCAGAGTCCGGGCCATGTTGACTATCTCACTTTTAGATAGGTTTTTCCTCTAATTCTTTAAAGTTTTAAATATTTCATTTTCATCCCTGTCAGTTTGCCTGAAGATTGAGGCAACCCAGTTCCATAAAGTTGAGGTAAATGTGCAGAGGTTGAGAAGGTGATCCATCATTTCTTCATGAAGACCACATAATTGGCATCTAGATGGTCCAGCAAAACATTTCTTTCTAAGATTTTCCCAAGTTAGAATCTTTTTGTGTTGTACCATCCACACAAATAGTTTGATTTTCATCCAATTAGGGTTCTACCATAGGTCCTTCCATATTTTGTTAGGTTTTGGAAAGTTATGTCCAGTGGAAATTCCTTTGGCTTCTTTGAGGTTAAATTTTCCCTCACTGTTTCTTCCCCATTTTAGTTGGTCTATGGAAGTTGAGATCAAAATTTTTCTCTTTTCCAGGATTGCTACAAGAGCTTCAGCCTGTGACTTCAAAGGGGTCTCTTCACTGTAAACTGGTAGACCTTCCATGTTCTCCATTTACCATTATTCCTTGTCTGATCCCAATAGTCACTGACCCTTTGTAGCCCTTTGTTGACAGTATCTTCTTTGAGAATGTCTAGTCCTTCTCTGCATAGGTTAGGTTCCTGCTACCAGTTATCCTCCCAAAACCAGGCTAAGTTCCCATTTCCGATCTCCCAGAAACTATGTTTTTGAACTAAGGCTCTATTCTCCCAAGCATTGTTCCAAATATGGGAGCCCCTAATGTGTCCTGTCATTCGAATATGGTCCCTTTCCTGCCAGTCCTTTGCATATTTCTGTTTCCAGAGCTTGGCCCATGGGTTTCTCGTTTCCTTTAGCCATCTCCACCAAAGTTTTGCCCCCAAAACTTTGCTGAGAGTTTTCAGGTCATGGAGACCCAAACCCCATGAGTTTTGGGTTTGCAAAGCTTGTCCCAGGCTACCAGAGCCCATTTCTTTTTTTCTTCCCCTTTTCCCCAAAGAAAATATCTTTGAATATTCTTGATATGTTGTAAAACTCCTTTTGGGACAGGAAGAGCCGAAAACATGTAGATTGGAATGGTTTGCAAGACCGCCTTGGTGAGAACTAGCCTGCCTACTAAATCCAAAGATCTACTTGTCCATTTACTAACTTTGTCCTTTAGTTTATTAGTCACTGCCTTCTAAACTTCCTTGCTCAGATGTTTGCCAGTGAGAGGTATTCCCAGATATTTGGAGGGAAGATGGTCTCTCTGAAAGCCGAGAATTCTAGAGAGATTTCTTTGAATAGCAATATTAGTTTTGAAAAATAAAAATTTTGATTTTGTGAGGCTTACCTCTGTGCCAGTAGCCATAGAAAAATCATGTAGAAATTATTTCAAAGCTTTGGCTTCTTTGATCGTGGGTGTGCCCTGCAACATGGTGTCATCTACAAATTGTTGATGAGTCAATGAGTCTCCATCCTGGGTTAGCTTGAGACCCTGGATTCTTCCTTCCACCTTGGCTAAATTGATCGCTTTGCCTAATCCTTCCATCATAAGGATAAAGAGAAAGGGGGAGAGTGGATCTCCTTGTTTGAGACCTCTCGAAGGCCGAAAGGATCTGGATGGAGAGCCATTGAGAAGGATTGAAAAGCTAGCAGAGGTAACCAGAGCCATAACCCATCTTATCCAATTATGGTCGAAGCCATATACTTTTAGTACTTCCCTGATGTATGACCAACTTAGCTTATCATAAGCTTTCACTAGGTCAAACTGTATGATCATACCTGCTTGCTTATTATTCTTGAGAGAGTGCACCACTTCGTGAGCTTGAATGATGTTATTGAGAATTTTCCTTCCTTACACATATCCAGTTTTCTCCTCAGACACGAGAGTTGGAAGAAGGGGCTTGAGCCTGTTTGCAATTACTTTAGAGATGATTTTGTATACTACATTGCATAAAGCTATGGGCCTGAATCGATTTGGTGTCATAGCTTTTTCCTGCTTAGGAATTAGGGCTATGAAGGAGGCATTTAGCATTTTCAGAATTGTTTTTGAATTTCTCGAATCCTCCACCACCTCAAGGATGTCATGTTTGACTATTTCCCAGCCTGCCTTGAAGAAGTCTACATTGAAACCATCCGAGCCTGGAGCTTTCCCATTATGCATCTCTCTGATTACTTCATTGACCTCCTCTTCCATCACTGGCCTATTGAGATTATAATTATCTTCCCTGGTCACCAGTTTTGGAATGTGCTGAGTGAAGCTTTTAATAAATAGAGATCTATCTAAGATGGGCTCCTCTGCAATGTTTTGAAAATGTTGTACTAGAATGGATTCCATATCTTTGTGCGTGCTCAGTTGTTTCCCTTGAGGATCTATGAGTTTTGTAATCAGATTATGAGCTCTATGTTCCATGGTAGATTTGTGAAAAAACCTCGTATTTCTTTCTCCTTATTTAATCCATTGCACTCTTGATTTCTGTCTCCAGAAGATTTCTTCCTGCTGACATCTATTGTCCCATTCCTATTGGAGAGAGTCAGCTTGCATTTTCCTATCCTCAGTGAAGCCTTCCATGATGAGAATTTGGTTAATTTTCTGTAATTTTTGTTCCACTTCTCTTTTGGCTTTAAAAATATTGCCAAACTCATTTTTGTTCCATTCTTTAAGTCTGAGCTTGATATGTTTGAGTCTCTGTTGCAGAAGGAACATTTTCGTGCCTTGAATGGGCAAGTCTTCTGTCCACCATTTACCAATATTAGTGATGAAGTCAGGGTGAGTAAGCCAAACATTCTCGAACCTGAAAGGTTTGTTCCTCGGAGTGCCAATAAATGAAGCTTCTAGCTGAACAGGCCAGTGGTCCGATCCTCCAAAAGGAAGGATAAAAGCATTCAAGTTAAGGCTAGAGAGAAAGAGGTCCTCCGAGATGATGAATCTATCTAGTTTCGAGGCAACTTGGGAAGCTCCTCCCTCTTATTGTTCCATGTGAAGGTACCATTTACTATTTCCATGTCCACTATCCTCATGTTGATTAGGAAGTTCTGGAATGCAATGGAGTCTCTGCCTAGTTTTCTGGTCCCTCCTTTTTTTCTATGAGAGATCTGATCATGTTGAAGTCTCCTCCCAGAATCCAGGGCATTACCAGGTGTCTCTCTTTCAGTTCCTCCGATGAAGTGAGAAGCCTGAGCTTGTCTTTAGGTTTTTGAGGACCATAGACATTTGTGATCATATAGATTTCCTTATCACCCAAAGGTTGGATAACCATTGAGAGGTAGTTCCTGGATGCTTCAGCATCTAGAATTCCAAATTTCTAAGGATTCCAAAGAGTGAGAATCCCACCCACCGTATTATTGGATTTGACTTCTAGGTGCTCATATTTAATAAGCCATTTGTTGTGTATCTCCCGGATTTTGTCTATTGAACATTTTGTTTCCTGTATAAAACCATATCTGGGTTTTCTTCTTTTATTCTATTGCTGAGATTTCTTTGTTTTCTTTTGCTTCCTAGACCCCTAATATTCCAAGTTGTGAGCTTCATGATGATGGGTTTGTAAATGAGTAACTAGTGAGATATTTCATCTTGCCTGAGTTGATCATGAGTTTCCCACACTCTGTCAGCAGCTCATTTTGTCTAGATTCCTTCCTCTTTTCTTGCCTGCATTCTTGGTAGAGTATCCTGATGCTTCCTCCATTGATTTGACCCCTCTCTTCTCCTAGCCACATGGCTCCTTTTGACTCCAGTAGCCTTTGTTTGAGATCTCCAGAGGAAGAGTTGTTGTACTCTGTCAAACTCCTCTTGTGGTAGAGAGTCAATTCCCATGTTGGTTCCCTGGTAGAGGAACTTTTCTAGATCAAGATTCTCCCTTTCAAGAATCTCCTATAGTTCGTGGTCCTCTGTCCCAACTTCACTTGGGGTCATCTCATGGTCCCTGCCAAGTTCCATACTATTTGGTAGATTCTCCTTTTGTTCATTTTTTCATGTATGATTTCCATGATGTCCTCTTTTTCCTTCTCTGTGGGATTGATCTCTGGTACATTGTCCTTTCCATTGTTCTCTCCTTCTTCTTCTAAAATATCAAAACTATTACGACTTGGTAGCTTGTTCTCACTAGGTTTCTTTTGGTACTTTCTTCCCCCTCCTTTCCCTCTACCTCCCATCTTGGTGAATCCTTCATAATCTTTGCTTGTGTTGGTTCTCGGATTATTCTCCATTTTGTTTCGTGGGCAATCTCTAAAGAGGTGCCCATGTTCATGACATTTATGACATCTGAATGGGACATGTTCATAGTCCACCACCTGTACCCATTCCTCATCATAGACTTCTAGAAAAACTTCATCTGGAAGTGCTCCCAATAGATCCATTTCCACACATATGCGGGTGAAGGAGGTATATTTACCTCACAGAGTTGCCTCTGATATTTTTAGAAAATGCCCTAGTTTATTGCCTATAGCTTTTAAGGATTCAGGCAGCCAATAATCTAGAGGTAAGGAGTATAGTCTTATCCATACCGGGACCGATGTGAACATTTCTCATTCCGGGACAAAGTTCATCACCCAAGGCCACATGTATAGGCTTGCAGTAGCATAGAAGTAGGGTCCTCCTTCGAACACTCTGTCTTTGTCCTCTAGGTTAGTGAAAACCACTGTGAAGAAACCCTTGGACCCTAGATGTAGATTTATTTCTCCCTTTGGTTTCTAGTTGTTTCTTATCCATGTGTACAGATTCTTCTCTATAGGCCATATACCCATAAACTTTCATATAACTATGTAAGTCACCATGTGATCTCTGTGCACCTGTAGTGCAGGATCATTCAGGACCACCCGGGGTTTAATGGATGACTTGGGTTTACAAGGCCCCGTTGCAAATTTGTACTCGTTTCTCTGGCTATTGTCTCCTGGTCTCTCCTTCGTCCTGACTGCCCCGTGAGTCTCTTCCTATTCATCGTATTTGTTGATTTCTGGCTTTTTTGTGTTTGCCTTCTTTTTTTCTGCCTCCGTAGGTTTCTTGAATCCATTCAAACTTGCCTCCTTGCTTCTGCTTGATACCATGTTACTGTAGGAGGGAGTGGAACTCCCTCCTCCTTGCCCCTCCATTGTTACCAGCTCGCTCCTATTGCTCTCTGTTCTTAACCCTAACTTCGCTCCTCAAAATAATGAAAAAAATCATAATTAATTATTACTATATATATCAAAATCTAATTAAAAAAACAATATTTATAAAATATTTTTATCATCAAAATAAATGGAATTATATTAATTATATAATTAGTAATCCTATAGAAAATTGTTATTACAAATTAACACGATTTATTTTATGATATTTTTCAAAAAGTATTTTTAATATAATAAATATTAATTGTATTATTAAGTACTCAATCACATATTAAGTTGGTTGATCAAATTCACTTGTTGATATTTTCAATGGAATAAGAAAATATGTTTTATATTATTTTGATTACAGTTCCCTGCTAGATATAAGAGAAAATTGATCATGAAATGTACCTCTGAAAGGGCCAAAACATCCAATAATTCAACTAAACTTTTCTATTTATTTATTATTATAGATATCCCATATACACCCATATAAAATCATAATTTAAAAGTATTTGTTACGATATCAACTTCTAAACCTTTAAGCTCATAAAAAAATAGAATGTTTTATGATTGGATTTATTAAAAAAAAACTCAAATATATAAATAAAATTTTAAAGCAAAACAAATAATTATTTTACTTTTTTAAAATTTCATCAACCAAATTTAATCTTATTAAATATTATTGTATGTGTGACCCAATAGAATTGTCAACTAGGACAACCCTTAAACTACAAGTAATCAATAAAATACAAACAATTTTAATGTTTCCTAGAAGCATCCAATATCTTTATGAAACCAATAAATTTAAAAAATAATAATATTATTTTTTCCCATTCAGATCCTAACTTTTTTTGAATAACTTGTTATTTTTATTATTTTATTTTTAATTTTTTAATAAAAAACCATTACTAACACTACAAATGTATTACACTCGTTATCAACAAAGTCTTTTCTTAAATAACTTTTTATTTTTATTATTTATTTTTTAATAATAAACAGTTACAAGTGTATTACCCTTGTTATGAACAAAGTCTTTAGTCAAAAGAGGAGAGAGGACCCAAAAATAAAAAATAAAATAAAAATTGTAATAAAAAATAAAATAAAAATTGTAAAGACTTATGATATAAAGTCCCTTTTTTGAATAACTTTTTATTTTTATTATTTATTTTTTAATAATAAAAAAGTTACAAGTGTATTACACTTGTTATGAACAAATTTTTTAGTCAAAAGAGGGGAGAGGACCCAAAAATAAAAAATAAAAATAAAATTGTGAAGGATTATGACATAATCCCTTATTTTAAGCTACCACCCAACAATAGACAATAATCCTTAGACTCACGACCCATCCTTCAACTGGTTATGAACCGTCTTTGGTCAAGGGAAGGGGAGAGGAAAATGGTCATTTACCAATACAAAGCTTTCAAAAAAGTAAGTTCAAGGTTTAAAAGAAAGAAAGAGAAGGTTCCATTATCAAACCTAGATAAGACAAGAAAGCAACTGATTCCCAGAATGAAAAAATTAAGATATTTGCACATTCCCAATTGAATTAGACTTAAGAGGTTAATTAATCAATGCAAACCTGCCACGCAAGAAAATTTTGCACTATCCACATGCACACCATTGAGTAGGGTGGAATGACCATCCTTAGGCTGATTGTAGGGTCAGATCATCGAAATTCTTCTCAGCATGCCACTCATATCACTTTCGCGCACATTTGTTTTTGCGAGTATCATTTTCATGTTTTTGACTATCGGTTTTGCTTTATTTCACTCTAATTAGTGTCTTTTTCATGTTGTCTTCACTCTAGCATCTATCATTTTCACTGTTGTTCACATATCATAAGTGTCATTCGCATTGTAGCAATTGTCATCTTTTCTCATGTTAATTGTCGCAAAATGTAAATAAGATTTTTTTCGTTGTTTCAAGAGGTTATATTTATGAAAAGGAGTTGATATTATCATGTAGACATCTCGCGCACTCATTTTCAAAGTTTTAAGTATTGTCGCACAAGTGTCGCCATTGTCATCGCAATGTGTATCTTTAGTGTCGCACTTGTCGAAGTTGTCGCAAAGGTTGTCACACTAAGGGAAGTATGTGCTCATGTGTTCTGGATGATATATGTTGTGTCGTCAAATTTCTATGTGTGTGATCACAGTCAAGTCCTATCACTGTTCACATTAGTTTCACTGATCCCACACTTAGAAAAAATTCTGAAAATTCCCAACAACTTAGCCACATCCGGCCTTCCTGAATTGAATATTGCGTAGTCCCAGCCCTCAAGCTACAACCTTGCCTCTTGAAATTGTGCAATGTGCAGTTCTTGCCTTCCAGGACTACACACTACACAATTTTAGTGCTCAAGACCGAGCCTTGACCTCCAAAATTGTGCAATTCATCCCTCCAACCTAGCCCCCACTGTGCGCTGCACAATCTCTGAGCTTAAGCCCAAATCCTGAGCTATTGAACTTCACAACTGCACAATCACCAAGTTTTCTTTGCCTCCCAGAACTACACATTTGACAGAAACAGTGCAAAACCCTGCAACCTGACTCATTGAGCCTCAAAATTGTGCAATTTGCCTACACAGTCCAGCATGAACTGTGCATTACACAATCTCAAGGATCAAGCCTCAGCCTTGATCTCTTGAACTGTGCAATTTCACAATCATCTGGGCTCATCTGTCTTCCAGAACTACGTAATGGGAAAAATCAGTATTCAAGCCCTCAACCTACCTCACTGGGCTCCCAAACTGTGCCATCTTCTTCCTCAGTCCAGCCTAAACTGTGCATTGTGTAATCTCAAGGCTCAAGACTAATCGTTGACTTCTTGAGTTGTGCAATTGTGCAGTCACTGAGCCTCTCCCTTGGCCTACCACCTCATTCTGGCTCAGTCAGTGGATCATCATGCAACATCTTAGGATCAGGGTTTATGGGACTAATGTCATCTTTTCATGAGTGGATTTTAGATGTAGGAACTCTATCATGTTATGGCAAGATGATGAAGAAGGAGACTGAGAAGGAGGACATGCTAGAAGACACCTAAAGAACTGAGGAGAAAGGATGATCATCAGACAAGACGCTGAAAGAACAATAGATTACAACAGAATACCAAAGATCAGGACCGCATGAAGACTCCATTTGATTGACAACCCTTTGGAGGGTAGATATGAAGAAAAACACATATCATGAAGACAAAGCATTGGATACATGTCTTATTGAATACAAAAATAAAGAAGCAACAAGAAGGACAAATTGACACTGCTACATCATCATGCAGTCCATGGAATCAGTGTCATGCAATGTCTTGTCACAAGTCATCATATGCCACATCATTATTGTGGATTATGTAATTATCTATTAAAAATTTATTGTAAAGTGGAATTCCAAAGGACACATTCAAAATATCAAGTCATGTAAAGTCGAGAAGTCATAGGAAGTCAAACAGTCATGGCGGTAGTCAAAGAGTCACAAGGAAGGTGAAACATCACCTCTTGGTTATATATACACCCTATCTGTATGAGCAAAGGACTTTTTACCTTGACTCCTCCCACAAGGCATTAGAGAGATAGGTTAGTTCATTTGGGGAGCAAGGAGTGGCTCTAATGAACCACTATTGGAGCTAATGGTGTTCATTGTATACATGTCTCTTGGAACTTTTACTTAATATCAGAAGCCTTATGGCTAGCATGTTCTTCATGGATGGATTATGAATATTTGTAAGATTATTCTATGAATGTTTGTAATTCATATTTTCTTTTATTTGTGCTAAATTAGTTGAACTGTTTCAGTTATTTTGGTACTTATCATATTGAGAATGTGTTTTAATGGTAATTATCATTCTCGCATCCTTATGGACTATTCTGCTAGATATTATACATATCTTCCTTGTTGTAATGGTTGCAATGATCATCGCATCTTTGTGGACTATTCCGCTGGATGTTGAACAACTTCTTCTTGTTTATGTATGTCTCTACTAGGGTGGTACTATTACCTCTCTCTTAGAGGCTCACTTCTCTTCCCTCTCTGGAGTAAAAGAAATTTTACATGCATATGACCAAACACTCACCAGGCACACTGCCTTGCTTTTCGAAGGCACATTTGCAGTCCTCTCTCTTGCTGACAGTAAGAGACAAGGAAAATTTGTAAGAATATATGGCAGTCGGGCCAATACCCCGGATGGGGCTCCTATTCCAAATGGTGTGAGGTCTAATTGGGACTTCACATCGAGGAGACACCCCCTTGGTTGATGAATTTCCAGCACCATCAACAGTTAGTTGGACCTGTTGAATATAATTGTTAACAAAAACCCATTTAAATCACCATATGTATATGAAATATTGAGACCTAGGATATAAAACCTCTAGGTGTATGTAGTACTAAGTTCAGATGGATTCATTATTGTATTAGTGTTGAATAGGAAATTTTATGTCATTGTGAGCTTAATAGTTGAGAACATTAATGTTTAGGGATATGTGCTTCTTTGTAAAAGGTCACAGGTTCAAATCTAGAGGAGGGTAAAAAAATATTTACTCCTCTATGAACTTTAGCAGTAAATTAATTAAAGGATGATTCTATATATGGATGATTTTGTAGACTAAACATGATAGAAATAAATCTAAAATGACACATCATTCCAAAGAGAGTGGGTACACATGTACCCCTCCCAACATAAGCAAGGGAAGCATGCCCTTTTGGGCATCGACCTCTAGAAAATTTATTTCTGAATATGGCTAATTGTAGTGGAGATTGTACCATTTTTCGATTGTATTTTGGAATGACTATGCACTAGATAAGAAATTCATGGAGCTCTTTATGATACAAATATCTCTTCTTAATACTTGAAATTTGTATTAAATTTATTATTCATTTTCTCTTGATCCACATCCATATAAATATATTTAATAAATTAAAATATTCACGGTACTTTTTCTCTCTAGAAAGCTCAAACAACTTTCACATTCCAAGGAAATACATTCTTCCATATATTCTTATGGATCAAAGATCTACTCCTAACAGCTACGGTATGCCAACTCCTTCATTTCTCCATTCCACTATACTTCTCTTTGGTGGTTTTTTTATAAGGATGTCTCAGTTTTGTTTATGGCTTAGTTTTGAAGTTGTGGATGAGATTGGAATGAATAGGAAAACTTTGGATAACAATGGCTCATGTCATCACAAGCCTCTTAGGGGCAGGAGTGTTATTGTTGGCATGGAGTGTTGCCTAATTTGGATGGATTGCAGGTCCTGTGTCCATGGTTGTTTTCACTCTTGTGATGTTGTATTCCACTTTTTTTATTTCTAATTGTTACAAGTTCCCAGATCCAGTCTCTGGGCCCAACAGAAAATGTTGTTACAAAGATGTAGTACGAGTGAATTTAGGTGTTATATCTATTTATTTTTAAATTGTTTTTGGTTTTTCTTGCATATATTTTCTACTTTCATGATGACTTTCAGAAATATCAATATAAATAATTTTAACATTAGATTTATTATCTAGACATCGCCGAAAAAAATTAAACACACACACGACATATGTATGGAATTAAGATGATTGTATCTGCCTTAACTTTAAATAAACCTATCAACTTTACATGCAATAATTACCTGTATTTCCTTTTAGGTGCAAGAAGAGCATGGTTATGTGGACTTGTTCAATATGCCTCCTTCTACATAACCTTTTTTGCTTAAACCATTACTACTTCAATCAATGTGAGGTTAGTTTCCATCATAAGATATTTGAGATTGTAATAATGTCTGAATTAAACAATGTGTTGAGTCTAATTTTTCTTTCACTACACAAACCCTGTTATGCATACAATTTCCTATACTCTGATTTTGTACATTGTTTTTTAGGGATTATGCTACATTTTAAAAGTGTACCTTCTCATCACTTTCTTAGAAGGCTTTAGAGCTATAGGTGCTTATAGCTCTGACTCACAAAAATTTATGAACAATACAGACCAATTAGGCAATCAAATTGTTATCACAAATATGGACATGACACTTCATGCCATTTTCCATATATCACTTATAGGATCCTCTTTGGAGTTATACACGTTATCTTGTGCCAGATACCAAAATTTCATAAACTATGGGGCCTTTCAATAATTGCAACAACAATTTCCTTTACCTATGTAACAATAGGATTTGGCCTTGGCATGGCAAAACTTATTGGTATTGTTTTATCCTAGTCTCATTTATTCTATTCAGGGCTTCAACCATTGCCCATGTTGGTCTCTTACTACTATGTGTAGCTAGGCTATGGAATTTCAATATCTAATCAGATTCACCATAGCCCTAATTTCAATTATTGAAACTCATGGGTTCAAACCTCTAGGAAATGGCAGAGAATGGAGAGATTAAAGGCACTTTGGTTTGAATCAACACTATCACCTCTCTTACTCAGGCCCGAAAAGTTTGGAGGATGATTCAAGTTATTGTTTTGAGGCTTCTGCGATTAGTTCTTTGTGTATAGTTTACTTCCGGAGTTCTCGCATCCATAATTGTTTGATTCGACATTCTGAGCCATCCACCGTGGCTCATCATCAGGATAGATCAGTAATTGTGTAGGACAGATCTCATTGGACTTGAATAAATAGGGTTAAGAGATGCACAGGGAATGGATTTAATTTAATTATATATTAATAATAAAATAGAATGATTTAAATTTAAATTTAAATATTTAATTATATAATTGAAATATTTAATTAGATACTAAGATAATTAATGTTAATGTTAATATTAGTAATGAAAACTAATTTAATTATTTAATTTAAGATTCTTTGTTTATTAGTTAAAATGTAGATTAATATTTTTTAAATTTAATTATATAATAAGATTTTTAATTAATTCCAATCTATTGAGACTAGATAGAAATATTTAATTATGCAATGGGATTTTTATTTATTTCCAATAATTATTAAAATAAATTTTTATTTATAATTAATTGTATTATGTTTGTTTCTACTTTATTTTATTAATTTTGTTTTGGTTTTGTTCTTGCTTTTAGAGTAAATTAATTAGTTTGATTTTAATAATAATCTTAATGTTAATTAGTACTAGTTTTTTAATATTAGTGCTTGTTTCTAGAATTTTTGTAATTTTAGTGATTTTTATTATATTTATGATCTAATGGTTTATATGTTTAAATACTATGAATATTAATGTTAATGTTAGTGATGAAAACTAATTTAGTTATTTGTTTAGAATTTATTTGCATTCCTATTAATTTTCTATCAATTTGTTCTTAAATGAAATTCTTATAAAATTCTTCTAATCTAAGTTAATATGACTTGGTATTATAGTTCTAAAAGGTATTAATGCTAATTAATATTAATGTTATTATTAGTAATTTAAGATTCTTAGTTTTTAGTTTAAGATGTAAATTAATGTTTTTAATTTTAAGAATTGGAAATTAGGGTAAGTGTTTAGTACTAGTGTGAAGTGTGGAGGGAGAAGGTTGGGGAGGGAGGTCAAGCGTAATGGGGGAAGGGTTGAGTTGGGAGAGGGTGTTCTAAGACGTTAAAGTAGGAATCCAATTGTCACTTATTTTCCATCCTTCGTCTCGATTGAGGTTGTTAGGGTTTCTACCTATTTCTATGGCTTCCCTCAGTTTTCTATGGTGATAATGATCAATTTTGGCTACCACCTTAGAGTTTTCAATGCAGATGTGATGATTGGTTTTACTGGAATGTTCAGCCAGAGCTAAGGTTTTTGAGCGGTTATGTTTTATATCGGCGGCATGTTCTTGAATTCTATTATGGATAGATCGACCAATTTCTCCAATGTATGTTTTTCCGTAGGAACACGGAACCATGTAAACTCCTTTGTGGAATTTGGGATTCAAGTTCTTGGTGACATTGGATTTGCATTTCCATGTAATTCCATTGCCTTTGAAATTCAGGTATAACTCAATCTTTTTGTTCATTTCTATATTTGAATCCTTTGGACAACCAGAAACTACAAGGATAATTATGAGGCTTCCTCTAATTTACAACTATGTAGGATACTCTCAAGTCAACACCCCCAAAGAACCTAATTATGAAAAAAGAAAATTTGTTGTCACTAAGCATAACAACTACCTTCTATATGTTATGTTATTTTCTGGGTTATGCATCTTTTGGGGAAAATGCACATGGAAACCTATTGATAGAATTTGGATTCTATGAGCCTTACTGTCTTACTAACCTTAATAATGCATGCATTGTGGTTCACCTGGTGGGAGCATACCAAGTAAGAAATAATTTTCTCATCCTTTCTTTTAGTTCTGCTGGATTGAAACTCTAATGTCTTTGTTACCTATGGAAACTTCATTGTAAATCATTTCATGCCACTGTTACAGGTATATTATCAGCCAATCTTTGCTTGCGTTGAAGCATGGTTTTCTCATACTTGACCTGACAATAAATTTATCAAGGAGGGACTTCCCATATGCATTCCCTTCTGTGGGTGGTGCAAATTCAATCTCTTTAGACTATGCTGGAGAACTGTATTTGTGGTGTTAACCACTGGAATTTCCATTATATTTTTGTTATTCAATCATGTGTTGGGAATTTTGGGTGCTTTAAATTTATGTCCATTGGTAGTCTACTTTGCAGTCGATATGTACATTGCACAGAATAGGGTCCCAAGATGGACAATCAAGTGGACCATTTTCCAAATATTCAACTTCATATCTCTTCTTATAACAGTGATAATCGATTTTGGCTCCTTAGAAAGCCTTGTGAAAGACAAGTAGACATAGAGAGGCCTTTCTATATGGTATTTCAAAATTCACAGATGTTATAAGGCTCTGATCCTGTTGCTTGGAAGCTATAAAAAGTTTTAAGTGAAAAAAGTAGAGCACAATAAGAGGCAATCTTAGCTACCAGCTAAGTGTGGGGAATGAGATGCATCATTCAAAACAAGAAAATTTTAAATGACTTCATAGTTATAATCATGGATACATTACAGGAGTTCAATTATTTATCTACACATTAATAACAAAATGTATCTAGTAATGATCCACAAGATGAGAAAGTTGAGCTTCAAATTTTTTTGTCCAGGGAACAAGGCACTGGTTGGCAGCATATGGCTTAGTGAGAAAGGCTCTCAACTCAAAATTCATAGGGCCATTGGGTTTAAAAAATCTTCACCACCTCTCATTGAACCACTAGCAAGTGAAGCATCAAGATTAATTTCAAAAGAATACTACGGTAGTAGATTCTCTAGAGAAAATATATTAATTCAATTTCACTTAATTTATCAATAAACACCCTTTCCCCAAAGAAACTAGTTTTGTAAGTGCTAAGATATATACTATTTAATATGAATTAACTCTAGAACATATATATCCTAGTTTATAGAACATTAATTTCTTTGTTGTCGGATGCATAATGTTTACCTTTCTCTTATGGACCGTGAAAAGCATGTTGAAGGCACCTTATTTTGGAAAGTCCTCACATTAATCGTCCACATTATTGGGTATCACTTAAGCTAGGAAATGTTCAATGACAAATGACCTGTACATTTCCATGGATATTTCACTAGAATAATTCATCACAACAGATCTTGTATTATGCTTAAATATTTTACTATGTAGGTTTACTTCCTTAGATCTTAGATTATTACTAGCTTGTTACTCAAATATTTAAAAGATGATATATTTTGAAAGAAAATAGATTATATTAAAATTGTGGAGAATACATGACCAAGTGATGATTAATATGGATCAACAATGATATTTTGGTAGATCCTAAGGGGTCGGGCCAATAGGTACTTTGACCATCGTGTGGGCTCAATATAATATCATTCAAGGCCAATATGCATCCTTAAACAAAAGCACCCACAAGTATCCCATGTAAAGTATTAATGTAATAACATGAGGCTTAGGAATCACTGGTGAAGCTACCAACAACATGGAGATGACACCTTGGATGAATAGATGATTAATGACCTACCTCCTAGCTTTCATGATGAGGAATCATCTATAGTTTTTAGGAATCTTTTCCTTTCATAGCAAAAATTGAATGGAGGCATGAAATTTGCAATTGAAACTACAAACTTAGTTGTGGTTAATGTCAAGCAAGCAAACCTAATGGAAATATCACCGCTAAGATAGAAATAACATAGGTTATTAGAGAAACATTTTTTTGAGATGACACACAAATTAAAACAACAAAAGGAGAGGATAAAAAATTTCATGAATCAAGACTCTTACTATAAAGTTTGAAAACATAATGTGAATGAATTTGTCCTTTACTTTCACAATTATGTGGAACAAATTGTGCCACTTGTCATTGACTTCTTAAAGAATATTCTCACAATCAAGGATTATGATGCTAATATCATCATGGTAAAATAACAATTAGAATACAAAATTTCATAAGTGGTGAGAAAGATTCAAGACTTAAATGGAAACATCACATTGTAAGAGAAATACAATTTTATCCCAACCAATGTACACTCATTTCTACAAAGTGAAATATATTGGTTTTCAACCAACATTTATTAAACCAAAATTATGAAATGCATTTGAAGACATTGAGTTACTACGGAAAGAGAATAATGGGAACCTAGTTGAGGCTATGGAAATGATCCAGTTAGATAAAATATAATGTCCCAAAGAGACAACAAACTAATACCATTCTTTTATAGTTTGGACATTTTATATGATTGAAATAGGGATAAGAAGCAACAAGTAACTAAATTAATAACATCATATAACAAATGATGATGGAGTTCGTTAATGTTACCCTTACTATTAAAGTATTTCTATTAATCTATCCTCATAAAATTAGACCGATATCTAATGAACAAAAACTATTATCCACTGCATTGTGAATTAAGGTGATATGAGATTACTTGTGCTATGAAATGTTTGATTTAAATCATTTACTTATAACAGTTCTTGAATCTTAATGAAGAACATTTTCATAAATCCTTTGGAGTTAAGAGTTGTGCATTACCTTCACTTTGAACATATTCTATAATATTGACCTAATAGAAATCTCCTTGAAACATAATATATGATAAAAAGAAACACGAGTAAAAAAACAAAATTACATAAAAATTTACTTCTTTTTTCTATGCTATTATTTTTTATGTTACTACTTTAGAGTGTTTCCTTTACAATATATACACATTAGTGATATAAACCTATCTACTTATATCAACCACATCTAATGTTGTGAATATGATTATACTAATTATAAACACAACATAGTTATACTAATTATAAATTATATAATAATTATATATATGTAAATTAAAAAATTAATATTAATTATTATTTTTATTTATTTTTATAAATTATTTTTTCATCTAATAATTTATTTATTTTTAAATGATGATGAGTTGGTAACTTGTCGACAATAATATGGGGAGTTTAGATCTAACAAAAGTCATGATTCCACGAGTTTAAAAGAGTCATTCCTTAATCCAAGAAAAAATACAACGCATAATTTTATACTGGCAACGGAAATAAAATTGTGAAGGGCTGCGACATATCTCATTATCTTATGTTGCACCTAACAATACGCAATAATATTTAGACCGGCTGCCCATGGTAGGAAATCATGTTTTTTTTTGGTAAAAAAAAAAAATAATAATAATAATAGTTTTAAAATTTTTAAATAATTTTTATAAAGTTTATTAAAATTTTGAAAAATTAAATATTTTGAAAATTAAAAATAGATTTTGAAATTTTTTAATTTAAATTTTATTTTTTATTAGTTTATATAAATGAAATGAAATGAAAGTTATAAATATTATTTATTTTGAAAAATAAAATAAAATAAAATGTTATATATTACGAAGTGTTATTATAATATACATATTAATGTGAATATTTAAGACTAAATTTCAATTAAATTTTAAGAGCTGTAAATATTTTATTTGACATGTTATCATTAAAATATATTTGTTGAAGGCTTCTTATTTCAACTTAAGGTGGATGAGGATTTGTTCACTTTTATTTTTATTTTTTTAATTGATAGCCTAAATTGATTCTCAAGGGAATATGCTCAGCAGCTCACCATATGATTAGTCTTAATGCTTATTAACCGTTGTAGTGTGTTACAAAGTTTGTTAGGTTGCATTGACTTTTGATAAATTTAAAAAATTATGTGTGCCACTTAGCTCCTTCCCACCAATTTCCTAGGCATTTGAGATTATTCTAATTCTAATAAGTTCATATTCTAAATAATAATATCCTTAGGATTAATCACATCATTAATATTTGGTCGAACCAATTCTAATAAGTTTGTATTCTAATTAGATGGGGAAATTAATATATAAGCAAATTTGGTTGTACTAGTATAATTAAAATTAAATTTTATTAACGACTTTTATTGATTTGACATGTTATCATTAAACTTATTTTATAGTTGAAATGAATTAGGTTATTTTTTGTCAAAATGTATTTTTCGCAAGTCAATATGAAAGAAATGTGTAACTCTTATGTTCACATAGCGTTTTCAAATAATATTAAAAGAAATTAGTTTGTATTCTAATTAGATGGGAAAATTAATATATAAGCAAATGTGGTTGTACTAGTATAATTAAAATTTTATTAACGACTTTTATTGATTTGACGTGTTATCATTAAACTATTTTATAGTTAAAATGAATTAGGTTATTTTTCTTGACAAAATGTATTTTTCACAAGTCAATATGAAAGAAATGTGTAACTCTTATGTTCACATAGCGTTTAAAAATAATATTAAAAGAAATTAATAATAAAAAAATATTTCAATAATTATTACAAGTAAATTATTGTAATGAATATCTTAAATAAAATATTCTAAAATCAATTTTATCTAAATAATAATAAAAAAAAAAGTAATGGAAAATAACTCCTTTTTATTTAAATTTCATTCAAAACTATCTTTATAGCTTAACGTGATGGAGATATATCATTCTTTAATTGTGTAATATAGAATTGGAAGATAACATTTAAAAAATTGTTTTAATGTCAATCATAAATTTCATATATATATATATATATATATATATATATATCGTGTTCTCTAATATGAATGAGGTGTAATTTTTATCATGTTCAACAAGGGATTGGTATGTATGCACATGCACTTGGGCACGTATAGACTCACATACTAAGAATTAATGCCAATCCATTTTAACTTTGATCCATCATGCATTGATTTGTAAACAAGAAACTAGTCGACTAGTTTCACTAACACATTTGTGGAATTAACTTTTGATCTTTGTGAAGGAAAAATTTGAAAGAATATTAAATTTACAGAAAATTACTTAACTTAACTTAGACGCCCAGTGAAATGATTGAATTCCCAAAAAATATTTTAATTTTAAACATGTTTCATCCCAAGGATCATGTGGAAGTAAGATAAATGTTTTCACTCAACTTCCACAAGAAGAACCCCTTATCACTCAACACAAAAGACCATATGATGCCTGCATGTGTTTCTTTAGTATATATATTTTATTAATACTATGTATGGTGGTGTAATTTATTTTATTTTGTTTGTATGATACACCAACACACACTTCAAAAGGTTTTGATTTCTAAGTACTATGTATATAATTTATTTATATTACATATCAACGTAAATCTTTTGAAAATGAGACAAGGCTAAATACCTTTATAAAGTTGTCAAAGGATTTTAATTTCTAAGGTACACTTCTAATGTTGAGTATATATAAAAGTTACCATTTCAATTATCAAAATTATTTTATTTTAATTTCTCAGTTACTCAATATTAACTTTTTCATTTTACCTTTTTCCTTAAACTTATGCATTATGTATTTATTTAAAAAAAAAATATGTAAATAAGTTTTTTTTTTTCTAATTAATTAAGTAATTAAAAATTAATATTTCTTATTTTAAATTTTATATACAATTATTTTTAGGCCATGCAGTAACTCTCCAATAGGTAGTGAAACTGATTCAATTTATTTCATTAGGTATGCTATTGTTATATACAAAAGGGTGTGACTGCTTAGTTCATCTCCTAATGACTGTTCACATTCCTAATTTAACTATTTACATAAATTCACCCAATCGTGAGGATTAGGTGTCAACATTCCCCCCCTTAATCTGAAGGGATGTTGGTGAGTCCAAGCATCATTCTGAATCTTTAAAGTTTTTCTCTTCCAAGCGCTTTGGTGAAGATGCCTACAATTTTCTCATTTGTGGAACAATGACGGAGATGGATTGTTTTGGCCTCAACATGATGTCGGATCAGATGATATTTAGTATTTATGTGCTTTGTTTGATCATGGAACTTTGGGTTCTTGGCCAACTTTATTGCAAATGTGTTGTAAATCATAAGTGGAGTTGATTGTACTTGTTTTACCTGCAAATCTTCAAGAATTTTCCTGAGCCACACAATTTCTTTTGTTGCTTCAGCTGCTGTCAGGTATTTTGCTTCTATTGTGGAATCTGCTGGAACTGATTATTTGCGTGATCTCCAGGAGACAGCGCCTGATCCAAGACTCATAGCATATCCTGAAGTAGATACCCCAGTTTCTTTGTCTCCATCGAAGTCTGAATCAGAGTATCCAATCAAACTGAAGTCATCCACCTGTGTGTACTTGATTCCAAAGTCTTGAGTTCCCTTCAAGTACTTTAGAACTCTTTTTGCAGTAGACCAATGTCCCTCACAAGGTTTTTGCATAAACCTGGAGAGGATTCCAACAGCAAATGAAATGTCTGGTCTGGTAGTAGTAAGGTAGTTGAGACTTCCTACAAGCTGTCTATACTTTGTTGCATCCTCAAATTCCTTTCCTTCAATAAATGTGAGCTTTAAGTTTTGTTCCATTGGAGTAGTAAGAGGATTGCACTCTGTCATGCCAAATCTGTTTAACAAATCTCCAATGCATTTCTTTTGAGAAAGAAATATGGACTCTGGATGTTGGGTTACTTCAATGCCAAGATGGTAATGAACATAGCCCAAATCAGTCATTTCAAAACTTTTCCCCAATTCCTTCTTTATGGATGCAATGTAGCCTTCATTGTTCCCTGTCATTAAAAGATCATCTACATATACCACAAGATATACAACTGTTTTTCCAACTTTCTTGACAAATAAAGTTGCATCATCAAGATCAAAATGATTGAAGTTAAATCTGAATGAATAAGTTCAAGCTTCCTATGTGCTCTTGAATGTGAATCATGAAAAGACTGTTTGCTATGCTTTCCTAGAATGCAAGTATCACATTGCTTAAGTTTTCTAGGAATTGTAGGCAAACTAGCAACACCATTTTTCTTCAATAAGCGAAGACTGTCATAGTTTAAATGTCCAAATCTAGCATGCCATAATAAACTTGATGGAAGTGTACCTTCTTCATGATGAGAAATATATGAGAAATGTTGTGCATGAGCAAAGGTTCCTTGCATTTTGAGAAGCCTTTCTTCTTCTATTCCCCTCATGACAAGTGAGTGGTCAGATGCTTTTCTTACCTCAAGCTTGCCATCAAACATATGAATGGAGTGACCTTGCTGGCGGATGTGGACCAAGGACAACAAGTTTCTCTTGAGCTGTGGGAGATATAGAACATGATCCAGAAGAAAGTCTGGAAGACCAGGCAGTTTAAGCCTGATTGTGCCAAGCCCTGATGGCTTGATTTTTTATTGATCTGCAAAGTATACTACTCCATCAACATTGTTAGTGAAATCATCAAAAAAATATTTTCTATGAGTCATGTGACAGGTTGCTCCTGAATCAAGCAACCAATCATTTTTCCAAGAAGCAAGTGAAGCATTAAACAAATCTTCATTTACTCCAATGTTACATTGTGCTTCAACATAGTGAGCGGATTCAGGTGCTTTACCTTTGTCTATATCATCAGTTTTACCTTTCTGTTGGTTGCTTTTCTACTCAATTTTGTCCCATGGTAGCTTGCATGTAGAGGCATCATGTGATCCATTTCTTTTGTAGTAAATACAATGTAAATTTTCCTTTTCAGCTTGAGAATGTCTGCCCCCCCTGCCTCTGAAATATCTTCCTCTTCCTCTTCATCCACCTCTTCCTCTTGTAGAATCTTGAGCAGGATGCTTTTCTTTATGAGCAAGGCACACAGTCTCTTCAGAAGATTCAGGGGCTATCTTCTTTCCGAAAGCTTTCTCTCTTTCAGCAAACTTTTTCACAAGAGAGTCAAAGGTTATATCTTTGAGATTTCCATTTGCTTGCAATGACTCAAGATAATTAGAGTAAGTAGGATAAAGTGCCTTGAGAAAAGCAATAAGAGGAATATCCAATTCAACCTTAGTGGATTTGATATCATGCATTATATACTTTACTTCAGATGCAAGAGCAAGAGGATCATTATTTTGCAGTTCAAGAGTGAAAAGTTTAATCATGAGTTGGACAACTTCAAGTGTAGAATGTGAGTCATAGAGTTCTTTCAGCTTTTGTAGGGCTTCAAAGGCAGTTGAATATGACGAAATATGGCGACTCACCTCTTCATTTACAGATGCTGCGATTAATGCATAAGCTTTGATGTTCTTGTTTTCCCAAATGACGAGCTCTTTGTCTGAGGTAGGTTGTACTGGGTCATTGTTTCCTTCTCCGACACACACTCCTTTCCACAACTCATTGAAGATGAGGGTGTGTTTTATCATCCAGGACCATTCAGGATAGTTCTCCTTGCCAGTGAGAACTATTCCTACCATGGATATGACTGAATGCATTCTGTAAGAAAAAGAATTACTTCTGCTGATAGAAAACAATATATATGTTATACCTTCCACTTCTCAACCATATAACATATCGCCATAAAAAACTTAATAAAATTTCATGTCACGTTCAATATATTATCACTCCATAATATATTATTATTCTTACACATGAAATTCACCGCACCAATGTTTTCATGTAAAAAATATCGGACCAATCTAAACAGTGATTTAAAACTGCGCTGGTATCAACACATGAAACAACAGCATTCGAACTTATTCAAAATGTATTTGAAACCATTCACCATGTCAGACCTCATTCGAACTTATTTAAAAAAACAGCAGCTTCAAAACGTATTTATTTGAAATATTCAAAGCATATGTCAGCAGCATTCAACACTTTTATAACCAACGTTCAAAACTTATGAGATTTTCGCAGCAGTAATTTAAAAAACGCGCTGGTAACTAAACAAAATCAGGCAGCATTCAAAACTTATTCCGCTGCGACCAGGGCGCACACACCATTCCGCTGCGCACACACCATTCTGTTACCATTCCGCTGAGACCACTGATTTTGAATCCAACGCAACACGAATACACCTTTTAACACACCATTCACAGTCACTTCGGGCAGGGGTACAATGTCTTGGCTCATCAACGCTTCCGCTACCATTCGATATCATTACCATATGACAATGTTCATACAATATGTTCGATATCATTCCTGATGATGTTCCCCCTCGGAATACACAGTCAATCCAACAGTGTTTAATCGGTGGAATATACAGTCAATCCAACACGATTTTCATTTCAATTCAGCGCATACAATAATGCAGTAAAACGCAATACAGTTAAACGCATCATCATAGAGGACAGAGGACAGCGCACATACAATAATACAGTTAAACGCATACCAATTCACTGAAAAAAATGCAGAGGACAGAGGCGTTGAGGACAGAGGCGTCAGAACAGTGCTCAGGTCAGAACGACAGAGAACAGCACTCAGTGGACAGTGCTCAGACCAGCGTACAGCCCACAGTAGCAAAAATGAAGGGAGTTACAACTTATTTTGAGAACTGGCTCTGATACCATGTCAGGCCAGGCAGTAACTCTCCAATAGGCAGTAAAACTGATTCAATTTATTTCATTAGGTATGCTATTGTTATATACAAAAGGGTGTGACTGCTCAGTTCATCTCCTGATGACTGTTCACATTCCTAATTTAACTATTTACATAAATTCACCCAATCGTGAGGATTAGGTGTCAACAATTATGTTTTAATTTTATAATTAACCATTTTTTATATTAATATCAAAAAATGGTTTCATAAATATTTATTATTTTAAAAAGTTAATTATTTAAAAATAATATTAAAATTTAAAATTTTCATAATTAATTATTATTATACATCAAAATCTAATTAAAAAAACTATATTTATAAAATATTTTTATCATAAAAATAAATTGAATTATATAATTAGTAATCTTATAGAAAATTGTCATTACAAATGAATACGATCTATTTTATGATATTTTTCAAAAAGTATTTTTAATATAATAAATATTAACTGCATTATTAAGTACTCAATCACATATTAAGTTGGTTGATCAAATTCACTTGTTGATATTTTCAATGGAATAAGAAAATATGTTTTATGTTATTTTGATTACAATTCTCTGTTAGATATAAGAGAAAATTGATCGAGAAATGTACCTCTAAAAGGCCAAAACATCCAATAATTCAACCAAACATTGTCTATTTATTTATTATTATAGATATCCCATATACACCCATATAAAATCATAATTTAAAATTATTTGTTACGATATCAACTTCTAAACCTTTAATTTCATAAAAAAGTAGAACAATTTATGATTAGATTTATTAAAAAACTCAAGTATATAAATAAATTTTTAAAGAAAATCAAACCATTGCTTTACTTTTTTAAAATTTCATCAACCAAATTTAATCGTATTAAATATTATTGTATGTGTTACCTAGTGGAATTGTCAACTAGGACAACCCTTAAACTACAAGTAATCAATAAAATACAAACAATTTTAATGTTAACTACAAGTAATTAATAAAATACAAACAACTTTAATGTTTCGTGGAGGCATCCAATATCTTTATGAAACCAATAAATTTAAAAAATAATAATATTATTTTTTCCTATTCATATCCTAAATATTTTTTTGAATAATTTTTTTATTATTATTATTTTTAAATAAAAAACCGTTACTAGCACTGCAAGTGTATTACACTTGTTATGAACAAAATCTGTTTTTTGAATAACTTTCCTTTTTTTATTATTTATTATTATTTATTTTTTAATAAAAAACAGTTCCAAGTGTATTACACTTGTTATGAACAAAGTGTTTAGTGAAAAGAGGGTAAAAAAAAACAAAAAAATTGTGAAGGCTTATGACATAATCTCTTATTTTATGTCGGCAGTTTTGAGGTTTCTATATATATTCATCAAACGTTTTGCATGTTTTTCCTTTCAACCTTTTGAACCATTTCTAATAAGTTCCTCTTCTAATTAGAAGGGGAAATTAATATATAAGCAAATTTTATCAACCAAATTGATATTTTTAATGTGATTGTACTAGTATAATTAAAATTTTATTAACAGCTTTTATTGATTTGACATGTTATCATTAAACTATCTTATAGCTAAAATGAATTAAGTTTTTTTTTTGTCAAAATGTATTTTTGACAAGTCAATATGAAAGAAATGTGTAACTCTTATGTTTGCATAGCTTTTATGATGAAAAGTGATCTTGGTTATAGGCCAAAACCCCCTTTCTTAAATAAATCTCAACCCTTGACCTGTGGTTAATACCCCACAAGGCCCTATCGGAAGCTTTCCTTAGGCTATAAGCCTTTTATAACGATGGACTTACTTTAGAATCGGAGCCACCTTTTTATCGATGCTTTTAATACTATCGGAAGCCACCACCCATGAGCTTTAAAGCCCACAAGCATTACCATATATGCCTTACGTATTTAAAACCCCCCCTACCAACCATATATAAGTACATGGGAAACACAATAAAACCCCGTCGCCACATATATATGTATATACGGGAAACATCATAAAATTCCCGCTCCAATCAACATACGTGGATCTCAAATTTTATGTCCTCGCCTTTATAAATATCGGTGGGTCCGGTTATCAGCGGTCGCAATAAACAATAGACTCCAACCTCCGACGCGATGCGGACCCGACACCCCCTTATGCTCCTTCCTATACTGATTTCGGATACGTCATATCGGGGGGTTCTAATCGTGGGTACATGTACGGGTTTAGCGGACCCGACGCCTCCCTTAAGCTGTGCTCTATAATATTTCGGATCCCACTATTGGAACGTACAGTTCTGAAGGCCTTGTGGACCCGACGCCCTTTAAGCTGCTCCTTAATACGATTTCGGGTACAGAAGATCGGCGGTTTCATTAATCACTGCCTCTGCTGCTCCGATGTGATACAAGGGTTCTGCGGACCCGACGAGCCCTTACACTCGGCTTTATAATATTTTCGGCTCCGGACTGTCGAAGCTTAGACTTCGGCAATCTCAAAGCCTCTCCTTTGATGCGATAATCGGGTCGAACCCGATATACTAACTGGCTAATTTAATAAGTTTTCAATTCTGCCCAATGTTCCGTTGCGGTGAGAAATCATTCATCCTCTATCTAACCAGAAATATACACAGAGCCTTATAAAATGACTTAAGCCAGCCTAAATATGCCGAAATCAAAGGGAAATGATTCCAAGGCCTCAATCACACATCATGCAGTATAGCTAAGGCGTATTCATCAACTTCCAACTCACAGTAAAACATGTTAGTTGATACACACAGGTATACAAGTTTTCAATTAACAGAAAATCTTTAACGCAGATACACGGAGAAAGAAACTTCCCAAGGATCAGGAACTCTGCATATATTAATATGAATGCATGAATTTACATTGAGAAACTTCGGTCTCACACACACACACACATACACAGGCCCGATCTTTCTCTCCAATGGCCTTCTCTCTCACAGGCCCGATTATCAACACTGGTGGCCTCCTCCTTGCTCGTAGGCTTACATTCATATATATAATAACCATTGGATCATATCCTTGAGGTCCGATCAAAAGCCTAAGCTTCTACATGCATGCATACATGGCAAAAAGCCTCTTGAGGCTTTATTCCATCTTTTTCCTGTTTTAAAACAAGAAAGCCTCCTTATCCACATCTATTTCATTTATGCCTAAAAGCTCTCCTTTGTTCCTAAAATCATGGAACTACTCATGTTCTTATTTATTTATCTAATTTAATCACACTTAAATACTACTTAGGAAACTAATTCCTAAAATGCATGACCCCCCTATGTCTATTATTTACAATGATTTCCCTTGGGCTGAATGCTCCTGCATCAGACTCCCAAGGTAGAAAAAATTCATGATCTCCTGATCATGTGTCTTCTGGTCTTGATCTTCCTGGATCCCACACTTTGTTTTGCAAGTCATCATCTATTGTTTGCTTCATTTCTCCAGGTCTCCATATCTTATGTTGTCTTGCTCCACTGGCTGCACTTTCACAATCTGTCCTTGTCTTCATTTTACTACTGCTGCTTCTCTTCTTTGCTGATGTTTGTTGCCCTTGAGATGCCTTTATCATCAGTCTTCTGATGTTTTCAATCTCTATGTCCAGCTTACTGTTGATGTCCCTAATTTTTGTTAATTCAGCTGCCACCATAGATGTTGCTAACATTGATGTTGTTGTTGTCAATCTTGCCTCAGCTATCACCATAGATGTTGCTGCCTCCCAAACTTCCTGTCCCTCTGCAACATTCTTTCGCTCATCACCTTTGTCTTCTCCTTCAACAATCTTCAGTAATTGTCCATCATCATCTTGATTGATTTTGGCAATCAAATCAAGTTCTTCAAACACTGTAACCTCATCCTCTATCGCTGTAGTAGTTTCAAAATTCTGCCCCACAGTTCTCTCTTGGCTATTTAGGCAAGAAAACTCTTTTTTGTCACCCATGGAAACAAACCTCTGCTTATGAGACATGACTGTCTCATCTTCTTTCTGTAACAGTTCTTCTTCCCTCAAGACAATTCCAAGTGATGGACTGTCTTATACATCACCTGCATTCACAAAACATTTGTTAAAACTAAAAACATAAGGCTGTTGTGCCTTATATTCTTTTGGCAACAATTCAGTTTGTTATTCTGTTTTCTCCTTCTCCTCTGTCAGTATATCAGCATGCTGATTCGAATTCTCAGCAAAATTCATGAGACTGTCCATTAGTCTCTCTTCCACACCATCTGTTCTAATGATGCCTTCCTGCTCTTGTCCACTATAGTGAACTTCTTCTCCCTTAACCTGTTGCTGATTATCTTCACTTTGAAATTGTTTTCTTTCTATTGCCTCTTTACCATCTTTAAACAATCTCTGCTCAATCTCTTTAATCACATACTCGTACTCATTCATGTTGTTTAATGAATCTGCAAACAAATTACTGCATCTTCTTGCTTCCATGCCTACTTGAGACACATCTTCTTCTTCAGAAGCTATGACAACAACTTCTGTTCTACTGTCAGGTTCTCTCATCAGTTTCTCCAGCAATTTAATCTCCTCTTCACACGTAGCAAGCACTTCATCACAATTCTCTTTCCTTCCAGTTTCATCCTTTACATGCTATGTTACAGTATTAAAACATTGTCTTCCTTTGATCCTCATAGTCTCAAGGTATTTCTACTGTGGCAAATCACTACTTCCCTCATTCAAGAGGTCTTCTCCATCATACTTTGTTCTTCTAGAGTACTCCTCCAGACTTTTGACATCTCTAAAAGACTCTCCATCCTCTTCAAAACACTCTTTTGTTAGTGTTCCTTTTTCCTTTACTAAGTCTTTCCCATAGACTTCCTCTTCCTTAACATCTTTCAGTAGATGTTCTTCTTTCCTACTGTTTGTCTCAACAGTTTCCATGGCTATCTCTACTGTGCCTATCATCATAGTGAATTGATGACCCTTTACTATGTTTTCACCTAACATAGTCTCTTCCTCAAGTTTCCCTTCAGTCCCTGGCTATTTATCTCCTCTGAAGATATCTTCAAATGACTGTTTTTCTCCTGCAGTATCTGCCATCATACGCAAACTATCAGTTTTGAAAATATAAGACCTTATGGTCTCACTTGATGGTTCAGCCATCATTCCTCCTTGTTGCTCTAAATCATTCATATGATTCAGAAATTCTTCGATGGTCTCCTCTTCAATCTCATCAAGCCCTTCACTTAGTTGCTTGACATCTTCCACCAGCTGTATATGAGATCTATCTACCTCATCTTCTTCTAGAACAGAATTTAGATTCTGCTGGTCTTTTTCCTTCTTCATGACAATATCAGCCAATTGTCTTTCACCTGCAAACATACACAAATGGTCAGATTTAAAACCATGTGACTCTTCGGTCTTACTTGAAGTTTCAGTCTTTAAGTCTTAATCTTCACTATCTCCCAGAAATTCTCCTTGTTCTGGTTCACAAATGGATTCTTCCATTTCAACTTCCTTGAGTTTTCCCTTCAACCACTTCACTTCCTTTTGTTGCAGCCTTCTCTGCAACTTATGCCACTTTATTGGCTTCTTACTTAAGACCCAACCTAGTCTCTGGCTTTCCTCAAGCATTTTCCTTAATGCATTGAGTTGTTCTTTTAACTCAGCAACCTCTTTGTCAATTTACTCTTGACTCATCTTCTTCTCATTTGCTTTGGCATCCTCTTTCTTATGTCCTCTACTGTGGCTTTTCTCTGAACCTCTGCTATGACTATCAGTAGTCATCTTCTTCTCTTCTTTCTTCATGAGCTCCTTTGCAACAAGCCTCTGCAACAGCTAGTCCTCCTAGCTGCAATCTTACCTCACTAAGCTCTCCTCACTTAGTCTTTTGGTAAGCACGGGTCCTCTGTCTGGAACCTCTTCCTGAGCAACACCTTTGCTCCTTCTAGGCTTCTGCAATCTCTCACTCTCTCTTGAGAACACTTCAGTTGTCCTCTCTATCCAATTTCTTATTGGATTCTTCAGGTTCACTGCCACTTCTCTATAAGAGTATTCTCCTTACTCTGTCTCACAGCTTCTCTTGCTATCACCTATGCATTAGCATAAAAACACACATTCTTAATTTAAAACAGAACATAACATATTACCTCTCTTTCAAGATCTCAGCATGATCTTGTTCCACCCATTCTTCTACACTTTGAATGGCTTTTCCTCTGGTTGGTTTCTCAAGTCTTTTTTCCTTCAGAACTTACATTAAGCAATCTTGCTTTCTCCTTCCTTTAAGGAATTCTCTATTCCTGTTTACTCCAAGCCTCTGCTGGAATTGCTACAATCTCCCACTGTAGTCTTTTATCATTCAGCACATTACCTTTTCCTGTGTGCATGTTTCTCTTCAAAGAAATCTTCCCTGCTTTATTTATGTTCTGACAGTAATGCTGCTTTTACCTCAATCCTTCTCTGATACCAACTTTTCCTTTCTGGAATTCTTCTCCCCGCAGGAAACTTTCCCTGCTCTGATACCACTTGATGAAAAGAGATCTTATAGGCCAAAACCCCCTTTCTTAAATAAATCTCAACCCTTGACCTGTGGTTAATACCCCACAAGGCCCTATCGGAAGCTTTCCTTAGGCTATAAGCCTTTTATAACCATGGACTTACTTTAGAATCGGAGCCACCTTTTTATCGGCGCTTTTAATACTATCGGAAGCCACCACCCATGAGCTTTAAAGCCCACAAGCATTACCATATATGCCTTAAGTATTTAAAACCCCCCCGGCCAACCATATATAAATACATGGGAAACACTATAAAACCCCGCGGCCACATATATATTTATATACAGGAAACATCATAAAATTCCCGCTCCAATCAACATACGCAGATCTCAAATTTTATGTCCTCGCCTTTATAAATATCGGTGGGTCCGGTTATCGGCGGTCGCAATAAACAATAGACTCCAACCTCCGACGCGATGCGGACCCGACACCCCCTTATGCTCCTTCCTATACTGATTTCGGATCCATCATATCGGCGGGTTCTGATCGCGGGTACATGTACGGGTTCAGCGGATCCGACGCCTGCCTTAAGCTGTGCTCTATAATATTTCGAATCCCATTGTTGGAACGTACAGTTCTGGAGCCTTGCGGACCCGACGCCCTTTAAGCTGCTCCTTAATACAATTTCGGGTCCGGAAGATCGGCGGTTTCATTAATCGCTGCCTCCGCTGCTCCGATGCAATACAAGGGTTCTGCGGACCCGACGGGCCCTTACACTCGACTTTATAATATTTTTGGCTCCCGACTATCGGAGCTTAGACTTCGGCAGTCTCAAAGCCTCTCCTCTGATGCGATAATAGGGTCGGACCCGATATACTAACTGGCCAATTTAATAAGTTTTCAATTCCGCCCAATGTCCCGCTGCGGTGAGAAATCATTCTCCTCTATGTAACCAGAAATATACACAGAGCCTTATAAAATGACTTAAGCGAGCCTAAATATGCTGAAATCAAAGGGAAATGATTCCAAGGCCTCAATCACACATCATGCAGTATAGCTAAGGCGCATTCATCAACTTCCAACTCACAGTAACCTGTTAGCCGATACACGCAGGTATACAAGTTTTCAATTAACAGAAAGTCTTTAACGCAGATACATGGAGAAAGAAACTTCCCAAGGATCAGGAACTCTGCATATATTAATATGAATGCATGAATTTACATTGAGAGACTTCGGTCTCATACACACACACACACACGGGCCAAATTTTTCTCTCCAATGGCCTTCTCTCTCACAGGCCCGATTATCAACACTGGTGGCCTCCTCCTTGCCTGTAGGCTTACATTCATATATATAATAACCATTGGATCGGATCCTTGAGGTCCGATCAAAAGCCTAAGCTTCTACATGCATGCATACATGGCAAAAAGCCTCTTGAGACTCTATTCCATCTTTTTCCTGTTTTAAAACAAGAAAGCCTCCTTATCCACATCTATTTCATTTATGCCTAAAAGCTCTCCTTTGTTCCTAAAATCATGGAACTACTCATGTTCTTATTTATTTATCTAATTTAATCACACTTAAATACTACTTAGGAAACTAATTCCTAAAATGCATGACCCCCCTATGTCTATTATTTACAATGATTTCCCTTGGGCTGAATGCTCCTGCATCATTTTACAAATTATATTAAAAGAGATTAATAATAAAAAATATTTCAATATTTATTAGAAGTAAATTATTTTAATATATATCTTAAATAAATTATTCTAAAATAAATTTTATCTAAATAATATAAAAAAAATAATTGAAAATAATTCTTTTTTATTTAAATTTCATTTTATAAAAAATTATATCTTAATAAGATGAAGATATATCATTTTTTAATGCTATTATATAGAATTGGAACATGACATTTAAAAAGTTGTCTTAATGTCAATATTATATATATATATAAATAATAATAATAATAATTATTATTATTATTATTATTGGTGTGTTGTTTAATATAAATGAGGTATAATTTTTATCATATTCAATAAAAAAACTGATATGTGTGCACATGCACTTGGACATGTATAAACTCACATACTAAGAATTAATGCAATCCATTTTAACTTTCACCCTACAAAGCTTTCACCGTGGTTCCCGTGGCGGTGTATGCACCGTGGCCCAAAGAACATCCACCATCAGCATTTTCTCCATTTCATAGCTAGTGCTACCTAAAAATTTCAACAACAGCGATACAAGGTAGACTCATAGAATTTGTGGATAGACAGAACTTCTGGTTGAAGAAGGTCGAACTTGTCATTACCACGAAATTAACCTGGGAAAAGGTTGCCAGGTTCAAAATTAATAATATTTTAATTACACGGAAAAGCATTCCACGATTTGCGTTGACGATCCAATAAATGGAGCGTTGACCAAAAATTTAAAAACCAATCATAATGTTAACTTTGTAAATCAAATTAATTTTCTCTTTTTAATAACTTTTGTTTTGTTTTAACTTTGTGATTCGCGTGACTCGTATTCAGCCAGCATCGTACATTCGCTGAGACCGTGCTGTTAGTCCCATCACCTGCCTGTCTGTTTATTCTATTGGCTAATCAGAAAATGTTTGAGGTATTATCATGATACAATATATTTTACAAACTATATATACTAGCATTTGCACCTAATGTTGCAAAGGAAACGCCGTAAGGCATAGTGTGTGGAAGAATATTGAAATTCAATGGGCTTTTTTGAAAGCAAGGGTCTATGATAATATGATAATGAGTTTGAATTGAGGAAGCCATGCCAAAAACCCTATTCAGGGGTTAAAGTGCTATGAAATGGAATAAAAGTAGTCATAAATAACCATTGAACTTGTTTAGATACTTTAAAGATTGCCTAGTTGAAGGTGAAGTTAAACAAATGAATTCACGCGAACAACAACTGGGTATCCATATCAATATACAAAATTTTAAGGAGAGGTATGTTAATCTTTTCAAACAACATTCTAATGTATTTGCCTAGAAATATGAAGACCTTAAACTATATCACATTATGATGAACTGAATCCCTGCCAGGATATATTCCTTATGACACAAAGAAGCTACAGGTGGTTGATAAGGAGGTGAAAACAAATGCTTGGGCTCATGAAGGAGCTCTGTATTGTCCTCCAGCCCACACTGTTCCTATGCCTATTATATTCCATGGCAACATCGTACACAGAGACATCTCTTGCTCATTACTCCTAGTATGGTAATATTGAATAACTCTGCCTGTGTCACAAATCATATAAAAATGGATTTTAGTTAGCTCCGTGGTCCTTGGAGAATAATAACATATACAACTTTCATCCATCATGGCCTCTCAACGGTCCAATTACCTAGCTAATTGCAGACCTATCTTGAAGCATTCTATATGATGTCACTTTTATTATAGGGATGCAGAAATTAGATTTTAGAATGGGAATTGTGCTTTAGCATTATTTTCATTCAAGCGGCGTTTGTGCGAGTTATGTATTTTGGACAATTATGGTTATTCTAAATGGTAATGCCATGTCAAGTAGTATGTGCTTACATTTTTATTTTTATGATGAAAGCTACATAATGTTACTTTAAACCAGCATAATCTGATTTTCATTCTACACTGCAATTTTTTTCATAGGCATTGAATTGTTTTTCTGCAGAGTATCCAGAAGTCTGAATGCCCTAAAGAATTGGAGCCAGTAGACAGGAGGGTTCCAATACATGTCAATATAATCAGGAGGGATGAAGACTGTCCTATATGTTTTCATTCCATTGTCCAATTCATGGCGTGCTAGTTTTTCTAAGGTTATGGTGTTCATGCATGTGCTGTTATACTAATTGTGAAATGGGAGAATTTAGTTGTTTCATACATTGTTTTTATGATCCTTGCAAAACCAAATCCAGTGGAGAAATGAAACAATGTGCGAAGATACAATTTGTTGTATTTATCATAAGGCTCACTGTTCAATTCAAACTCTGGTGTGATATGAAGACCTTAAACCATATCACATTGTTATCTGAAACTCTATTGTCAGCTAGTATGGTAATATTGACTAACTTTGCATGTGTCACAAATCATATAAAAATGGATTTCAGTTAGCTCCGTGGTCCTTGGAGAAAAATAATATATACAACTTTCATCCATCATGGCCTCTCAACGGTCCAATTACTTAGCTAATTGCAGACCTATCTTGAAGCATTCTATATGATGCCACTTTTATTACAGGGATGCAAAAATTAGATTTTAGAATGGGAATTGTGCTTCAGCGTTATTTTCATTCAAGCGACATTTGTGCCAGTTATGTCTTTTGGACAATTCTGGTTATTCTAAATGGTAAAGTTGTGTCAAGTAGTATGTGATAGCATTTTTTATTTTTATGATGAAAGTTGCATATTATGTCAGTTTAAACAAGCATAATCTGATTTTCATGCTACACAGCAATTTTTTTTATAGGCATTGAATTGTTTTTCTGCAGAGTATCCAGAAGTTTGAATGCCCTAAAGAATTTGAGCCATCAAACAGGAGGGTTCCAGTACATGTCAATCTGATCAAGAGGGATGAAGACTGTCCTGTATGTTTTCATTCCATTTCCCAATTCATAGCGTGCTAGTTTTCTAATGTTATGGTGTTCATGCATGTGTTGTTATACTAATTGTGAAATGGGGGAATTTAGTTGTTTCATACATTGTTTTTATGACATTTAAATTCGATGAAGATCAAATCATTGTCCTAGATATATTGTCTGTGTGTCAAACGTCAGTGGATTTGCAGCTATTTATTTTTTTTCTTCTGTTTGCTTAGGTGGTCCAATGCATGTTTTGAATGTAGGGAAGTCTGAAATTCTGTTGACTGTCATTCAATGTGCTCAGGAAGTTCTGTTGTTGGAAAGTTTAATTGGGCTGCATTGAATTAAGCAAGGCTAAAACATTATTGTTGACGTTGTAGCTGTAGTTGTTTTTCATGTTGTTGAATCTCTTTGCAGGGTTGGTTTCATCGTCCCCATATGCTAAGGAGAGGGTCGTCTTGAGAGAATTTAATTTGTTGTCATTCTCCACTGCTAATTCTTCTTGTTTTGGGACAACTTCATATCGACAATCGTTATTGTTGTCATTGTTATTGCTGAAATTGTTGTGAGAGAGGTTGGAGGATTGGACTTGAGGTAGTCTGCTGCTGTTTCCATTGCCATCCATGGCTTCATCGTTTAAAAAAGCATCTACGAAAGGATCGTCACTCTCCAACAACCCACTGAAAGAGGCAATTTTGGGCAGTTGCAGTTTGTTTTAGTAGTTTAGGCTTCTGTGATCCATATCAAGTTTACAAAAAATATTTTTCGGCGAAGATCACTTGCTGATCAATATCAGGCAAAGAAGCCATCACTTCATTTGCACTTGGTGATTCATCTCGTTCTACCCCTTGTACTCTCTGAGAATTACCATTTTTATTGTAAATTTGGCACAGCACCCAATCATCAAGCTGGAGAAGAAAAGTGCCATCAAAATCAACAATACCAATTTTAGTTGAATGAATCAATTCCTATTCATAAAGAATCAAAACACAAGAACTGTGAAAGGAAAATCATTCATATTGATCAATATTCAAGAAGACATCACTTTGTAGGGTGTGTTATTTATATTTACACAATTGATTTTTTTATTCAATCAACTATGCTATTCTCTATGCTTTCGCTAGGTTCCTTCATCACCACCATCATTGGAAAATTCATTTCCCTCTTGAAGTATGAAACGAGTAGCAATTCCCAATTGATCTCACACTACCACCATAGAGAAGCTAGCAATCCTGATATACAAATCGAACCAGCCATCTTATCAAGCAATCCATGTAGTTCTCAATCTATAGCTTTGATAACCCAAAACTCAAATCTTTTATATCTAATATGCACATAAATTTTCACATTAATATGTTTGGATCTCATTCTAAGATCTTTATAGATCTGATACAGAGGTAAACCAGATTTTTCATACTATGACAAGCAATATTAGCAAGTCTTAGAGTCTCTCTTATGTAATGTCTCCTCCTTATTTGATAGAGTTGAAGTTGTATGAGCATCGACTGCACTGAAGGGATCATCCAATAGATTAATGTCAGCATCGTTATATACTTCTCTAGCCAACAGAATCCTCTGTTTTTGTCCCCCACTCATATTCAATCCTCTCTCCCCAATCTCTATCATATCTCCATGAGAAAAACTCTACATATCCTTGTCTAATGCACAAGATTTTATTGCCTTCTTGTATTGAATTTTGTCCATTGGTTTCCCATAGAGTATGTTCTCTCTGACAGTACCACTCTGAATCCAAGATATTTGTGCCACGTAGGCAACATTGCCATATACTTCAATCTGCATGTAGTCCAATCAAAAAATTTATGGAATAATTTTTGTATATAGAAAGCAAAAAAGCTGCATCTACAATCTTGTTGAACTATGAAATGGTTATTTTTTCTCAAGAAGAGAAGTTAATGTTCAATTAACATCTCCTAAAATTTTTGGGATTTCTCCAAGAATTGTATATAGCAGAGAAGATTTCCCTGATCCCACTGAGCCACAAATTGCTACCTTTTCTCCAGTTTTAATGTGCAGATTTATTCCCTTCAATGTTGGCTTTGTCAATGAATATTTTGGATCCCAGCTGAGTATCGCTTGATGAATTTCGATGATATACTAGGATTCAGCAAGTGCTTTCCTCACAACAAAATCTGGTCTCAGCTCGTCATCTTGTAAGAACTTGTCCACACGATCTAAGGAGACTTTAACCTGAATTAATATAGCCAAAACTTCAAGTAGCATTCTCACTGGATCTTGTATCACACAGAATGTTGCAAGCACTGTAAATATGGTTGTGGCAGTTAACGGTGGATCCCCTATGATAGCACACCTAGAAAAAACTATAGATGAAGTAACAATGGGTGACATCCAGTAGAGTATGGTACCATATGTTCTAGAAAATTGTCCTGAAGACAACCAATGAACTCCACAGCTCAGAATTTTTCTATCAGCTCTTTAAATTTTTCTTCCCATGCTTGTAGTTTCATTATTTTAATACTATTAGGAATTTCAGATGTTATTCTAAGTCTTTCATCCTATGCAGTCATGAACTCAGCTTAGCACTTCTGGAGGGTTTTGGCCAGAGGTTTGTTTAGAATGAGAGTAAGAATGATGATGAGCAAACCTGGAATAGCTGCCCATCCAACTGTGGCAAAAAGGATGCCAATTGCTACACATATTTGCAAAGGGACGGTCCAACCCAAATGCAGCCACCATGGAAACTCTCCAAAATGATATGCATCTACAGCTATGTAGTTTACAATCTCACCAGTGGCATGTCCTCATCTTCCTAGACTGGACAATTGAAGTTGTTTCTGATATACATCTGCCATCAAGGCCGAACGCATTCGCATACCTGTGCGTCTAGAATTGAAGTTTTTTTTTTTTTCTTAGGTTGTCCAATGCATGTTCTGAATGTAGGGAAGTCTGAAATTCTCTTGACTATCATTCAATGCGGTTAAGAAGTTCTGCTATTGGAAAGTTTGATTGGGCTGCATTGAATTAAGCAAGGCTGAAACATTATTGTTGATGTTGTAGCTATAGTTGTTGTCCATGTTGTTGAATCTCTCTGCAGGGTTGGTTTCATCATCCCCATATGCTAAGGAGAGGGTCCTCTTGATAGAATTGAATTTGTTGTCATTCTCCACTGCTAATTCTTCTTGTTTTGGGACAAATTCATATCGGAAATCGCTATTTTTTTCATTGTTATTGCTGAAATTGTTGTGAGAGAGGTTGGAGCATTGGACTTGAGGTAGTCTGCTGCTGTTTCCATTGCCATCCATGGCTTCATCGTTTAAAAATGCATCTATGAAAGGATCGTCACTCTCCAACAACCCACTAAAAGAGGCAATTTTGGGCAGTTGTAGTTTGCTTTGTTGATCAATATCAGGCAAAGAAGCCATCACTTCATCTACACTTGGTGATTCATCTCGTTCTACCCCTTGTACTCTTTGAGAATGACCATTTTTCTTGTAAATTCGGCACATCACCCAATAATCAAGCTGGAGAACAGAAGTGCCATCAAAATCAACAATACCAATTTTAGTTGAATGAATCAATTCCTATTCATAAAGAATCAAAACACAAGAACTGTGAAAGGAAAATCATTCATATTGATCAATATTCAAGAAGACATCACTTTGTAGGGTGTGTTATTTGTATTTACACAATTGATTTTTTTGTTCAATCAACTATGCTATTCTCTGTGCTTTTGCTGGGTTCCTTCATCACCACCATCATTGGGAAATTCATTTCCCTCTTGAAGTATGAAACGAGTAGCAATTCCCAATTGATCTCACACTACCACCACAAAGAAGCTAGCAATCCTGGTATACAAATCGAATCAGCCATCCTATCAAGCAATCCATGTAGTTCTCAATCTATAGCTTTGATAATCCAAAACTCAAATCTTTTATATCTAATATGCACATAAATTTTCACATTAATATGTCTAGATCTCATTCTAAGATCTTTACAGATCTGATACAGAGTTTAACCAGATTTTTCATACTATGACAAGCAACATTAGCAAGTCTTGGAGTCTCTCTTATGTAATGTCTCCTCCTTATTTGATAGAGTTGAAGCTATATGAGCATCGACTGCATTGAAGGGATCATCCAATAGATAAATGTCAACATCGTTATATACTGCTCTAGCCAACTGAATCCTTTGTTTTTGTCCTCCACTCATATTCAATCCTCCAAGATTTTATTGCCTTCTTGTATTGAGTTTTGTCGATTGGTTTCCCATAGAGTATGTTATCTCTGACAGTACCACTTTGAATCCAAGTTGTTTGTGCCACGTAGGCAACATTACCATATACTTCAACCTGCATGTAGTCCAATCAAAATGTTTATGGAAGAATTTTTGTATATAGAAAGCAAAAAAGCTTCATCTACAATCTTTTTGAACTACGAAATGGTTACTTTTGCTCAAGAAGAGTAGTTAATGTTCAATGTACATCTCCTGAAATTTTTGGGATTTCTCCAAGAATTGTATATAGCAGAGCAGATTTCCCTGATCCCACTGAGCCAAAAATTACTGTCTTTTCTCCGGTTTTAATGTGCAGATTTATTCCCTTCAATGTTGGCTTTGTCAATGAAGATTATGGATCCCAGTTGAGTATGGCTTGATGAATTTTGATGGTATACTGGAATCCGGCAAGTGCTTTCCTCACAACAGAATCTGGTCTCAGCTCATCATCTTGTAAGAACTTGTCCAGACGATCTAAGGAGACTTTAACCTAAATTAATATAGCGAAAACTTCAGGTAGCATTCTCACTGGATCTTGTATCACACGTAATGTTGCAAGCACTATAACTATGGTTGTGGCAGTTAATGGTGGATCCCCTATGATAGCACACCTGGCAAAAACTATAGATGTAGTAATGATGGGTGACATCCAGTAGAGTATGGTACCATATGTTCTATTAAACTGTGTTGAAGACAACCATTTGAACTCCACAGCTTGGAGATTTTCTATCAGCGCTTTAAATTTTTCTTCCCATGCTTGTAGTTTGATTATTTTCATACTATTAAGAATTTCAGATGTTATTTTGAGTCTTTCATCCTGTGCAGTCATGAACTCAGATTGGCACTTCTGGAGGGTTTTCACCAGAGGTTTGTTTAGAATGAGATTAAGAATGATGATGAGAAAACCTGGAATAGCTACCCATCCAACTGTGGCAAAAAGGATGCCAGTTGCTACACATATTTGCAAAGGGACGGTCCAACCCCAATGCAGCCAGCATGGAAACTCTCCAAAACGATATGCATATATAGATATGTAGTTTACAATCTCACCAATGGCATGTCTTCGTCTTCCTAGACTGGACAGCTGAAGTTGTTTCTGATATACAACTGCCATACGAAGTCCAAAAGTATCCCAATTTTTCCCTTTTGCATGGGCTGAAGTTGGAGAAAGCTTTCAGCATCAGTGGCCATTTCATTCTGTTAAGATTTAAATAGAAATTGTTTTCTAGATTGTAGCAGACCTGATACTTTTCTCTATAAACCTTTACAACATTAGCATGTGAAAGCAGCAAATTGTGTGCAACAATATCGGGTTCTGTCGCAGAATTTCCTGCTGTGCAGTTCCCAAATGGAGCAGAGCACCTTCTAGGAGAAAAAATGTCATTGTCATAACGAAGAGCAGCAACAACCCGTGGCTCATTGAATGTCATCTAGTGTTTCACCCTGTTGCCAAAGGTTTTGAAGCAGAACTCTGCGAATTTTGCATAGCCCTCACTATGCAACAAAAAATGATATGTATGTCATTATTAATACCATGGAAAGTATCGGAAGCTGGAAATTATGAGATGGGTTTTGAATTACATGCTCTGTATCAGTGCTAATGAAATATAGATAACTGACACAACTCCATAATTTAGCAACCCTCCATAGGTTGTTTCAAGCACTTCCGATAAATCTTAGTGATAAAGATTTGCATAGGGCGTGATACCCAAAAATGAAATGAAATTTTACAACAGTGGCTAGTGAAGGCCAAACAGTAACACTATAACACTGAGAGAACTTTTATATAAAATTCATAACAATGATAAGGCCATAGTCACAGAAACAGATTGAATTGAAGAAATTACAACAATAAGAAACATATGCAATGTTTTTATTACAAGACTTAAGTGGATATAAGCCACAAGAAACACACAAGAATGCACCACTCTACATGATAGAATCTGGGATTTTAGTAATGAATGCGAACAGGCGATACCAATTGGTAGTCATCCAACACGTCATACCCACAAGAAGTATTGTAAGTCATAATAATAAAAATTGTAGAGGGCATGATATCTAAAAATGAAGTCAAATTTTAGCGATAACAGCGAGTGAAGGCCAAAGGCTAACAATGTAAATGTCATAAGAACAAGAGGGCCTTAGTTACAGATAACACTTTGAATTGCATAAATTGCAACAATGAGAAACACATGCAATGGTTTCTATTATACACAACTTCAATGGAAATAGACCATAATCACATGAATGCACCAGTCTACACCACAAAAACCAAGGTTTTAGCCATGAACACAAACAGGCTATACCAATCAGTAGTCATCCAACTGGCCATACCCATAGGAAGTATTGTACAACATAAATCACAAACTACAGAGATTAAATGTTTCCTTCCCAGAAATCCATGAATACAAATATGCCAGAATCTCAGGAATCATAGATCACAAACTACAGAAATTTGAGTTCATGCCAATAAAGGCAAGCCATCAATACAAATAGGCCAGAATCTCAAGAATCATAGACCACAAATTATTTGAACCACAGACTGCCATTTTAAATGATATACAAGCATTGAGCAAAGACACAAGAAATATTGTAGAACATGGACAAGGATGTAGTAAGACACACTGAAAACCAACATGATAGAACTTTTTAAAGTTGGTATAACTAAACCTAACAGGACAACTGCATTAGAACATAGATTGAAAGAAGCATGAATAAAACAAAGCAACGGATGATACAAAATAAGAATAAGCCGCCAGAACTACAATTCTTCCTATCACAACGATTAGGAGACTACTGGAATCCCCCGTTTTACATTTTGAAAATTCAAAAAATGCAATAGCTGAAGGAATTTGTATCAGATGCTAGCACAATTACCTCTTTTAAGTAGGTAGTTAATGAGATTATTTTAATATTGGACACCCTTGTAATTGATCCAACCTGCTCCTTTTGCATCATCAAATACACACAACTTCAGAAACACGGTTATAAATCATAGATCCATAAACTATACTTTAGGGATCTGTTCTATGTTTTTAAAAGTTATAGTCTTTAATGTAAGTAAAATAGATATTTAACTTATCAATTTAATACAGTCAAAATATTTCATTCATATATTAAGTTTGGACAATGATCAAAACCTGAGTATCTACCTACTTGGAAAACTCCTATACCAAGTTATCGAGAAACTATAGGCATCCATGTTCATATTTACCATCAACTCTACGTCGTTCTGTGAAACAAATATTTGCGGTTAAATTTCCACATTTAAATAACTCAAGATAGAAACAAAATTTTTCCTACAAAATCTTCTTCCATTGAAAAACCCATAAATTTTATCATTTGAATTCTCATGAAAAAAGGTCCAAAATGGACAAATGGTAGAAGATGCATATACCTTATAAATATGGTATTCATCCACCATAACATTGGCAGTGACATTGTTAGCTACAATCCTTGAAAAGAAAAGCCCAAACACCCCTAAAATCTAAAAAACCTGAATGTGTGAAAAGCATTACAGTGCAAGGATATGATTGATCCGATGATACCAACTTAGTTGTGAAAAAATGCATACCTAGTTGACGGATAAAATTATCCCAAATGTTCAGCCCTCGTCCATCGGACTTGGCAACTCCTTCCACCTGGTAAGTCCCAGATCCATAAATTATACTTCAAGGGACCATTCTATATTTTTGAAAGTTATTTGTACGCTGAAGCAAAAGCTGGAATTTAATGTAAGTAACTTAAATATTTAACTTATAAATTTAATACAGTCAAAATCTTTCATTCATATATTAAATTTGGACAACAATCAAAACCCAAGTATCTTCCTACTTGGAGAAGTCCTAGACCAAGATATCGAGAAACTGTAGGCATCCATTTTCATATTTACCATCAACTCTACATCACTCTATGAAACAAATATTTGTGGTTAAATTTCCACATTTAAATAACTCATGATAGAAACAACATTTTTCCTACAAAATCTTTTTCGATTGAAAAAACCATAAACTTTATCATTTGAATTCTCATGAAAAAAAAAGGCCAAAATGGAAAAATGGGAGAAGAAGCATATACCTTATAAAGATGGTATTCATCCACCATAATATCAGTAGTGACATTGTTAGCTACAATCCCTGAAAAGAAAAGACCAAACACCCCTAAATCTGAAAAACATGAATGTGTGAAAAACATTACAGTGCAGGAATATGATTGATCCAACAAAGCCAAATTAGTTGTGAAAAAATGCATACCTGGTTGACGGATAAAATTAACCCAATGTTCGGCCGTCCTCCATCGAACTTGACAGCTTCTTCCACCTGGTAAGTCGAAGTCGTCATTCCGAACACAAAACCCTTGGGAAAACTGGCTCTAGTCAACCCGCCAGTGTCAACCTCTTGACTTGGCTGCCATACAAAGTGCTCAGTAATGCAGAGATTTATATAAAGGAAAAGAAAGATAATCATCGTTCCCATCTCCACTTCCGTCACTTAGCTCACACTCTCAGTGTGTTTTCGTGTATTTTAATTCGATAAAAAACACACAGTGCCAAATATACACCATTCAAACTTCAGAACAACTATATATCATTTAGGTTCAACTCAGAAATATTACATACCATGAACAATAACTTGCCACAGCCAAATAGATGCTAGGATATGCTTCAGGCAGTCATACTTAACCTATATTTAACACAAAAAATTGCATACCACCACGGAATGTTGCAAGCACTGTAAATATGGTTGTGGCAGTTAACAATGGATCCCCTATGATAGCACACCCAGCAAAAACTATAGATGCAGTAATGATGGGTGACATCCAGTAGAGTATGGTACCATATGTTCTATTAAACTGTGCTAAAGACAACCATTTGAACTCCACAACTCAGAGATTTTCTATCAGCTCTTTAAATTTTTCTTCCCATGCTTGTAGTTTGATTATTTTCATACTATTAAGAATTTCAGATGTTATTCTAAGTCTTTCATCCTGTGCATTCATGAACTAAGCTTGGCACTTCTGGAGGGTTTTGGCCAGAGATTTGTTTAGAATGAGAGTAAGAATGATGATGAACAAACCTGGAATAGTTGCCCATCCAATTGTGGCAAAAAGGATGCCAATTGCTACACATATTTGCAAAGGGACGGTCCAACCCCAATACAGCCACCACGGAAACCCTCCAAAACGATATGCATCTACAACTATGTAGTTTACAATCTCACCAGTGACATGTCTTTGTCATCCTAGACTGGACAACCGAAGTTGTTTCTGATATACAGCTGCCATCAAGGCCGAACGCATTCGCATACCTATGCGTCTAGAATTGAAGTACCAATGCCTTCGAGAGAAGGACTCTATGAGCTTAACTGCAAATAAACCTCCAACAAGAATAATTTTTTCATTTTGGAAAGACTGTTCTCTACCTGCTAATTGTACAAAGGACCGCATAAACAGAGGTGCAGAAATTGTTGCTGCTGATCTCATAAATGCAAATACTCCCGTGACTACCATATCTTTCCAGTAGCATTTTGATAATGCTTTGAATATTGTCTGTTTGTTTAATGGTTCTTGGTTTCTATGAAGATCCCATGCTTCTGCAAATGCCTTTTGAGTTGTGAATGCTTCATCTTCAGAGGGTAAATGCGGTATATCTTTGAGTTCCAGTGTTTTTGAATAGCCTAGACGTAGTAAAGGATCCAACCATTTGAAAGTCAGACGGCTCAAAAACCCTTCTTTACTCAATGGAGTAACTTGGATCTCTTCTTCTGCAGTTTCCTTTAACAGGGGATCTGATAAATCCTTAGTGTTGATGAAGATATGGCATCTAACAGCTTTAATAGCACAACAAAGTAGAAGAAAACAGTTTACCCATGTAGTAATATCTAGGATTGTTTTAGCAGAGAATGTTTCAGTTGAGAAAAATTTTGCTATAGAGGAAAGGGCTAATAGTGATCCTAAAACAAATTCGATGGTCCACCAGGTAATGGCAACAATGGCTGGTGGTTTCTTGAGATTTAGCTTTAACGAAATAGCTAACAAAAACAAACCATGTAAGAGCTTTTGCAGTGATATCCAAGATGCAGAAGAAGACCAGACATATTATAAACACTGCACACTTTTGAAATTTTAGCAAACAGGAAGAGTACATGGAGTCCTGGAGCAGACCTTGTATTCACCAAAATTGTTGAACGCACTCGCAGATTCGATGGAAGATGTTGCTTACCATCAAATTTCGTGTCTTCTGGTTTTGATTTTGAGATTCCCTCGGCTTGGGTCTCTTCAAGTTAAGTAGGGAATTACAAGATTCAGAAAGCGCTAGACTCTGCATCCTTCGATCTAACGTGCAGAAAATGAATCTGCCAGAGTGGCCTAGAGGGACCCAGGGGAGGGGCTGTCGCCAAATTAGCTACACAATTCTTCACAAAATCCAGACTGCAATTGTCCGCCTTCGTAACCAATTTGTAACTATTTCCAACGAATTTGTAACTGTTTTGATCAACGGTTCAAATTTTTTTAATCGTCTAACATCTAACCGTACGGTGTCCAAGAATGACAGGTAGGCGAAAAAGGGGATGGATTTTAGAGGGAAACACCTTACGGCGTAAAAAAAGTAATTTTAATGGTCACGGATTGCTGAAGACGAACCAAAATTAAACATCTCCTCTCTCATTGTGAAAGTTTGTGATCATAATGCAAGATTAATTCTACAAATATTAAATATTCCCTAGGAAGAATAGAATAGAAAATATTTTATTAAATGTCCTCAAAGCCAAATGGTCTACGAGAGAGAGTTGAGAGAGAGTCAACAGTTTTAGGAAGCTATATATCATCTTGCACTTTCATAAGGCCACAGAACTTGTATAGCATAGCCATCTATTTCATGAAAGAATCATTCTCCCGTCTACCACATTGTTTCTCCTTTACCTAAACTCTTTTATTACATATATTTAGCCCCTAATATAGTGATTCAATACTAAAAACAAAAACAAAATGTGACAGCTCCCAATATTTCTGCTTACTGCATAAAATCGTGACAACTGCGTGGTCTCCGATTTGATTTTGATAGAGAGGTGCCAGAGGAAACCATCTCAAAATCCTTGGATGGTTGAGAGTTGAGAGAACGTTGTTCGTTACTGTTCCGAATGCGCCGTGCCGTGTGCAGCAGTTAGTTACTTCTTTTCATAGATTGAAACCAGTGTTCCAATCTACTCATTCATAGATTGATACCAGCGTTCCAATCTGTTCTGTTTTCTATAAACACGATCCGAGCCCCATCGTCGATGGATTGATTGTTTGTCGTTTCCAACTAATTACAATTAAGAGTAAAAAATTAGAAGGTTGTCTTCAACATTACTTCGTACACTTCTCGCTCAACTGTAGTCAACTTGGTCAGCTCTCTTGCCTGGGAGACACGGGTTCAAGTCCCAGCAATGCTGCAATTTTCTTTATTCGTACACTGTAACCGGAAAAGTTTCACAGCAAGGCAAACGTTTCTTGTTTGTTTGCATTCTTCTAGTAAACTGTTGGATCGTCATGATATGTTTTCCGACGCAGTGTTTGTGCTCCTAATCCTTTTCAAGGAAAGGAAAAAAACACGATATTTCTAATTCCTATTTGAAATAGAAATTTGTATATATAAATTGTATATTTAGTGTTTGAAATAGGAATTTGAATATCGATTGTATATTTACTGTTTTAAATCGAAATTTGAACATACATTGATTGTATATTTACTGTTTTAAATCGAAATTTGAACATACATTGATTGTATATTTACTGTTTTAAATCGAAATTTGAACATACATTGCGAATGCGCCGAGCATTGAGAAAAAGTTGTGTCAATGTCAAAGCCTAACCCAAAAAGTGCTAGGGCTATAATTCTGCTTGTTGTTCTTCCTCCAGAAAGCCCAATTACTTCACACATCAAACGGATTTTGCCCTATAGGCTCTTCTAACAAAAACTTGGATCCTGATCTTCCCCATGGAAAAACCAAAAATGAAACAGCACAGATTTATCAGCATCTGTCCTGCAGTTTTAGGCCGGTTGCTGTGGCTAGTCTCCTCATTGGGTGTTAATATGATAGCCCGCCCCACCCCCGCCCCATCCCTATGTGGTAAAACCACACCTGTCCAAACAGATAAAGCTTGCTCAGGATGCTCATTAGCGGAAAGATTGAACTCTACATATGCGTGTTGAAATTTTCTTTTAGTTGCTTGATCCTTTCCGAGAAGATTGGGGAAAGGATCTAATTCTGGAGATTTACACTCTGCCATTGATCTAGTCAGCTATCTTGGAATCTCCCAAAATTTGAATTATGTAGACCCCTTTTCCCGTTGCCAGCCTTATCCGCAACCACAGAGAATTCAGTTTTGCCTAGTTATGTGTGCCCTCTCCCAATGCTTCTTTGAAACAATTTGTTTTTGGCTTCCTCCGAATATAAGACTCCTCCTGTGTCCTACCCCAACTTACTGTGTCTTGCTCCCTTTTATTTTGTTTATTAACGTGTCCTGCTCCCTTTTATTTTGTTTGTTTCTCAATCCTTCTATGTAGATACATAGATTTTTGCTGACAAAACATGTGCATTATCTTCTGCTTGTAGATTTCTCATTGTTTGGTGCAGGCCTTGAGTAGACATTTTTCCATTCTTGAACCTCCGATGGCACTCACAACTATGTTGTGGAGCATGTAGCCAACAAAGAGAGATTGGAAACTATGGTTACTGGCATATGTTGTGGTTGATTTTCTCACCTATATTTGACTGGGAATGGCCAAATCCTATTACTGTACGTGGAGCCTATATTTGCCTGGGAATGGCCAAATCCTATTACTGTACTTGGAGCTTGCACTGTGGTTTGAATGTGATCAACCCACATGCAACGGACCTATTACTGTACGTGGAGCCTATATTTGCCTGGGAATGGCCAAATCCTATTACTGTACTTGGAGCTTGCACTGTGGTTTGAATGTGATCAACCCACATGCAACGGACTGATCGCGCCATCATGGGTGGTCGGTGTTCAGCATTTGGGTCTGTATTGCATGTGCATATATATCTATATATATATATATATATAGCACGGAGAATAAGCTTTGTGATTGTGATTGTGGTTATGTTATGTAACCTTCTGCTAGTTTCAAGGTATATACTTTGTCGGGAGAAAACATGTAGTGAAGGCAAAATAGCCAATTTATGCTCTCTCTAATAACAGGGACCCCTGTTAGGTCAATTTGATTGGGTTCAAGTCAAGGTCTGTTCACTCAGGGATTTCATCTTACCATTCACTGTAGGGCTGGCTAATTGTCTTTCATCTTTTTGTGCCCTTGCATCAATATTCGCACGAATAAAGGTAGCAGTGTACCATAAACTCAAAGCATGCCTAACGCTGTTCTGCTTAGCTAAACAATGCACTACAAGCAGGTGAACCCTGACTTCAACATCTACAATTGTAGCTAAAGCATTGATCTCAGTTATTTGAGATGCAATCACAGCTCTGTACTCACCTTTCGTGAGGATAGGAAGACATGACAGGGGTAGCTACGAAAATATAAGTGTCCATCAATTCCCAGATTGATATGCGATGGTTTGCCTTTTTGATCTGATCTTTCTAGTGTATGCATGTAATAACTCCACAGAGCTGGTGTATGCATGCAATAACTCCACAGAGTTTGGGTGCAGGATCATTTCTTGGCAAACGCCACCTTCCCACCTCCCCCTGCTTTGTCTCATTGTAATGCAATTTATATGCAAGGAGATTTCGAATTTTCCAGCTGCAATGTGAGTACATAATGCTGTAATTAAAAACAAAAAGAGAAAAGAAATCTCGCTGGCCTCTAGAAATACCGTCATGTTAAATAAAACTAAAACGAAAAGTGTTGGAGCAATGCTCGATGTCTTTGAAATCAAAGCAAGGGAAAATCATCAATGTTGAACTTGGAAAGAGAAAGGTGATTTTAGAAGAATGGATGACACAGAATTTGTTGGAACGCTGAAGAAACAGGATAGATGCCCAGTAAAGGAGGGAGACCTAGCAATCATGTCAATATGGGGTTTTGTCAAATGAGGAGTTCAAGAAGAGGGTATAGCTCCCAAAATTTTGGGTAGGAGTGGTATCGTTTTGTTTGTTGGCAGCTAATGATAAAATTCTATCTCAAGTACCAATAAGGAAGGGATGCTTCCAAGAGCTAAGAGCTAAACAGATGCGTGGAGGAAAGAGAAGGAAACCTAGATACGATCCTCCATGATAACAATCACAAAACACTCGCTCAAACAGAGACAGAGATGGACAATATTATGTCAAGAGAAACACAACATGCGAGTAGAGTTCCATATGCTGAAACCATAAGCTCGGGAGCCTGTGTAGATCACGTGGGGATACTAAGGCGTACATCTTAAATATCTCCTTGTCATCGACTTAACGCATTAGACCACTCATTGTGCCTCGCTCTGTATTTCCTTCTCCAATGATGATTAATTTGATCAAGGGGTTTCCATGCCTCTCAAATGCTCTCAAGTGCCATGATGGATGGACTCCAACCTCCAATGATTCATGAAAGATTCTTGATTCCTTAATTGAACCCGGTTGAGTTTAGAGTCCCCTTCCAAGTTTATGCTTGGTGATGCAAATTTATGGACGCTTTAGTTCCTTCTTGGCGGGTTAGCCTATATTCCCTATGGCAACAGAGGATGGTTCTTTCGTGTGGTTTCTAATTACAAACCCAAAACATGCATTGCCAGGGCAATCCCTCGAAGAGAAAAAAAAATATCCTTGAATGCCCTAAATACGTTGAAATTGCTGATAGAAATCAATCAAATTCACACTGTAAACGTCGAAATTGCTGATAGGAATCAAAATCAAATTCACACTGCAAACGTCGAAATTGCTGATAGAAATCAAAAATCAAATTCACACTGGAAACAACGTTGAAATTGCTGATAGAAATCAATCAAATTCACACTGAAACGTTGAAATTGTTGATGGAAATCAATCAAATTCACACTGGAAAACCATATGACGACTTCAGGGCGCAGAGAAAAATCTGCTTCACGGCATACACACATATCTGGATTAAGAGACAACGATCACTGTGCGCGACGGACGAGCCATAGACAATTGATAATCGAAAGCAAGGAGGATATAAATTCCGAAAGGGAGGCGAGGACTTGATTTAAATTCAGGGCAGAAAGGAACCGGAAGCAACAACGATTTAAGCAGAATTTGTAACTGTTTTGATCGACGGTTCAAGTTTTTGTAATCGTCTAACATCTAATCGTACGGTGTCCAAGGATGACAGGTAGGCAAAAAGAGAGATGGATTTCAGAGGGAAACGCCTTACGGCGTAATTATATTCATTTTCTTAGTGTGGTTCCTCTATGACCTACACAAATAATAGATTTAAATTAATAAATATGATATCAAAGTTTATAAAAAAAATAATCACAAATTATTATTTTTGTTTAGCTAAAGATAATGCGATCATGAATTATCTTGTTATTTTAAGTGTAATTTTTATTAGTATAAAGTTGGATGTTTTTATTGTTTTTTCAACTTTATTGTTTTTTACTCCAATTTAACTATATCTAAACTAAGCTAGAGTAGCTACGTTGTAGTCCTTGTTCAAATGTGGTGGCTAGTTTATATATTTCAAAATTCAATAATTAAACTAAGAAGCAAGGAACCCTAGCTATGCAACCTTATTTTACTATTTTTTGTGACCATTGTAAATGTAATGATAACACTAACCAATTCCCAGCCAACCGTCACACTAATGTAGGTTTAGAAATCCAAGCCTTTTCGTGTCCAAACATCGACACAAAATACTTTTAAATAAAATGTATGAATATTAAACTCTCGAGGATTCCACGTGAAAGTTGTCATTATGCGGTCTCTTTAACTTATGGAGTCATCTAACGAGGCAGAGGAATTGCCGAGACGGCCAAAAGTGGCCGGAATCCGGACAAAAAAATTTCAAAAAATCTTGTAGAGGCATTGTTTGAATCGTGTTTTTGATGGTGGAAATGGATTCAACACCATCAAAAACCTCTAGGGCACCTAAAATTTTGAAGTTTAAGAACTATAACTTGGATTTACAAAAATTCTTGCCAGATTTTCTCTAAATATGACTGAAATTTCCATAACTTTCCGAACAACTCCTCCGCCTCTTTAGACTACGTGTTAACTTATTGATCGAAAAAGCATAAAACAAAATTTAGGAATATTAAACTCTCGAGGATTTTAGGTGAAAGTTACTATTATGCGTCTTTTTAATTTATTGTTTGAAAAAGTATAAAACAAGGTTGTATAGCTAGTGTTCCCTACCACTTAGTTTAATAAAATATTTTAATGTCATGATGTGTTGTATATACTCCAAAGAATAATAAAATTGTAAAATGAGATATGAATATTTGTTTAACTTGTTTTTGTTAATTTTTTAAATATAATTAAACATTTTTTTGTAAATAAAAGTTGTATATATATATATATATATATATATATATATATATATAATTGACATTGAAGAGAATGATAACAAGTTAATAATTATTTATTTAATATTGAATGATGGCAATTTTTTATATAATGCTTATATTATAATACACATGTCATGTCATTAAAGTATAGATTAATATAATGAGAGTTGTACAAATTGTACACATGTTATTTTTATATATTTTTTAAATTACTTTTTTTTTTTTAATTAAAAAAATAAAACCCATAAAAATTGTCTATTCAATACTTTACACCAATGAGAAAATATAATTTTTGAATTTAATTTCAAGCCATTTGTGTTTATGGTACATAGTAAAATATATATATTGTTATTTTTGAAATTATTTATATTTATTGTACATAGTAATTAGTGATATAGTACATAGTAATTAATAATATAATAAACAAAAGTCAATTCTTGCCATCATTACACAATAAGAGGGGAGACATTTGAACCAATCATACTTGAAATAAATAGAAATAAATTAATTTTATTTAAAAATAGTAAATTTAATTTCATAATGTTAAACTTTGGATAGATTTTAAATTTTTTTAGTCAATGAAAAACTGAATATATCCTGCCAGTAATTAATACATATCATGCACATTTTTATAACTAACCCTTAAAGTATAAAATAAGGGTAACAAATATATAGCTCGTTAATTGGCATTAAATGCGTTGGGGATGTATATGCACATGGTTGATAACTGGCTTGCCAAAATCCAAAAATGAGCATATACAACCACACTCATTTAATACCCATTGGCAGGCTACTTATTTTCAGCCTAAAATAAAAGTCAACCTCGCCTTTAAATTTTCCTAGAAAATGATTGAAATTTTGACGAGATGTTTTGATAAAATTCAAGAGAAATTTTTGTAAATCAAAAAATTTGCCAAATTCGCACCTTTTCTAACCGTCGTGGCTAAAGCTTGGTAGAAAACACCTAAAATAAAGGTGTTCAACAAACCATTCTTTGAATATTTAATTTATGATATTCAAACTATGAGAATATAGATGTATGATCCAATCTTGCTTACTAATCCAAGGTCAAGAGTGCGACCTCATTTTCCACTAGCTCTCCATGCTTGCAAAATGCCTACCGTCCTTGTACACAAATAGCAAGGGAATCTAGGTTAAATACAAAATCCTCAATCAAGAGAAAAGGAACACTTGGATATATGATGATATGGAAAATCACTTGTGGCTTGAGATGTGGTTAACTGGGTTTCAATGCCTTCAAGTTTTGATGATTTTACATTTGGAATTTAGTTTTAAACAAGGGGGTTGCACGGCAGCTAGTCCCTGCTCTAAGCCGGAGGAATTTAGAGGTTCAGTTCCCGGACGGGTTGACGGGACAGGACGACGTTACATGGGACCATGTTATACTTGGCATCTGCACACCACTTCTTGAATCCAGCCATGTCACGCAAGGATCTCGGCAAACAGGATCGAGATCTGATCACCAGTTCCGGTCTTCTCCGGCTTGAACCAGTTGTTAACGCCTTGTATTCTGCTGATGGAAGTAGAGTTATTTCTGATGCTGGGTGATGGGACAAAAGCTACAACATTCTTTATTTATGTCTTCAAGGTGATAGCCCCAATGTGGAAGGAAGGTCGACTAAAGTCAAGTAGGTATATATAAATTTATACGAATAATAAAAACATCTTTGCATGAATAAATAATTATTAAGAAGTTGTTTATCTCCAAGAACTCAAACACCAATACTCTAAAGAATAAGTTAAAACAATTTGAGTTCAGAAAACATGTTTACATGAATAACTTAAACCGAAGTTGTTTATCTCCAAGAACTCAAACACCAATGCTCTAAAGAGCACAATGCTAGAAAGTGCCAAATTCTTGATAAAAGATGCATGCAGTGGTTCACAACAGCTAGTCTGAATTACTTATGTTTATTCAGTATTTGAATATCCTGGATCCCAACACAATACCTGCTTTTGCTCACTGTAAAAACAACTATTAATTATATCATATATCATCCACATTCCCATGCAACAGGGCCATTTCTATTAGCATTAGATTCAAAGTTCATTTCTTGAACGAATGATTTACAAAATTATTTTAGTTTTTTGAGAAAACATTATGTAAGATAAGATATGGCAGTTAAAAAGGTATACGCTAAAGTAACTTTACAGAAGCCTCCATCGGCATATAGCTTAGAAAGTGAGCCAATCGACTGTCAGAGGAATGGGAATTCAAGACCCAACTCGGTCTCGAACAGAGGGAAAAATAATGGATAATTTTCTAAGAATCTCGACGAGGAGGACGTTGTTATTTATCTGGATGAGGGTAAACCCATTGAACATAGCCAATCGTTGGTTCTTCGTCGACTGTCCCAATATGTGAAGGCACTTGGGGCTCTGTCTCCCTATTCCGCATGTGACATTGGTCTGGAAAGGGTGGATGTTCTTAAGTGGCTTGGACACAACCTTGTCGTAACGCGAGCTTGTGGCGATGAACAATTGTTACTTATAGGCACAGTACAAAGTCAAGGAACCCAATTCATTCAGTTCTCCGAGGACAGATGCTAAACCGGAGCGAAGGCAAGCATCTATATCCATGCTACCGTAGCGGCACCCACATGATTGCTTTGTCATGAGAAACACAGCCACGTATCTCTCATGTTGAATGCCAACCTACATGCATACCAAATGCCTTATTACGATAAACGCCAACCTGCCTGCATGCATACCAAATGCCTTATTCTGGCATAAAGAAATCATCTCGGTAGCAGGTGGTGGAACAAAGGTTAGCTTGGCTATCAGCTAACCAGTTCTAGCTTCAGTTCTTCTGCTCGTGGTCCATATGAAGACCTTGAACCAAATAGTTCTAGTTTCAGTTCTTCTGCTCAGTTCTTCTGCTCGTGGTCCCTTTTGCTCGTGCTCCATATGAAGACCTTGAACCAGCAGCCACCATCTCACCCAGTACCAGTGGTATACCAAACAGTCCGACAGCAGTAGCTCCAGAGCCATGTTTTCAGGTGCAGAATCAAAGCGAGTACTTCCACCAGTAGTAGTTCAAGATGCAGCAAGGGTAGACCATCAATTAATTGTTCTTCCCTTCCCTATATTAGGTGAGGTGGGTGAGGCCCTGATGGCTCCTAGCTTCTGTAAAAGGAAAAAAGTTTCAAGGTGACTGGCCGCAGAGGTTACAGATACGGGGGCAGAAGCAAAGGTAGTCAGTAGGTGCAATTCTTTTGCCAATTTATATGGTATTTGAGTGTTGTTTGTAGAGGTATAACAACATATGAGGTGCTTTTTTGAAGACCAAGCACAATATCTACACCAGGAGATGGGGCACGTCTGTGATAGGAGTTATAACCAGCAGCCTGGGCACATTTTCTGGGGCACGTTTGTGATAGGAGTTATAACCAACAGCCTAGGCACATTTTCTAGGGTTGTTATGTGCCTTAGTTACATCATAAAAGGGAGCATTCTTAACCATTGTTTCTGGTGCCTGCTGACTAGGTAGAGGGAGCGCACTACTTCAGATCTTCTTTACCCATTTGTTGTGATGCCCCTTATTTTAGGCATTAAAACAATAGTTATTCTATTAGCAAGTGCTTGACTAAGTTTAGTAGGGCAAGCATATGTCTTTCAGTCTCAGTTAGTAGTGAAGTGATTGCTGTTTTTAGCACTCAAAAGAGGACGCATGCTGGGTAACTTCATCTAAATTGAATAAGCATGGCATAATAGACAGTGCAGGTGTGTTCTTGCAGCTTTCTTCAGACTTCTAAAGAAGCATCTTTCTTCAAACTTCTGAAGAACCGAAGCTAATGCCTGAAGCCAAGCTAATGCCCCCTGCAGCAAAAGGAAAATAGACAGAAGTAACTTGCCTCCTGCAGCAAAAGGAAAATAGAAAGAAGCTGGAAAGCTGGAAAATGTTGCATGAAGACAGGTATTACTCTTCATGAATCATTAATGTTAATGTTTGTCTTGCTCTTATTATGTCTGCTCTTACTTACAGTTGAGATGGGGAGATGTGCCTCCTCTTATAACCTTATCCTTTATATATAAAATAGATAAGCATACCTTGATGGTGATAACTCAATGCCTCCATTAAGAAAAGAATGCCTCTGCAACAAAAATCCCCAACAAAGATAGGGGAGCTGAAGCCTACAATAGAAAATCAACTTCCAAGCATGGTGGAAGCGACTAACAAAGATAGGGGAGTTGAAGCTTGCAACAGAAAATCAACTTCCAGGCATGGCGGAAGCGGCCAGCCATCAACTTCCAGGCATGTAGGAAGTGGTCCTGTTATTGAATTGTCGAACTCCCCCTTCATGCATCACCGTCGGTATGCTCTACAACTGATAACAACATGAACCACCCCATGGCAGCTGGGAGCTGTTGCACCACATGGCAACTTCAACATGCACCACATGGCAACTTCAATGCACCATCTGGCAACTACAACTTGGGAACTTGCTTTAGCTTACCATTATAGCATTTAATATCTGTTAAACTGTGAAACTAATGCTAGCATTAGTTGACACTATGTTTCCATTAGTTTACACTATGAAATAGATTTCCGAAATAAGTACACATAATATATGATTTTGGCCTCTTCGCCTCAGGAAGAGGCCAAATAAGATGGTGAAACTATATGCCTCTAAAAACTTTGGTTTATAAGTGGGGACTAATAACAAACAAGTGAATTAATAGAATAACATCGTTAACCAATTACTATAGTCCCTGGCCATTGCCAGATGGTAGGGACTAATAATAGAGGATTTTGGGATCTTACTTTGGTTATAACTAGTTGTATTTAACACTGTACTCGGTTTTACAAAAATATTCATGATTGATATAAACATTATAGTTAGTTTATAAAATCTCATATTTTAAGAAAATTGACTATTCTAGATTATGTTTATCCAATATGATAAATCTAGAGCTTAATCTATAAATGATCTTTTATATAAAAATTTAATAATATTATGAAAAAGTGTTTGTAATAGATCAATTATAATTTGGTAGGGATTTAAAAAATTATCATTAATTGAAAGCAAAATCAAACTTAATACAATTTGGGTGAAAATTTGTTTGTAATAGATTAACTACAATTTGGTAGGGATTAATAAATCATGTTTTAACATAATTTACCTCTCATTGGCTTACTCATTAGAAGAGTTTTCTGGATCAAATCACTGCGAGCATGAGAGTGGAATGATGGCATGACCTCAGGGCCTCCTATCGTCACAAGGTGCCTTTTGGGCACATCGCGATCCCTTGTGTGTGCATCATTGACTTGTTTCACCTTTGCCTCATGGAGCACAAAGTTGCTCCATCTGAAATATGCCTCAAAATAAGCTCACTTATATAATCTCTATAGCCTTAATTACTTAGTGGAATATAGTGACTCTTTGATATAGTGCAAGCAATGTTACTATCACTTCTACTTCAATTCATAATTCCATTCATAAACACATGAGCATTATATGCAAGACATAAATCCATGATAAACATCATCATCCACATGCACAGATTTATAATGGAATAACCTTCTAGCCTTCTTTTATTAATGAATCAACCTTGCAACAATCATTGAGACAATGGCGCGGGTTGCAAGAGTACAATGCCAAAAAAATGAATGTACAAAGGTTCCAACCTTGTTGCACCCTTTGGAACCTACTCGGATCCCTCCAGCACATTCATAGGTTGTCTCAACACCCTACAAGTCATCTCGACACCTCCGTAGGTCATCTTTGTACCTTGTGTTGGGTGATAACAGGTGCCTTTTAAAACTCCTAATTATCCTCACATTAATTATCAACCCAGGCAAGTCCTCTTATTTCAAGAGTGTACATAGTATGTGGCTGCTATTTAATTCAGAGAGTAATGTTTCCTAAATTGCAGTATAGATCTTTAAATACAAGAGTAAACAGATGCATCTAATAAATTCAAACAACAATCATTAAAGGGAATATAAAAATTGAACTTCAAACTCCTACTGAAAGTGTAATCAATCCTGACTCAAGCAATTCGAAATGGGATCAGCTGAGAGTACAGTAGTAATAACCCTTCTCTTCTTAACTGATTTAATCTAAATCAAAACCCAATCTCTAGTAAATAATCCAAACAGCAATAGTATCAATATGAGAGTCCAACAGCGATAGTTAAACTCTTTACAGTTGATTATATCAAGCTGAATATTTATCTAAGTAACGCAATCTGAAGATGAATTGAATTAAACGATAATGCTGTAAATCGTATAAAGTAGATATATTCTGTCAAAGCAGGAAAATAATAAACAACGAAGGAAATAAAATCACAGAAAGAAATAATACTATCAAATCGTCACGCTTGCGAGAATTTGGAAATGTATGACACAAATAAAGTAGTTGAATCCACCAGAGGTCAGGCCCTTAGACACCAGCGAACACTACTATGTTACTTTAGATAGCTTGAGGGAACAACAACTTCACTTATGTATTAATCATCAAATATAAGTAGCATTACAATATAACTGTGTTCTCTCAACAACAAGAGTCTGTAATTAAAATTACAAATTCAATAACAACAGAGATTCCCCTTTCTTTTTACAATCGTCTCCTTTTATAATCAGAAAGGGTAAAAGATAAATGGTAAATGAGATCCCTCAGGATCTCCTGATCTTGAGGGATTCGCAACTAATTTCCAACTTCAGACATCCTTTCCTTTCTCGCTCTGATCTTCTTGATTCATCTTTAGCCTTGACCGTAACTGCCATGTTCCTTCCTTGGCTTGTTCATTTTCGTTGTTCCTTTGTTAGGGAACAACGTTTGTCCCTTTTGTTGTTTTCCTGCATAAAGAAGGGTAACAATTAGTTAAGTCGTAACTGCAGATAATTCCTTCATTTCTTACCATAATTCTTTAATATATTATCACATTAGGATATAGAAAAGATAAGAATAAAGGAAAAGAATGATGAGATTAATAGTAATTACATACCCATTTCACGACTCAACACCTTGTGGTTCACTATCACTCTCCTTGTCCCATCCTTGTCTGAGGTCTCCATGATCGTAGGCCCCCAAGCCTTTCTTCACTCAACTCCTTCACGCCCTTCAATTTTCACTTCCTTTCACCTTCATTTGTGAGACTGATCATGCTATCGAAGGTTAGTTTAGTTCATTCGACTTCCTCCTCCTCCATCTTGTGACTCCTCTACTTATACAAGTCATGCCTCACGTTGTGCCACCTTCTCATGGGTCGACTCACCCTTATGATTGAGCGCCTTGGGCCAAGTGATGAGTGCCATTATTGCAGCAAGGATGCTGCAACTCCTCGGCTACCAGCTTTACTTATCAACCCAGGGTTCGTACAAACTTGGAGGTGATAATGATGTATGCACAAGTAAAAGTGATGTTTCTGCATGTTGTCACTATTCAGTTGGCGAGAGACCACTGGGATTCCAAGCCAGACTTCTATAGAGTTAGAAGAATCTTGATTCTTTGATGGAAGAAGGGAAAATCTACTCTAAGAGAGTTACTCTACTGCAATAATGGAAAAAAACCAACATGTAATGCTAAACCACACCATACCCTAATTAACCATTTAAGCAGCTATGCTAAGAAGAATTGCTAAATAAACACTAAACAAATGCTACTATCTAAGTTGCAGAAGTAAAAAAAAAATCAAACAATACTAATGTGTAAGCAAAGAAACTAAACTAAATCTGTTTTCATTTCTTTGGTTTTTTTTTGGCAAAATCAAGTATGCAAAGTAATTGTTCTTATGGATGTGACAGGTGGATGGAAGGTGTTTGAGTATGGCTAGAAGGTTTATGAAGTGGTTGGATGGTGTGGAGAGGTCCTAGGAGGATTTTTGTGACTTCCTAGAGGTTTCCCATCAATTCGATCTCAAAACAGGCCGTTTCAGGAAAACCTACAGGATGTACTAGAAACCTACAGGATGATCCTGTAGGAATTAAAGGAAACCTACAAGATACAACCGAGAGCTAATTGTGAGGTGTTGGAGGTGTTGGGAAGCTTGGGAAAGGTGTGTGATGGGTGGAATGGAGTGTTAGAAGTTCTAGGAGCACTCAGGAGTCAATATCCAAGATAAGAGATGGCTAGATTCACTTAATGTATCTAGGGGAATTTTAATGAAAAATGATGAAAAACTAGTGAGGGTGATGGTGAAACAAGGGATGGCTAAGGTGGATGGAGTGGAAGGTGGTTGCTTGTGATGAAGTCTTGTTCTCCTCTTGAAGTACCTGCTTTTCTTAAAACATGTGTGTCTTCCCAGAACTATGCAACAAGATACATTTTCATAAACTAGAAAAGCATGAATCAATTGCCTATATTATGCATGAAGAAAGTTATTGAAGGGAATGAAAGCATGAGTGAGATCTTATTGCAGAAATGGAGATGGAAAAATATGACAATGAAATCTACCTTGTAATATTAACCAAATACTGAATGAAAGACAACAAACTCCAAAGCTCATACAAGAACTAGAAATCTGTGTTTTTGGTGTTGCTAAAGGATCCCTTCCTCAAGTCATGGTCCCAGAGGGAGGAAGTGAGGCCGAGACACCTGATGACAACCTTGTGGTGATCCTTTTTCTCCTTTCTAACCTGCTACTTGAAACAAGGCACAAATGGAAGCAAACTATCACACAACCAATCTAATCTACACTGTTGTAATGGAAATGCATCTACTAAGTAAATGAAAAATTAAGCTATGAATCTACACTAGCATATATGTACAATAAAGAGGAGCCTTGGCTACTAGGGTTGGGCCCTAACCCAAGAGCTTCAACTCTCTGAGTTAACTCAGTGTTGTTTCAAAACAAAACTCATTCTTATTACCAAAACAATAAATTACATAAAAAACTGTCACAAGTCTTGCAGCTCGAAAATAGAGTAGAGTTTTACAATAAAAAATTTGAAACCTACTGAGGTCATATGCCTCTCTACTTATACATTTGAAGTATCCAACGAATTCCTTAAAATTAGGGAGTCTTAGCTCCCAAACTCGAGATAAACTAGTGCTTTGTCTTTCACTTGCTCGGTTGCCTTCTAGTCGTCATGATTTGGTCGTTTGCACTCCGAGCTGATGGAGGAATATTCGAATGGAAGGGTAGTAAATGAGGAGGATTTACCTCCTATAATCCCTCTCCCTTGTCCCATTCGATTTTTTACCTTGTCTTTGCCAAAATTCCTTGCTTTAATCCTTTAATCCTGCATTAAATGCACATTAGACCACAAAGCAAAATATCCAACTCTGACTCATCTCATAAAAAAAATATAATCAAAAGTATGCAATAAGTTATGAGAATAGTTGGTCTGACAAGGCTAGGAGGTGAATTAAGGCCCATATAATTACCCAATGATGAGGCTCATCATCACCCCCCTAATGAAAGTGTTGCTAATCCTCTGAGAAACTTAGTCAATATCCATATCCTTCATGGCTTTGGTAGCCTCTTTGACATCCCATGCCTCTGTTGTGGTCTCCTCTTCCTGTTCATAGAAGCCTGCTTTCTTTTCTACCTCTTCCCAATGCCTCTTTTCTTCTTCTTCTTTTCTCCCTTCTAGCATCCATAAGAGTAGTGGTGGACTGAGTTTTAGGCCTATACAATTGACCTTCAACCTTTGCATAGATTGCTTATACATAGGTGTCATGTTGAGTGCCTCTCTCAACCTTTGAGGGGAGTGATATTCTCTTATCTTTAAGCTATATGGAATTGTGTTCCATCTCCTTAGGAAAGCATGTATACTATCATCTCCTAGCATGTGTTGAAATTTCTTTCTCTTGGGCAGCAAGATATCTAGGTGCCAGCTGAGGATCATTTGCAATCAAATTATGGGTACTGATGAGGGCCATGGGATTTGATTGTTCAACTCTGATCAAAAGAGGTTCAATTTGTTCTCTGGCCAATATCCTTTTCATCTTTGCAGCTCTTGACTCCTCATGGTTCATCCATGATGTTAATGCCATTAATTGTAGATCTCCTAGCTTGGCATTGGGGTCCCAAACATTCATGTCTGTGAGGGCCATGTTGTGCAAATAAAACTCAGCCATTTTGGCCCTATCCTCTAGTGTTTTTTTATCACAAAGATCAATAAACTGCTTGTAGTCCTCAAATGGCATGGTTCCCCTCTATGCTAGTGTCTTAATCTGAAACTACAACCATTTTTTTTTGAGGTAGAGAGAATAGGATTTGGATGGCATCCTACACTGGATTGCCTCCAAGGAGAGGCTGACCATACATGCTAGTTGGTTCTCTCTTTCCTACAGTTGTCCCCTCAGTCATGCATTTTTTGTCTCTAGTTGATTTCTCATTATAGCTTCTCTGTCCCCTAAGCCACCTAGCTCTATGCCCATTTCTTTGAGTTTCCCTTCCATGTGCCCAATGTCTTCCACCCCTTTGATTTGACGATCTTCATCCATCGGTGAGTTCTGGCCCTCTCCTTCTTAAGCTCAAAGAATAGTGGGATGGCAAATTTTTGAGGTATGACCCTGCCTCCTTCAATAAATCGGTAATAGGAGTCCAGGTTAGGTTGGGAGCTGGGTTCCTTTGTCTCTGGGTCCTCCTCTTTAGCTTCTTGTTGCTCCCCTACCTTTCTTTCCAATTTCTATGCCTCTTATAGATTCAACAAAGTATCGTGTAGGACTGTTTTTGCTTCCTGTAGATTTTGTTATGGATCTTGTAGGATTGCCTTACCCTTTGAGGAAGTTGATCTAGTAGTAGACCTCCTTACATAGGTGATAGGGGACTTTAGCAAAGGCATTGTCTTTTTGTGTAGGGGAATCTTCAATCTCAATAGGAATTTTTATTGATGTTTGTGGCTTCCCCTGTCTTATTCTTGTGCTCTTTCTTGTCCTGAAACATAGTGGGGTCTGCCTCTGCCTTTTTCCTTTTTTCTTGATTGGGGTGTTGAGTGCAATGAGGCCAGCTGTTGCCTCCCTCTCAGTGGTGGATCCCAAATTGCATGGAAATTTTGATTCAGAAGAGGTGGAGAGATTCTTGAAAACAACAATTCTCTGCATTGAGTATGAAAAGGATGTGAGACCTTCCATGAGCGAGGCCGTCAAAATACTTTCTAAACCAGATTCCTTTACCACAATAAATTTCATGTTTCCTTTCGACTTGACGGATTTCTCTTCCGCAGCAAAGGGAGATTCCTATTCCTTGTCTTCCACAGTACAGAGTTAACAGCGTGCCAACTAGAGGATTCCTCTTTACTCACATGCATGCATATATCCATTATTGTTGTAATGTAATGAAAGCATATATCCATCATTATTACAATGTAATTAAAGAAAATGAAACTAATTTGTTTTCATTATTTTCATTATTGTATCTAAAATCATAATCCTTTCATGGATGCAATAGGATTAAAATAATAACCCTTTAATGGATGTAATAAGATTAATGATGTAACAAGATGAAGAATTTGATTTTCATGGCGGTCCATATATCTTTTTGGTTTATTTAAGAAAAAATATTTCTTTAATAAAGTATCTCACTTTATTTGACAGAGGAGAGAGAGAATCTGTAAGTTCCAAGATGGTAGTTTGTAATCATAATTTGCGGATTTTGTTTTTTACAATTTGCAATGCATTTCCCCTATTTGTTTAACGATTTCTTGAGGATTCACATTTTATCACTTTTCTTACTAGTGCCCTTTCTAAGGAAGAAGGCCCCCTTGTTCAGTCAAGTATGGTTTATATCCATAACACAGTTATAGTTAAAATTTATATTTCTATTTATTTATGTATGTATTTTATTTCTGGTATGGTTGTAATTCTAATAAATTGTTAATTTCTACAGCTTCAATCTTTATTCATGGATTTGTTAAGGAATTACAGCATCATGTTAGTTAGGTTTTTCGTTGTAACTTTAATATAGCTCTAACATTGCTCTATTTCCAAAATCTTAAAAATTATGCTTTTTTAAATAGTTTGGATTAGTTAATGTATGCATTTGGGTTATTGTTTCAATTTTCTTTCTAGAAAGTGTGAGTTAATGATTTATTTATTAAATGCATTTCCATTTTACATATCCATTACAACAATCAAGGTTATTCTTGACACTTGAGAAACTCATCTTTGGACATGGGTGTGATTTATTTTTCACACAAGTTGATTTACTTTCCTGTAATTTACTTTTCTCCAACATAGATTAAACAGTGTGATATATATTCTTACAAGTGTGGATTGTCTTGAAGGATTGAAGGTGTGATTTAGATTGCTAGATGACTTGAAAAAACATCTATCTTGAACTGTGACAATCATTTAGTTATTACAACTTCAAGAAACATACATGATTGTACTAGGATATATTGTGCATGACAATTTTCAAGTTCCCTTACAAACCATGGGTCAACAATTAAATGAATAGTCTTTTGGTTGTCTCTCTAAGGCAACTGAAAGGTAATTAAAAGCCACAAATAAAAGGAATCCTTCTTCTGACATTCTGTGTTTTTTAATCTCATCTCCTCTAATAACAAGGATGAGATTATATCATTGAAACTTAAGCATTAGTACCTATGGAAACAACCAAACAATCCTAGGAGTCTAATAAAGAAGAAAACAAATCGGTATACTTATCTTCATCTGAAATATTAATATCAACATATAATAGTTGAATTACCACAATATTGAAGGCATTTATATGCTTTATCACCAAGTTTTCGTGCCTCGTCCTAAGGTTATATGGGATTTTCCATTGAAAAAAATTGTTCACCAAGGAATTAAATTGGAATAAAGTCCCTAACTTGTTCCATAATGGATTCGATATAGGTTCTCCTTAAACATTCAGTTATACTGAATTTTGCGAGCCATAATTGTATTGTACACTTTATCATTCTATCCAACTTGCTCCAAAATTTTGTCGACATCCTTGTTAGTGCAGTACCTAAATCCACAAAACAATTGATCTTTGTCCACCAACAAATCTTCCATTTTGAGTTTTCATAGATTAAAAATATACCCATTTAATTTCTCAACCTCTAACTTTGAACTACTCATATTTCCTTTTACCAAAGTAATCAATTACATAGGTCTCCCACTGTAATAGGGCCTACCACAAACCCAAGCAAGACCCCTTAGCCACAAAAGTGTCCCCTTGAAGCCAAACTGCTCTGACATCAAATGTAGGGTTTAACCCTATATAATTAATTGTTGCAAACAAATGACCAATAAAATAGAAAAGAAAAAATGTTACATACACACATTCACATAGAGATCCTACCCTAGAAAACCAAAAATATTTCTCATTGTATTCATCTTTATAGTATTACAATACAATATGTCTATCCTGTGACATTTGTAAACTACCAATCCATTTACCCTATATTAAAATATAACCATAGTACCTTAATCGAAACTACAAAACCATTGACAAAGCCACCATGCACCACAAAACTACCCAAAGTGAAAACCATGTTTCAAAGCCTACTAAAAAATGAAACAAAAGCCACACATATTTGTTTCAAGAGCACTACCCTTGAACCCTTGTGTAGGGGGCTTCCACCGCCTTTCAACCCTTTCAAACAGAGAGGGCTACCAAGGAAAATTTTAAGCATGGAAAATTATCTTGAAGTCCAAAATATTGGCGAATATCACTAGTCCCTAATATGCAAACTATTAAATGTTTATTGATGTATTTGTAAAATTATTCAAATTTATAAGGATTTTATATGTACTTTCTATATAATATTGGCGATTTTTAAGGTAAACTAATTTTGTATTATAAAATTTGGGCAAATAATTTTTATAAAAAAATGGAAATTGGCAAATCCTTTTTTGGAAAAATCATGGAAAATTAGCCCACTTGTGAATATTAGCCCCTAAATTTTTTCATGAGGTCTACCACCTCCCCACTTCGCCCAACATGATGTAAAACATATGGAGGTAGTTAGTTAGAGAATATAACACATACCAAAAATATATGTGATATTGTCATTTGCAAAACAAAGTCATGTGCATAATTAAAGTATGTGATCTTAGCTTAGAAAATAAAAAACCATTTTCAATATATTCATCTTTATAGTATTATAATACAATATGTAGATACCACAACATCTGTAAACTCCCATTCCGTTTAGACTATATTAAAATGAAACCATAGTCCCTTAATCAAAACTACAACACCATGGACAAAACCACCTTGCGCCAAAAAACTGATCAAGGTGAAAACTGTGTGCTGAAAACTTCTAAACAATAATGAAAAAACCACCAAATATGTGGAAAATTTTACAAAAGTTTATCTTTGTGAGTCGGTGATAGGAAATTAAACATTTGTTCCAATTGTGCAAATAGTAGTTACACTAGACACATGTCTATTTCTTCAATGTCCACGTGGTTTATTTGTGTAGGGAATATACACAAATGCGATAAACAAAGAACCAACTAAAGGCACTTAGGTTTTGGAAGAGGTCTTTAATAAATGATTGAATGAAATTTGGAAATAAAGGGTAGTCCTACAAAGAATAGAGGTAGGATAGAGAACATTGGAGTCATCAATATGTGGTGTGGATTTTATTGAATAGTTAAGTCAAATTCAACTAAATTTGAGAGGTTGTTGTTGCCTACATAAACCCACAAAAATAGTTAGACTGGAGATAAACAAAATGAAACATTATTTATGTTTCATATATTCTTAAATGGATAAGTAAATCAACAATTTACAAAAACAAGAAACAAGGTGGATTATGGGAAGCAATGACTCTATATTCCAAATGGTTGAAGAAAATTGGTCTACTAAGAGACGCAATGGAGGATGTGAGGCTTATGGCGCTCTTTTCTAGTCTCCAATGGAAGGTTATCCTTCCATTCCCTTTGCAATATCTCTCTCCCAAAAGTGGATAAGAACTCTAATTATGGATGTTTAAAGGTTAAAAGGAAAATTCTATCAATATTTGAGAACTTGTGATGAAAAAATTAAAATTGATTTTGGTAACATGACTTTGCACTCTCTCTCTTCATGAAATGAGTATCTTAAGGGTCTTATTTATAACTTTTTCCCAGATCATTGTCATGGTTGTTGGTTCATCGACTGAGTTTGGATGCCATTTTATGTTGATAATGCTTGGAGGACTTGAGAAGTACTTTGGAGGCTCCAAGTAATCTGTCTCAAGTGTGTGGGATGCGCAGGGTACCCGTGCGATCTTAGTACTTTAATTATGATATGATATTAATATTTCCTTTTGTCATTCTTTGATGAAAGGCCACTTTTTACATATTTTCGTAACTACCAAAGGCATATGAACATGGATTTGTGTAAATCTTGACTCATGATTTTGCATGGATAAATAAAACCTAATTTATATTTTCTAGTCAATTGTTTTTAGGTTGTTGATTAGAAAGCATACATAACCTTTGTTATACTTAATTGATGATGTCTTCCATTGATCACCTATGTAGTTGCATGAGCCATTTTTAGGAAATAACACCCTCGTGCCCCCTTACTCTCACTCACTTAGTCACTCTCTCTTTCGCACACACACATACACACCCACACACCCACACACACACACACACACAATGATCCCCTCTAACTCTATCCCTCTATTCTCCCCAAAAACCCTCTCTCTCTACCCCACTCTTCCTCTCTCCCTTCCTTGTGCTTTTTCCTAACAGATTGCATGAGTAAATAGAAGTTTTCAAATGAACATGGTAATTGGAATGTTGAGGTTTTATTAATGACCCAATATACCTTCCACTATCATCTTTCACGTAATGAGACTTGGATGGAGGGCACTAGTTTAATTCCCCTACTTTAGTATGCCAACATTCTATGCATAATATTCAATACCCAATAATGCATTTCATGCAATTTCACTCCCATGTACATATCGTACTTGGAAAACCACAAAGGAGATTCCTAGGCATTGCATTAATGTTTTCTTCAACACTTTGCTACACACATGCAACTTTCACTTTAAGGATATTATTCCACCAAAATGGACAATAGACCACAGCGTAAATAGTGGTGATTACATTACAAGTTTCATGAACTTCACACCAAAAATCACAAAATGTGCATGAACATCAAATAAAATGTATATGTTTATTTCTATATGTGCTAATTCACACCATTATATTGTAAAATTGACATTGATTTTTTTGTCACTTATTATTTAACTTCCACTAAGCTTGACACACACTTTTGGATTATGTATATGCAATCTAAAAAATTAACCCAACTAATAACAATCAATATTAACAACATATAGGACAAATAATTAAGTTAACCTCATCAATTCATTAACATACATTAATAAATAAACGATATCTAATAAATAAGATTAATTTAAGTAAACGCTACATAACATACATCACCTTCCTCGTATTGTCTTACTAACCTCATTTATCATTTATTAATTTATATAGCCAAAATCACATAAGCTATTTCGCATTGTCCCACACACCTTAATATATTAATTTATATAGTGAATAATCATTAATCTTTAACAATTAAGCTTAATTTTATTTATTAATTTATATAGATACCTCACATCACCTGCGTCACCCTACCCTACTATTTATTGTTTATTAATTTTATATTTGATAATATCACAAATTCTTAAATTATTCCCATCACTTGATTTCACTTATTTTATTAGATTTATTAATTTCTATAATTAATAATCATCAAATTTAATATTAATATTTTAAATGTTTAATTTGAAAATAAATTTTATTAAAACCTATATATAGCAACCTGACATCTCACATCACACATCACCTGCATCACATTACCCTAGTGAATATTATTTATTAATTAGCCGAAGGATTCCTATTTCACCCTCACGTGGATGGACCCACGTTGAATTTTTAACCAAGGGTTAGGATTTGATATTCCTCCAAATATACATCATCTAAAAGTATTTGACAGCTCTGCCTTTTCCTTTGTGCATTACAATCTGTCAGAAAGGCAAGTGGAAGGGGCGATTCGAGGACAATTAAGAATTCAGTTTCTATAGGGCATTACAACTTGATTAGACAAAATCATGGAAAGCAATGTGGGGCGACATGTTTTTTAATGTGCAATAATTGAGCTGCATGTATTCCTCTCCTCCTGCAACATCTCTAGTTAGGGTTTGTAAGCATGACATGACTCATATTAACTTTCAACTCATATATTTGATTTGTTGCAATGATGTCGTTGGAATATGAATATTATAAAATAAAATTGTAGCCAAGCAAAAAAATTGTTAGCTCCCCATAATAGTAGTATATTCCCCCATTAGTATTGTCATTATAGCCCCTATTGTTATTGTTGTTGCCATGTTGTTCCCATATTGTTATTATTGTGGCCCATAGAAGCCCACTATTGTTATTGTTGTGCCCTTACATTATTATTGTTATGTCAGCTCTGATTATATTGTGACCCCTTAGAATCATATATATAGAAAGGTGGTCCTGTCTTTGAATCATCCAATAATTACTCATTTGTGTAATGTAAATGAGGTTTTCCCCTTAAAGAGGTTAATTTAAAGTGGTTGATCTATGTTTTCTATCATTTTGTGAGCTGGTTGCATAACATTTGGTGTCAGAGCTTTGGATTCTAGGGTTTTGCTGCTTCAAATAGGTCCTCATGGAATGTTTGCCATAAAATTTTTTCTACAAAGCTTTAGAAGCTTAAAACAAAACCCATTTGAGAAGAAATCTTGATGAACATTTTAACAGAATTACAAATCTTGTATCGCTATATTTGCAGACATATGATCAAAGGAAGTTAGGGTTTTTGTAGGCTCCTGAATTCCATCTCAAACATGTGACCGTGGGACAATCTTCATAACTTTCTCTCTGAGGATCAGATTAAAATGTCGTAAAAAGTGAAAAAAATAGAATGGACTGTAGTTTGTTGGTTATCGATTTCAGGTCCGAAGGGTTAAACAATGACTCGGGGCACGTCATACAATTTCTCTCCATTGAAGGAGTCTATAATCAGGTCATTGTGGGATATTGGACATAACGGTTTCTTGGAGAACCCAATCACGATAAGACTTATGGGGTTGGAAAGAGGACTCAGAGGGCTATAGCAAGACTAAATTTTACACCTTGGAGATCCTCCATTACAGAGATACAACCAATTCAATATTGAGCTCCTATAAAGAAAAGAAAAGTGTGTATGTTTTTCAAATTTTCATATGTTTTGTCTAAAAAAATAATTTGATGTGATTCAAAGGGAATAGTGAAGTAGAATACTCATTAATTGAGGCCCAGAAGAAATAAAATGGAAACACCTAGTAAGAAACCCGAAATTTCTACTATGACACATGAAGAATAAGAAGAAATGCAACATGATATATCAAAATTATGAGACCAAGTGCAATAATTTTCACTCTCACAAAGAGTAACCAAATGAAATGTAAGCTAAGATGGATGGTTTGAAGAATAGCTTAAATTCAGACATGGAAGGAAGAAATGCAACATGATATATCAAAATTACGAGACCAAGTGGAATAATTTTCGCTCTCACAAAGAGTAACCAAAAATGAAATGTAAGCTAAGATGGATGGTTTGAAGAATAGCTTAAAATCAGACATGGAAGGATTGAAGAATGGCATGAAAGCTAATATGGATGACACGAAAGACAATATGGAAGATTTTAAGAATGGTTTAAACGCAGACATGAAAGGTTTCAAGGAAGGTTTGACAAGGTTGCTACAAGAAATGCTTCCTAATGGCGAAAAAGTATTAGATAAAGCTCATGATGAGAAAAAAATAAATGTTAATCATGATTTCATAGACTATAACATTGGATCAAAGACCCACCATGTTCCAAAGATAAATATGAGGAGGTTTGGTGGCAAGGACCTTGTAACATGGATACTACAAATGGACCAATATTTCAATCTCCATAATGTCCAAAACACACAAAAAGTATGCATTACAACTTTATATTTGGAACCAAATTAGTTTTTATGTTATTAATGTCTTTTCTCTTGTAAAACAATTGTCACTTGGTCAATTTTTACAGACGACGTGATGGCACATTATGAGGATACAAAGAGAAACACCTTCTTTAGTCAATTGATAAATCTCAAACAAAAGGGTTCAATGGTGGAGCACATTGACGACTTCCAAAAATTGAATATAAGGGTAAATAATATTCCAGAGGAGCATAGGGTTGATGTGTTCATAGGGACCTTAAAGGATAACATCCAACATGAGGTTCGCCTTTGGGAACCGGATTAATTGGAAAAGACATTTAGGTTGGCAAGAAAAATTGAAAGCAAAATTATGGAAACAACCCTACCACTAACAACTATAAATATGGAAGTGTTGCTACCCCTAGCCTTCCATAACCTATAAGGTTGATCACAACAGTTGGAAGAAAAAAGAGAAAAAGGGATTTGTTATAGTTGAGATCGAAAATACACTAAGGGTCATAAATGTGCTGAGAAGAAATTATTTTACATAGATTGTGAAGAGGAGGAAGAAAAGGAACAAGAAACATCAAAAGAAGAGGATATACACCAAGAATCAACCCTAAAGAAAGAAGAAATGAATCCGTCCATATCTTGTAATGCATTGGTAGGAATTACCACTCCTCAAACTCTCAATATAGAAGGACCTAGCAAGAAGAAAAAGGTAATAGTGTTGATTTATTTAGGTAGTACCCATAATTTTATTCATTATAAGATGGCTAAGGAATTAAATTGCTTCCTATATCCAGTACCAGGGTGTCAAGTGATGGTTGCAAATGGAGGAACCATGCATAGCCCTGGAAAGTGCCATAATATCAAGTTATCCATGGGAGAATATGAATTGAATAGTCTAGTGCTTTCCATTCAAATGGGACGTGCTGATTTTGTAATAGGAGTCCAATGGCTACAACCTTTGGGTACAATAGCTTTTAATTTTCAAAAAAAATTCTTGAAATTTTTTTGGGAAGGAAAGGAAGTTTAATAAAAGGATATTCTAGGGAAACTGAGAAATATAATAAACTCTAATGGCATGAAAAATCTCCTAAAGAGAGAACAACGAGGCATAATTGCACAATTATGTTCACTAGAGGTTCCCACATCAAAATCATCTATTTTTCCAGATCTCCAAAAAGTCTTGGACAATCATTCCAAGGAATTTGAGACTCCCAAAGGCCTCCCACCTATTCATGATCATGACCATGCTATTCATTTGATTCTAGGAAGTGTTCCACTAAATATCAGCCTTACCGATATCCCTATGCCGAAAAGAGTGAAATTGATTGTGTGGTTGTAGAAATGCTAAAGGTTGGCATAATTAAACCTACTCAAAGCTATTTCTCTGCTCCAGTAGTATTGGTCCACAAGAAGGATGGATCATGGCACATATTTCTGGATTATAGGGAGCTCAACAAGCTCACTATTAAAGATAAATTTCCCATTCCAGTCATTGATTAATTATTGGATGAATTACATGGAGCAATTTACTTCACCAAGTTGGATCATTGTTTAAGATATCATCAAATCAGAATGAAGACTAAAGACATTCCGAAAACAACATTTAGAACTCATGAGGGTCATTATGAATTCTTGGTCATGCATTTTGGCCTTACCAATGCACCTTCTACATTTCAAGGTTTGATGAATTCCATTTTAAAACCACTCCTTAGAAAAATTCTGTTAGTATTTTTTGATGATATACTAATCTACAACAAGTCTTGGAAGGATCATGTTCAACATGTTGACAAGGTGCTCAAACTATTGGAGGAGAAACAATTATATGAAAAAGCCTTCCAATGTCTCTTTGGAGTACAAGAGGAGGAATATTTAGGTCATATTGTATCTCATGAAGGTGTAAGGGTAGACCCTAGCAAAATTAAAGCCATTAAGGAATGGAAAATTCACACATCCATAAAGCATCTGCGAGGATTTCTCAGGTTGGTAGGGTATTATCACAAGTTTGTTAAGAATTATGGGAGAATAACAACACCTCTAACAACATTAATAAAGAAAGATTCATTTTCTTGGACTCCGAAAACAACGAGGGCCTTTGAACATCTTAAAGAGGCAATGTGCCAAGCACCAGTATTAGCTATGCCAGACTTCACAAAAACCTTTATTGTGGAATGTGATGCCCAGGAAATGGAATTGGTGTTATTTTAATGCAAGAAGGAAGGCCTAGTTATTTTGAAAGTCATCTAATCAAAGGAAAGTATTTACACAAAGCTATTTATGAGAAAGAAATGTTGGAAATACTACATGCACTTAAGAAATGGCGACCTTACCTAATGGGAAGACACTTCAAGGTAAAAACGGATCATGATAGTCTTAAATAATTTTTAGAACAATTATTATCTTTAGAATAGCAACAAAAATGGGTCACAAAGATGTTGGGTTATGACTTTCAAATCATCTACAAAAAGGGAAGCAAAATGTTGTTGCAGATGCACTCTCAAGAAAGGATGAGGATGTGGAAGCATTGTTTTGTGCCATTTCTATTATCCAACTAGATTGGATAAACGAAGCAAGGGATGAATGGAAGAATGAAGAATAAGTGTTGACACTAATTCAAAAGCTGCAGCAAGGTCCCAGTACATTTGACACATTTAGCTAGAAAAATGATTTTTTATGGTACAAATATCACTTATACCTATGTAAGAATTCCCAACTCAAACAAAATATTCTTCTCGAATTGCACAGATCTCCATTAGGAGGGCACTCGGGATTTTTAAAAACTTACCACAGGTTTAAGAAGGATTTTTTTTTGATGGGCTTAAATAAGTTATTCAAAATTTTGTGGAAATTTTTTTGGCTTTCCAACAAAAGAAAGTTGAAACAATTAAGAGCTCAGGTCTATTACAACCTTTATCCATTCCAAGTCAATGTTGGGAGGAGGTTTCAATGGATTTTATCACAGGTCTACCCAAGTGTGAAGGAAAGAGTGTCATCATGGTGGTAGTTGGTAGACTTACCAAGTATTCACACTTTTGTGCATTATCTCATCCATTTAAAGAAAACATTATTTCTACTACAGTTATGGAAACAATACAAAAGCTACATGGAAACCCAAAGATTATTAGAAGCAACAGAGATCCCATTTTCACGGTAAATTTTTGGACAAAATTATTTTCTTGTTTGGGCACTCAATTATCTAATAGCTCATCTTACTATCCTCAATCTGATGGGAAAAATGAGATAGTGAAAAAATGTTTGGAAGGAAATCTTCGTTGCTTTGTAACTGATAAACATTCACAATAGGTCAAGTGGTTGCCTCTGGCTGAATGGTGGTATAACACTTCCTTCCATACTGCAGCAAAAGTGACCCCATTTATGGCACTTTATGGATATCATCCACCGTCCATCACATCATATTTAAGAGAAAATTCTAAGGTTTAAGAAGTGGAAGATCACATTGAGCATCGACAACAAGTTCTTCAAATCTTAAAGGATAACCTCACTTTGGTACAGAATAGAATGAAACAATAGGCAAATCAACATTGCAACGAAAGAAGTTTTAATGTAGGTGACTTGGTATTTCTATGACTACATCCATATAAACAAATGTCCCTCAAGCAAGCTAAGAATGGTAATAAATTATCACCAAAGTATTATGGTATGTACAAGGTGTTGCAAAATTTTGGTAGTATGGCATACAAATTGGAGCTTCCTGCATCTTCTCGAGTGCACCCAGTTTTCCTCATTCCATGATATTTACTATATGCTTTTGTAAATTTATGCTGTCTAGAAGCTCGACCTATAGCTTGTACATTACCTCTACATGTCACTGGGAATACTATCTAACACTAGAATGGTCTCTTTCTCTTCTATTTAAACATATCAATTTGTCATCTCCACTACCCCCTCCATTAAAGCATGCACACCTCCAAATTTATTCTAGCGTGTAGATTTAGTCAATTAAAAGCTTCCATGAAAAAAACCTAAACAAAACCATCATAGAAGAATTTAAGTTACACGAGGTGCGTGAGGAATCCAAACATTTTTTGACTTTCAGTCACAATCACACCCACAAAATTGTTGAATCTTAGTTGCAACCACCTGCATAATTCTGCAAAATTTTGGTTGAAGCCTTCCAACTGCATGCATTAGCCATTTTCCATGTGGTTGGGGAAAGGATAGAAAAGTACAAACTTCATTAACTCAAAACCTTCCTAAACTTCTTGATCAACATCTCTAACATTTGTAAATATTGTCCAAGCCATGAAAAGTATCAAAACCAACTCTACAACCTCCTATTGAGCTCATGTGATATATAGTCTTGCTAAGTGCAGGAACCAACTCGTGAGTGTAGAAACTGTATCAAGTGCCATCAAGCATGTAGCTTAGCTATACAAGGAAACTTGATACATCATGAAAACCTCTAGACCTCATGAATATTCCAATCCACAACTCGGGAGCATTAAGGACATCTGAATGGAAACACCTCAAGTATTGTAGACTTGGAGACTTATTTGGTAAACCACCTCTGCATGGATCAACATCATTGCACCAATCAAACTCTTTTGTATCTAAACAATATCTAAATATATGTCCACAAACCATGAATGCTAACATTGTCAATTTTACATCAATGGCATGAAAATAGTACTAAACCCATGTTGACATCAATGCCAACACATATGACTACATTTTGAGTTACATGTAGACCATTGAAGGTGCACCCATATCAGAGAGATTGTATGAATAAAAATATGCATGTTAGGAATGAGATGAATGAGATTAGGGGGAGCTAAATGAGGTTTGAAGTATTTTTATTTTATTTTAGGTTGTATCCTTATTTCAATTTGTCATCAGTTGGATCAACCACATATATTTGTTGGCAAGTTTGGAGCAGTTGCATGTTAATTCTTATGATATTTTTGAGGACATGATAATCATGTATTTGAACTTATGAGTATGGTTGAGGACCTTATTTAGTATAAGTGTGATGTTCCTACACATGTTTGTTTCAAGACAATTTATATTTCATATTTCTAATGATTGATATATGCAACGGGAGCTTGTGACCATATTCTAGGAGAATGTTGTCATTTCATGGTTTATAATAGTTTGTTTTGGTGAATATAATTCCTCTTGTTGACAAAAATATGCTACAATGATTTATGCTACTAATGGTGAATGTGATCAAAGTTTTGTGATAAGGATTTAGAGCATGAACTCTTGAAAGAGAAGGATTCAAAGGAGTGAAGGATGGGCACAAATTGAGGGGGATAAATTTTTCTTCTAATGCATCAACATATTGTTGGCATTGTGTTTATTGTGGAGGATATTTTTATGCATCTATTTAACATTGGTTTATTGTAGGAACAAGTTGAAAATAGTTTTGTTGTGGCTGCCTCATGAATATTTAGATGTGTTAGTATGTTTGCATGGCAAAGTTGGTATGCTTATAGTGATCATAACAATAGATTAAAAATTTTCATGTATTATCATTCTTATGTGGCTTATATTGAGATAAATCGATGGTGTATTGGAGTTGGCACATATAGAGTGTATGCATTGTTATTTATGACTTATATATCTATATGTATAATGTATATTGTTGTTGATGCATGGAGTGAGTATGATGCTGACGAGTCTCATGAGAGTATGTTGTTGCCTATTATGTTTTGGTTTTAGAGATTGATATGCTTCTGATGCTAGGTATTTTGATCTCACTGTCCAAGGAAAGAGGGTGTTGGCCTTGATAGCATGACGTCAAGGAGATGGTGAGTTTATGAGCTGCTGATGGTCCTATATTGAAACATCTTATGTTATTTTTTTGTTTGTTATTTCTTCTTTGATGCACTATTTTGTTGGATACTTATAAATGATGTTGGAGATATTATTGTTATATTGTCTTATCTGCTACCAATGATTCTTTTACTACTTGCTATTTTGTTTCCCAGAGCTAGAGTTGGTGTTATAGGAGTATCCTTCTATAATATTGAGTGTCATAGATAGATTATTTTACTGATGAGGAGGATATATATGTTGTTGTCACTATGTCAAGCTATTTATATTACTACTATCGCATCATTATGTTACAGACGTCTTTGCAAAGGGTGGTGGTTGCTATTAATTTTAGCATGATTTTTCTACAGAGAGTGTTGGGCATCACAATTGTTATTAGACCAAAACTTGGAGGTGTTCGTCAATGATTGCATTGCTAGAGATAAGGATCAATGAGATGTGGTTAGTCCATGTCTTAAAACACACAGGGAGCGTTGGTTTACCCAATGTATAATAATCTCTGCCCAACACGATCCAGGAGTGTATCGAACTCATGACCTATGATCTGAGATGAGTTGTTGTGAATCACAATTGTTGTTAGACTAAAACTTGTAGGTGTTAGTCAACAATCACATCTCCAGATATAAGGATCAATGAGAGGTGGTTATTCCATGTTTCAAAACACACGGGGAGTGTTAGTTTATCCAGTGTCCAATGGAGAGTTGATTGTTGGTGTTGGTTGTTATTTTAGTAGTTTTTGATCAGTCATATTTTGTTGCTATACTTAAAGGTTTGTGAGTATTTTAGATACTAAAAAAGGTGCTCATTGAGATTAAATTTATATGATATTAAGAGCTCCATATATGTTGCTCCTGATATCCTTGTCTATCATTGAGGTGTTGAGAGTATCCATATCCTATCATATTCCCATGTATTTTTCTCCTACTATTGTTGTTGTATAGAGAACATATCATTACACATGGATGTCATGCATTTGCCACATATCATTGTATTGATCACACATAGAGGAGAGCACACATGTGCATTTGTAAAATCCATGTATCATTATTGTCCCATATTTTGGTGCAATGGTCATGGAGAGACACATGGTGTCTAGCATGTATTGTAAAAGTTGTCAAATTTAGCTATGTATGGGCTATTGGGTATCAAAGTATTTTTTTCATATCATTGACATAACCCTTGTTGTATTGGGAAATTTGATTGAATGATGTAAGTTGGGTCCATAGAGTCATTGGTTGGTACCAGTAGAAGAGTTATATATCAATCATATATACTTATCACAACCATGTATTTGCTCCATAGAACATTGATTTGTATTGCATATCATTGTATATCATTGGTCAAAGTTGGTTGAAGTCCTAGTTCATGAGGAGTAGTCTCTTGCACTTAGAAAGAAGGCTTATTGAAGAGAAGTGGAAATGTTGTTACAATAACAAAGAGAGTATGATTGAAACCCATTTACATGGAATAAAATTTTAAAACGTGTTTGAACCAAGTTATGCATTTTTTGATTATATTCCTTAAAAAATGTAAACATATTCAATAGTGTTCATTCCTAGTGCCAAACTAGCCAATGATTTGGTGTAATTATGGGACAATGTATAGGCACTGTTAATGTAATTTTAAATATTTTACAAACCATGTTGAACCATTATGGATTTTTTTTTTGTCACTTATCTTGTCCAAATCCATTAACTATAGTGTATTTTAAAGAGGAATAATTCATATCAACTTTTAGCATGATGAGTTAGAATGGAGGATGGCATTATAACTAATAAAGCAAGTTTGAACCCACTTTTAAATAAGAATAAAGGTGAATTCTAAATTTTAAACTAATAATAATATATAGAACATGCATTTTGGAGAAATTCATAGCATTTTGACAAGTAAAAGGATAATTCTCTCCCACCCAAAGCCTAACATGTAAAATACCAAAACCGAGTTGCATACATGATCAAGTATGAATATAAAACGCCTAAGGCACCCAAACCCATTACATTTATTGGGTGTGGAATCCAATTATCTTCCTCATTCAAAGGTTTTATTTCCACTAGGTTTGGATACTTATCCTTAATGGTGGGGTGTGGGGAGGGGGGGCCAGCGACAACCCTTTAGCCACCTCCCCTAGTGGGGGTTTGTGGGAAGCTCCCCTGAAAGAAAAAATTATATTATAATTTCCTTGTAAAATGTTGTAATTTTCTAGTCAATCTGGAATGTTCATTAGGTAAAAGACAGTAGATATTATGTTAATTTAGGGGTTTTTTCCCGAGAAGGAAACCCTCGATTTATATGAGGGAATTGTATTACGACTGTGTCTTATTTTGTGTAAGAAAAATAGAGCAGATTGTGTGGGACCAAAGAGGAAGTTATAATGGATTTGCTATAAGTAGTGTCCATTCAGTTCACCGGATAATATTAATGGAAGGACTAGCTAATTCTACGTGGATGTAACCCAAATTGGTTGAACCACATATATATGTGTCTCTCTTCTTTTATTCTTTTCTATGTTTGTGTTTCTAAAATATTTTTTGTTCCATTGATATGTTATTTAATTTCCAGCAACATTCAGATTTGAGTATGAATATATGGAACATGTTATATAATTTGTAAAAATACATTTGATATTTTTATATCTAACCACTAAATAAATATGTTTTCTAATTAAACAAATAAATAGACCATTTCATAAAAATCTAGATCTACCCTCAGCTTACAAACACTAAAGAAACTACATAAAATCTCTCGAAATCAAATAAAAAATGTCTATTTCACCAATCAAACAAGAAAAGTCAATTATGTTAGTGTTTTGTATAGCATATGAATGGTTCGTGGGTCTAGTCACATCGAGTAAATATCAACCTTTAAGCTTCATACTTTAAGCTTAAGTTTGTACACAGTAGGATTGCAAGGTGTGAGTGGAGAGGATGGAGAAAAGTTTTCTTTAACAAGTCCAATTACCAACTATAAGTGAGTTTCTTTTTATCTTGGAGTCTCAAACACTATGGGGAAATTTTGTGCATCTTAGAGTCTCAACTAGAAAGTTATTTATTTTATTTTCTAGAATCAAATTTGAAATTGCTTATATATATATAGATACTTGTTAAATATTAACCATTTTAAAATTTATACATCTAATCATATTTACTTAATTATTATTATTATTATATATATAATAATAAATGGTAAATATATTAGATGTATAAATTTTTAAATGGTTAATATTTAACAAGTACATAAAAAAATAGCACAACCATATAAATTAAATGGCCCATAAATGTTCATAGTTGTAAATAAGATTTCAAGCTCCAATGCATAAATAAGATTTCAGACTTCAGAATAAGCATAGTATTGCGAAGAAAATAAAACAACTGAAATGTAATATAAATCAATTGAATTATTCTATTTCAATAATATTATAAAAAAATTATTTGAAATTAAAATTTAAAATAAAGATGAAATGAAAATGACTTAACTATTAAAAAAACTAAATATTATCCAAAAATAATATTCTTCTTTAAATATTATAAATATTAATCATTTCTTCAAATACCTTTTATTGTTATATATTTAAAAACACCATCAAATAAACACATCGCATAAAACTACAACCTCCTTTAAATAGTACACCAAATTAAACTACATAATTTACTTATATGTAATACACCAAAGAAAACCCCAAACTCAATTAGCTCATAAGAACTTCCTCTAAAATAGTAGACCACAAAAACTACAAAAATAGGTTAGATGAACTTCCAACGCCCTCTCCCACTTCAAAGTGGCCAATGTGGTGCTACCCATGAGCTTTCCATTGACTCCCACTTCAACGTGGCCAACGTGGTGCTACCCATGAGTTCTTCATTGACACGTGTGATGCATAGAGTAGTCTTTAATTGTGGCTTTTTGGAGTTTCTGGTAGAGTTTTGCCCACAATCGGGTGGAAACATTTGTGGCCAAATCTTGACTTTTGTTGTTTAAATTGGTTTTTAACACCCTCAAAAACCCCCAGGATTCTAGACAAATTAGATCGGAAAATAAACTAGAAAACTTTCCAAAAGGTCACACTCAAAGACAATTCCTTATGCGTAGAAAATTTGGAAGACATCAAAGACATACTATTTTTTTTTGTGTGTTTAGGTTGAGTCTAAGTCATGATTTATTACCTAATTTTTTTTGTTTAAGTTAAGTTTACCTTAGTTAAAAATACTTATTATTAATATTGTGAGAATTTAAAACACTAAACCCCACAAAAACTTAACCCCACACAAACAAATCATAAACAACAAATCCGTCATATTCCACAACACATGCACGACGAACTAATAAAAGACGTCAAATCAACGTCTATGATAATTCACAGAACACGTCCTTCGATGAGTGCGAAGCTTCTTTGCTTCTATTTAGAGATTTTAGCGAAGATGGGGAGTTGAGGCAGTCATATAAGACTAAAATTAAATACCACAGTTTGGTGACTAACGTGAACATAACAAATATAAATCGTATGTAAATGAAATTAAATATTTTAGCACTCCTAGTAAGTTGGTGGGGTTAGTGGATTTCTTTAATATTAAAAACAAGATTGGCACCCTCGTTTGCTTAACCAAGTTGTTGGTGGGGTTAGAGGAGTTTTTTAATATTAAAAAAAAAGATCAGTACCACAACTTGTTTATGACGGATTCTTATGATGTCTGGTTCATAGAGACTAGCGCAGTGACACACATTTAATTATATTTAATTCAATAAAATGTAACACTGTTAGCTGACACCTAAACATGGGTTTATAATATCAATTCCTTAGGTTTATTAATCTAAGGGTTCATATTCTCAGGGTTTAATATTAGTCCCTTAGGTTTTGTAATCCTTGGGTTTTTACTATTGATTCATAGGGTTTATCGTTCCCTTGGTTTATGATATCGATCATGGTCAACCACGATGAACCACGGTTAACCATGTTTTATAAATTGAATCATGGTTAACCATCGTCAACCATATTTTATAAAATCAAATGTGGTAAATCATGTTTAATCATAGTCAACCGTTGTTGAATGTCGCATTGAGGCAATGATTTTCTCAATGTGAAAATCAATCATTGTCTCAACCATGGTCCAGCATCACATTACGATAATGATTGTTTCAATATGATAATCATGGTCAACCATGATCAACCATGGTCAATCATAGTCAACCTTGGTAAACTATGTTCAACCATGTTTTATAAAGTCAAACATGGTCAATCATGACATTATGAAACCAGCTCAAGAAAAGATAGAAAAGATAGATCAATACCTTAGAATTCAGCCTCTTCGAGGGGGCAACCTCCTTTACATTACATAAATGAACAATTCTTGGATGATTCAAATGACAAAACCTCCTTTCTATATATAGGAGTCTAAGAAGTCACAATATAATCCAGCCGACCTAACAATAATAATATAAAGCCACAATAATAACAATAGTGGGCTTCTATGGGGCACAACAGTAACAATATGGGCACTACATGGGTACATCAATATAATAAGTGGGTTATACTAATAACAGTAAGGGGTTACACTAGTAGTATAGGGGCCTAACATGCCCCTCTCCTTGAGAAAGCGTTGTCCTCAACGCTTGAGTAGTTCTTGATGCTTCTATATAAAATTCTTGTCCTCCCATGTGGAATCTTCAGTAGGTAAGTTCTTCCACTTGATGACATACTCTGTAATTGATCAATTTCGTAGCTGTCGGGTTCTTGTTTCTGTGATTGCTCAAGGTTCTAATATGATTTTTCCTTCCTCTTCAATTTCTGGCAATATTGTTTGAATTGGGATCTTTTGCAACTTTTGAATAAGTGGCCATACTTCTTCGTCCTTCTTCCATTCTTCCCTTGCTTCATTTATCCAATCTGGTTGGATAATATAAATAGCACAAAACAATGCTTCCACATCCTCATCCTTGAAGAGTCTTCCCATTCAGTAAGGTCGCCATTTTTTAAGTGCATGTAGTATTGCCAACATTTCCTTCTCATAAATAGCTTTCTTGAGATGTAGCAGTAAAAATATACAATCACCTACATCAAAACATTTTTCACTATGATGTTGATCTACCTGTTGTTTCATTTGATTTTGCACCGAAGTGATGTTATCCTTTAAAAGTTGGAGAACTTGTTGTTGATGCTCGATGTGATCTTTCACTTCTTGAACATTTTTCTTCTTGATATGTCCTTCTATCTTGATAGTTTGAGGAGTGGTAATTTCGAACAATGAATTACAAGATATGGTTGGATTCATTTCTTCTTTCTCAATGTGATCTTTCACTTCTTGCACCTTTTTCTTCTTGATATGTCCTTCTATCCTGAGAGTTTGAGGAGTGGTAATTCTTGCCAATGCTTTACAAGATATCGTCTGATTCATTTCTTCTTTCTCTGGGGTGGGGTCCTAGCGTATATCTTCTTCTTTTGATATTTCTTGATCCTTTTCTTCCTCCTCTTCATATTCTATGTAAAATAATTTCTTCTCAGCACACTTATGACCTTTAGTGCATTTTCTATCACAATTGTAACAAAGCCCATTTTCTCTTTTTTCTTCCAATTTTTGTGGTGTAACCCTTGTAGGTTGTGGAAGGCTAGGGGAAACAACACTTCCATCTTTATAGTTGTGAGGGGTAGGCTTCCTAGTTTCCATAATTTTGCTTTCCACTATGTCACAATGCCCTTTTACTCTTTCCAATTGTTGTGGTGTTTCTCCAAAGAAGGAGTTGCTCTTTGTATCCTTATAATGTGCTATCATTTCCTCCGTGAAAATTGACCACGTAACAAGTTGTTTACGAGAACAAAGCCCTTCGTACCATAAAAATTGATCTAGTTCTAAATATGAAGATGCAATACATACCTTTTGTAACAATTGTACACCATGTAGATCAAAATATTTCTCCATCTGAAGTATCCAATTTACCGGATCATTGCCATCAAATTTCCTCATCTTGCTTTTTCTTGATTTTAGGAGCTCGACCTTGAAATGACTGTAATTTTGTACTTCTGGATCTTTAGGTTCTGAAATTGTGAGCTATATTAGCCCTCTATGTCCTTTTTCTAATGCCACTAGTCTGATCCAAATTGGATTCTCTAAGAAAAAGTTATGCACAATCTCCCAGGATGACCTGATTATAGACCTTTCCAGAAGAGCGAAGTTGTATGAAGTGGCACATGTACAATTTTCGATATTTGGTTCTGAAAAAGATATACAAGAAACTACAGTCCGTCCTCTTTCTATACCTTCTTACGAAATTTCAATCTGATTCCCAGAGAGAAAGTTATGACAATTTTCCCGAGGTCACCTATTTTGAATGTAATTCAAGAGTCTGCAAAAAGACCAACTTCCACAGATCATATCTCCGAAAATATCGCGCTAAAAGCTCTGAAATTCAGACCCAAGGTTAAGTGCGATTTCTTCTCAAATAGGTTTCTTTTGCGACTTCTGAAACGTCACAAAAAAAAAAATTATAGCGAAAATGCCACGATGACTTGTTTGGAGCAGCAAAACCCTAGAATCCAAAGCTCTGATACCAAATGTTATGAAACCAGCTCAAGAAAAGATAGAAAAGATAGATCAACGCCTTAGAATTTGGCCTCTTCGAGGGGGAAACCTCCTTTACATTACATAAATGAACAATTCTTGGATGATTCAAATGACAAAACCTCCTTTCTATATATAGGAGTCTAAGGAGTCACAATATAATCCAGCCAACCTAACAATAATAATATAAAGCCACAATAATAACAATAGTGGGCTTCTATGGGGCACAATAGTAACAATATGGGCACTACATGGGTACATCAATATAATAAGTGGGTTATACTAATAACAGTAAGGGGTTACACTAGTAGTATAGGGGCCTAACACATGATCAACCATGATTGAACATTGCATTGTTACAAATATTGCCTTAATATGAAAATCAACCACAATTAAGCATGGTGAACCATGGTCCAATGTCGCATTGTGACAAAGATTGTCTCAATATGAATATCTACCATCGTCATCCATGTTTATTTTAGTGTTTATAATATTTATCTTATGGTTTATATAACTTCGGTTTATAATATAAGTCCCTTATGTTTAATATTATTCCCTTGGGTTCATAGTCACTTGGGGTTTTAGTATTAATCCATTAGGTTTATTATTCCTTCAGTTTATAATATCAACCATTGTAAACCATGGTTGAATGTCGCATAGTGACAATGATGTCTCAACAACAAAATCAATCATTATCTCAACCACAGTCCAATGTGGCATTATGACAAAGAGTGTTTCAATATGATAATCATGATCACCCATGATCAACCATTGTCAAACATGGTCAACCTTGGTAAATCATGTTCAAACATATTTTATAAAATCAAAGATGGTGATCCATGGTCAATCATGGTCAACCATGGTCGAACATCGCATTGAGATAAATATTGTCTTCAAATGAAAATCAACCATGATTAGGCATGGTTAACCATGGTCCAACATCACATTGTGACAAGAATTGTCTCAATATGAAAATCCACCATGGTCAACCATGTTTATTTTAGTGTTTATAATATTTATCATATGGTTTATATACCTTGGGTTTATAATATTAGTCCCTTGAGTTTAATATTATTCCCTTGGGTGGGTTTTAGTATCAATCCCTTGGTTTATAATATCGATCCCTTGAGTTTATTATTCCCCTGGGTTTATGATATCAATCCCTTTGGTTTATAATATCAACCATCGTCAGCCATGGTCGAATGTCATATTGTGACAATGATTATCCCAATATGAAAATAAACCATTGTCTCAACCATAGTCCAACGTCGGATTATGACAAATTTTGTTTCAATATGATAATCATGGTCAACCATGATCAACCATGGTCAATGATGGTCAACCTTGGTAAACCATGTCAACCATGTTTTATAAAATCTAACATGGTCATCCATGGTCAATTATGGTCAACCATGGTTGAATGTTGCATTGTGATAAATAGTGTCTTGATATGGGAATCAACCACAATTAAGCATGGTCAACCATGGGTGAATGTCACATTGTGACAAGGATTGTCTTAATATGAAAATCGACCATGATCAACCATGTTTATTTTAGTGTTTATAATATTTATCTTAGGGTTTATGTACCTTGGGTTTATATTATTAGTCCCTTGGGTTTAATATTATTCAATTGGGTTCATAATCCCTTGATTTTTAGTATTAATCCCTTGGGTTTATAATATCAATAAGTTTGGTTTATTATTCCCTTGGGTTTATAATATCAGTCCCTTGGGTTTATAATATCAATTACTTGGGTTTATTATTCCTTTGGGTTTATACTATCAATCCCTTGGGTTTATACTATCAACCATCGTCAGGCATGACCAAATGTTGCATTATGACAATGATTGTCTCAATATGAAAATCAATCATTGTTTCAACAATGTTCCAACATTGCATTATGACAAAGATTGTTTAAATATGACATGGTCAATCATGGTCAACCTTGGTAAACCATGTTCAGACATGCTTTATAAAATCAAGCATGGTCATCCATGGTAAATCATGGTCAACCATGGTCGAATGTCGCATTGTGAAAAAGATGATATTGATATGAAAATAAACCACGGTTAATCATGGTCAACCATGGTCGAATGTTGCATTATGAAAAGGATTGTCTCAATATGAAAATCAAGCATGTTCAACCATGGTCAAGCATCTCTACTTTATTGTTTATAATATTTATCTTAGGGCTTATGTACCTTAGGTTTATAATATTGGTCCCTTGGGTTTAATATTATTTGCTTGGGCTCATAACCCCTTGGGGTTTTAGTATTAATCCCTTAGGTTTGTAGTATCAATCCCTTGGTTTTATTGTTCACTTGGGTTTATAATATCAACCATCATCAACCATGGTCAAATGTCACATTATGACAAGATTGAATCAATAAGAAAATCAACCATGGTCAACCATGGTCCAATGTCGCATTGTGACAAAGATTGTATCACTATGAAAATCAATCATGGTTAAGCATGGTCAACCATGGTCCAATGTTGCATTGTGACAAGGATTGTGTCAATATGGAAAAAAACAATGGTCAACCATGTTTATTTTAGGGTTTATAATATTTATTTTATGGTTTATATACCTTGGATTTACTATTTTTATCCCTTTGACTTATTATTCCCTTGGTTTATAATATTAGTCCTTGGGTTTAATATTATTCCCTTCGATTGATAGTCCCTTGCTGTTTTAGTATTCATCCATTGGGTTTATTATTCCTTTGGGTTTATTATTCTCTCAGGCTTATAATATCAATCATGGTCAACCATGGTCAATCATAGCCAACCATGGTCAGTTGTGGTCAAATGTCGCATTGTGGCAATGATTGTCTAAATATGAAAATCAACCATGGTGAACCATTCTCCAACACCACATTGTGACAAAGATTGTTTTGATATGAAAATAAATCATAGTCAAGCATGGCCAACCATAGTCCAAATTGCATTATGACAAGGAGTTTCTGAATATGGAAATCAACCATGGTCAACCATGTTTATTTTGGGGTTTATAATATTTATGTTACGGTTTATATACCTTGGGGTTATAATTCTTATCCCTTAGGTTTATTATTCCCTTGGGTCTATAATATCAATCCCCTGGGTTCGTTAATCTAAGGGTTCATATTCCTAGGGTTAAATATTGTTCCCTTAAGTTTTTAATCCCTTGGGTTTTTTTATTAATCCATAGGGTTTATTATTCCTTTGGGTTTATAATGTCGATCATGGTTAACCATGTTTATTTTAGTGATTATAATATTTGTCTTAGGGTTTAAGTATACCTTGCATTTATAATATTGTTCGTTTGGGTTTAATATTTATCAGCCATGCTCAACCACGTTTATAAAATCCATCGTGGTCAACCATGGTCCAATGTCTCATTATGATAAAGATTGTCACAATACAAAAATCAATCACTATCTCAACCATTGTCCAATTTCGCAATATGACAAAGATTGTATCAATATATAATCATCATCAACCATGCTCAAACATGGTCAATCATGGTCAACCTTGGTCAACCATGGTAAACCATGTTTTAAAAACTCAAAAATGGTCATCCATGGTCAACCATGGTCAAATGTCACATTTTCACAATGATTATGTTGATATGAAAATCAACCATGGTTAAGCATGGTCAACCATGATATATAAATTACCCATGGTTAATAATTAACTATTATTAAATTATAATGATTATGAATTGATAAATAATTAATTAAAGATGATGATCATGATGGTTAACATCCTAGCTTTCATGATGAGGAATCATCTATAGTTTTTAGGAATCTTTTCCTTTCATAGAAAAAATTGAATGGAAGCATGAAATTTACAATGGAAACTACAAAACTTAGTTGTGGTTAAGGTCAAGCAAGAAAACCTAATGGAAATATCACCGCTAAGATAGAAATAACATAGATTAGAGAAACATTTTTTTGAGATGACATACAAAATAAAACAACAAAAGGAGAGAATAAAAAATTTCATGAATCAAGACTCTTACTATAAAGTTTGAAAACATAATGTGAATGAATTTGTCCTTTACTTTCACGATTATGTGAAACAAATTGTGCCACTTGTCATTGACTTCTTAAAGAATATTCTCACAATCAAGGATTATGATGCTAATATCATCATGGTAAAATAACAATTAGAATAGGGAATTTCATAAGTGGCGACAAAGATTCAAGACTTAAATGAAAACATCACATTGTAAGAGAAATACAATTTTATCTCAACCAATGTACACTCGTTTCTATAAAGTGAAATATATTGGTTTTCAACCAACATTTATTAAACCAAAATTATGAAGTGCATTTGAAGACATTGAGTTACTAAGGAAGAGAATAATGGGAACCTAGTTAGGTATGGAAACGATCCAGTTAGAATAAATATAATGTCCCAAAGAAAAAACAAATTAATACCATTCTTTTATAGTTTGGACATTTTATATGATTGAAATAGGGATAAGAAGCAACAAGTAACTAAATTAATAACATCATATAACAAATGATGATGGAGTTCATTAATGTTACCCTTACTATTAAAGTATTTCTATTCATCTGTGCTAATAAAATTAGACCGATATCTAATGAACAAAAATTATTATCCATTGCATTGTGAATTAAGGTGATATGAGATTACTTGTGCTATGAAATGTTTGATTTAAATCATTTACTTATAACAGTTCTTGAATATTAATGAAGAACATTTTCATAAATTTTTTGGAGTTAAGAGTTGTGCATTACCTTCACTTTGAACATATTCTGTAATATTGACCTAGTTGAAATCTCCTTGAAACACAATATATGATAAAAAAGAAAACACAAGTAAAGAAACAAAATTACATAAAAATTTTACTTCATTTTTCTATGCTATTGTTTTTTATGCTACTCTCTTAGAGTGTTTCCTTTACATATATACTACATACGCTAGTGAAATAAACCTATCTACTTATGTCAACCAACCACATTGATTAATATAATTATAGACACAAATATAATTATACTAATTATAAATTATGTAATACTTTTATATTATAATATATATATAAACTATTATATATATATATATATATATATATATATATATATATATATATATATACATATTATATATACATCTATATATATAAATATATAAATATATATATAAGCAACTGAGGCTTCTTAAGGATTTCTGCTCTACCATGGAATGACTGTTAACACTGACAAAACAAAAGTTATGATTATCAAATCCAAGAAGGACACTTATGCTAATTTTATGTATGACAATAATAACTTGGAGGAAGTGTATTCTTACAAGTACCTAGGAATTGATATTCATCACAAGCTCAACTGGAACCATAGCATTGAAAAAGGATTAATGGGGGTGGAAAGCTTACTATGGTCTTGAAAATAATTGTAAAATTGCAAACCTTAATGTGGGATAAAAAAGAAGTTCCTTTGAAACTTTAGTCACTCCTGTTATCTTATATGGCTATGAGGTTTGGGGTTGCAGCATCTCCAGAGAATCATGGAGAAAGATTGAGCAAATCCAGAAGCATTTTATAACTTATAACCTGAAAATTAAAAGTAATACACCCTATCCTATTCTCCTTATAGAAGCAGGTCTTTCCCCTATTGAGAGCCTAGCTATGCTTAGGTTTCTATTGTACAAGCACAAAATTAGTAACATAAACGATCATAGACTTCCTAAGCTAGCTTTAAATTCTAGCCAAAACCACCTAAGGCTCAATCGAGGGTGGCATAAAGACACAAGGGCCTGGTTAAACTATTGGAGATCAACGAAAATGATGCATTGCAAAACATAAATAACATTAAAGATATTGTACTTCTAAGTTCAAAAAAAAATGTGGTGTGAGAAAGACTTAGCGGCTAAAAGAAAATTAAGTTATTATAAGAAGGTCATCAACCCCACCCTAGAAGATCAAAAGTATCTCTCTATTTTAACTAGCTCAAAGAAGAAAATTAATATAGCAAAGACTAGAACGAATTCTCATGAGCTCCATAGTGAAACAGGTCGTTGGGTAGTTCCTAAAACGCCATGGACGGAAAGGATCTGCCATATATATAAGAATAGGAACATCGAGGATGAAAACCACTTCCTCTTAGAGTGCCCCGCATATAACCACATTAGATCTCAGTTTCACAATCTTTGTTACAATACTGACCTTCCTAGCCTTTTACAATGTCAAAATATAGTGAGCTCGGGAGGCTTCTCTCCAAGCTTTTTGAGCATAGAATAAAATCTTAAATCAAAATAGATAATTTGTTTCTTTAGGTACGATAGACCATTATTTGGTCTCAGTGGACGTTAACCATCATCATCATCATCATCATCATCATATATATATATATATAAATTAATTATTATTTTTATAATTCCTTTTGTCATCCCATCATTTATTTATTTTTAAATGATGATGAGTTGGTAACTTGTCAACAACAATATGGGGAGTTTAGATTTACCAAAAGTCATGATTCGAGTTTAAAAGAGTCATTCCTTAATCCAAGAAAAAATACAACGCATAATTTTATGCTGGCAACGGAAATAAAATTGTGAAGGGCTCTGACATATTTCATTATCTTATGTTGCACCCAACAATACGCAATAATGTTTAGACGGGCTGCCCATGGTAGGTTATAATGTTTTTTCTTTTAGTAAAAAAAAAAAATAGTTTTAAAATTTTTAAATAAATTTTTAAAGTTTATTAAAGTTTTGAAAATTTAAATATTTAAAAATTAAAAATAGATTTTGAAATTTTTTAATTTATATTTTATTTTTTAATAATTTATATAAATGAAATGAAGTTTATAAATATTATGTATTTTGAAAAATAAAATAAAATGTTATATATTACGAAGTGTTATTATAATATATAATGTGAATATTTATGATAAAATTTTAATTAAATTTTATGAGCTATAAATATTTTATTTAATATGTTATTATTAAAATATATTTGTTGAAGGCTTTTTATTACAATTTAAGGTGGATTTGGATTTGTTCACTTTTATTTTTATTTTTTTAATTGACAACCTAAATTGATTCTCAAGGGAAATATTCTCACCATATGATTATAGTGTGTTACAAAGTTTGTTAGGTTGCATTGACTTTTAATAAATTTAAAAAATTATATTCCTGCCATGTAGCTCCTTCCCACCAATTTCCTAGGGATTGAGATTATTCTAATTCTAATAAGTTCATATTTATAAATAATAATATCTTTCGAATTAATCACATCATTAATTTTCGGTCGAACCAATTCTAATAAGTTTGTATTCTAATTAGATGGCCAAATTAATATATAAGAAATGTGGTTGTACTAGTATAATTAAAATTTTATTAACTACTTTTATTGATTTGACATGTTATCATTAAAATATTTTATAGTTAAGATGAATTAGGTTATTTTTTTGTCTTTTCACATGTCAATATGAAAGAAATGTGTAACTCTTATGTTCACATAGCGTTTAAAAATAATATTAAAAGAAATTAATAATAAAAAATATTTGAATAATTATTACAAGTAAATTATTGTAATGTATATCTTAAATAAAATATTCTAAAATCAATTTTATCTAAATAATATAAAAAAAGAAAGTAATAAAAAATAACTCTTTTTTATTTAAATTTCATTCAAAATTATTTTTATAGCTTAATGTGATGGAGATATAGCATTTTTTAATTGTGTAATATAGAATTGGAACATGACATTTAAAAATTGTTTTAATGTCAATCATATATATATAGCGTTGTCTAATATGAATGAGGTGTAATTTTTATCATGTTCAACAAGGGATTGGTATGTATGCACATGCACTTGGGCACGTATAGACTCACATACTAAGAATTAATGCCAATCCATTTTAACGTTGATCCATCATGCATTGATTTGTAAACAAGAAACTAGTCGACTAGTTTCACTAACACATTTGTGGAATTAACTTTGATCTTTGTGAAGGAAAAATTTGAAAAAATATTAAATTTACATAAAATTGCTTAACTTAACTTAGACGCCTAGTGAAATGATTGAATTCCCAAAATATATTTTAATTTTAAACATGTTTCATCCCAAGCATCATGTGGAAATCCGATAAATGTTTTCACTCAACTTCCACAAGAGGAACCCCTATCATCACCCAACACAAAAGACCATACGATGCCTGCATATATTTCTTTAGTATATATATTTTATTAATACTATGTATAGTGGTGTAATTTATTTATTTTGTTTGTATGATACACCAACGTGCACACTTCAAAAGTTTTGATTTCTGAGTACTATGTACATAATCTATTTATATTACATATCAACCTAAATTTTTTGAAAATGAGACAAGGCTAAATACCTTATAAAGTTGTCAAAATATTTTAATTTCTAAGTACACTTCTAGTGTTGAGCATATATAAAAGTTACCATTTCAATTATCATATTTATTTTATTTTGATTTCTCAATTACTCAATATTAACTTTTTCATTTTACCGTTTCCCTTAAAATTATATATTATGTATTTATTTAAAAATATATATAAGTATGTAAATAAGTTTTCTTTTCTAATTAATAAGTAATTAAAAGTTAATATTTCTTATTTTAACCCACGGGGCTCTAGATTGACGGTGAATGGGTGCGATTTAAGGCACTCCTTGCGATAGGTCACTAGTTCAAATCCCCCATGGGTACTTAGGTAGTCTTAACTAGAAAAACAATATATATATTTCTTAGTTTAAATTTTATATACAATTATGTTTTAATTTTAATTAAGTAATTAAATATAATTAAGTATTTTCTATATTAATATCAAAAAATAGTTTCATAAATATTTATTATTTTAAAAAATTGATTATTTAAAAATAATATTAAAAGTTAAAATTTTCATAATTAGTTATTACTATATATCAAAATCTAATTAAAAAAAAAAACATTTATAAAATATTTTATCATCAAAATATATTGAATTATATCAATTATATAATTAGTAGTTTATAGAAAATTGTTATTACAAATGAACATGGTCTATTTTATGATATTTTTCAAAATAATTTTTAATATAATAAATATTAATTGCATTATTAAGTACTCAATCACATATTAAGTTGGTTGATCAAATTCACTTGTTGATATTTTCAATGGAATAAGAAAATATGTTTATGTTGTTTTGATTACAATTCTCTATTAGATATAAGAGAAAATTGATCGAGAAACGTACTTCTAAAAGGGCCAAAACATCCAATAATTCAACCAAACTTTGTGTATTTAATTATTATTATAGATATCACATATACACCCATACAAAATCATAATTTAAAATTTTTTGTTACCATATCAACTTCTAAACCTTAAGCTAAAAAAAAATAGATTGATTTATGATTGGATTTATTAAAAAAACTTGAATATATAAATGAAATTTTAAAGCAAATCAAACAATTGCTTTACTCTTTTAAAATTTCATCAACCAAACTTAATCGTATTAAATATTATTGTATGTGTGACCTAGGGGAATTTTCAACTAGACAACCCTTAAAGTACAAGTAATCAATAAAATACAAGCAATTTTAATGTTTCCTAGACGCATCCAATATCTTTATGAAACCAATAAATTTAAAAAATAATAATATACTTTTTTCCTATTCATATCCTAAATAATTTTTTGAATAATTTATTATTATTATTATTATTTTTAATAAAAAACCATTACTATTACTAGCACAGATGTGTATTACACTTGTTATGAACAAAACCTCTTTTTGAATAACCTATTTTTTTTATTATTATTAATTTTTTAATAAAAAACATTTACAAGTGTAATACACTTGTCATGAACAAAGTGTTTAGTGAAAAGAAGGTCCAAAAATAAAAAATAAAATGTGAAGGCTTATGACATAATCTCTTATTTTATGTTGGCAGTTTTGAGGTTTCTATATATATTCACCAAACATTTCACAGGTCTTTCCTTTCAACCTTTTGAACCATTTCTAATGACTTCGTATTGTAATTAGAAGGGGAAATTAATATATAATTAAATTTTACCAACCAAATTGATATTTTTAATGTGATTGTACTAGTATAATTAAAATTTTATTAACTACTTTTATTATTTGAGACATGTTATCATTAAATTATCTTATAATTAAAATGAATTAAGTTTTTTTTCATCAAAATATATATTTTACACACGTCAATATGAAAGAAATGTATAAACTCTACGTTCACATAGCTTTTACAAATACTATTAAAAGAAATAATATAAAAAAAAATATTCAATATTTATTAGAAGTAAATTACTTTAATATATATCTTAAATAAAATATTCTAAAATAAATTTTATCTAAATAATATAAAAAATTAATTGAAAATAATTCTTTTTTTATTTAAATATCATTCAAAAAAGGTTATATCTCAATACGATGGAGACATATCATTTTTTAATGGTGTAATATAGAATTGGAACATGACATTTAAAAATTTTCTTTAATGTCAATCATATATATACATATATATATTTGGTGTGTTGTTTAATATATGAGGTGGAATTTTTATCATGTTCAACAGGGCGTGGTATGTGTGCACATGCACTTGGGCATCTATAGACTCACACACTAAGAATTAATGCAAATCCATTTTAAATTTGATCCATCATGGATTGATTTGTAAACAAGAAACTAGTTGATTAGTTTCACTAACACATTTGTGGAATTAACTTTTGGTTTTTGCAAGGAGAAATCTAAAACAATATTAAATTCACACAAAATTACTAACTTAGACACCCATTGAAATGATTGAATTCCTAAATAATATTTTAAATTTTACACATCTTTCATCCCAAGCATCATGTGGAAGTAACATAAACGCTTTATCACTCAACTTCCACAAGAGGAACCCCTTATCACTCAACACAAAAGGCAATATGATGCCTGGCATATATTTCTTTAGTATATATATTTTATTAATATTATACATGGTGGTGTAAATTATTTTATTTTGTTTGTATAATACAAACACTTTTGAAGCCAAATATCTTTATAAAGTTGTCAAAAGATTTTGATTTTTATGTACCATGTATATAATTTATTTATATTGCATATCAACGCAAAAATTTTGAAAATTGGACAAGGCTAAATACCTATATAAAGTTGTCAAAGAATTCTAATTTTAAAGGTACACTTTGATTGTTGAGTATATATAAAAGCTACCATTTCAATTATCAAATTTATTTTATTTTAATTTCTGAGATACTCAATATTAACTTTTTCAATTTATATTTTTCCTTAAACTTATGCATTTGGTTAGACTTATATATATTTATTAAAAAAAAGATACAAGTATGCAAATAAGTTTTTTTCTAATTAATTGTAATTAAAGGCTAATATTTCTTATTTTTTATTTTAATACAATTATCTTTTAATTTTATAATTAAATATTTATTTTATATTAATATCCAAAATTAGTTTCATAAGTATTTATTATTTAAAAAAGAGTAATTATTTAAAAATAATATTAAAAGTTAAATTTTTAGTAATTAAT